>UESW01004702.1:46388-437276 GCA_900491605.1 Calamus simplicifolius | reverse complement strand
GTCGACGGGCTAGACGCTCGTGAGGATTTCGCCGAACAACGAGGAGAACCGGCGGAAGAACTAGAAGAAGTACCGCTAGACGAAGCTCGGCCCGACCGAACCATAAGGATCGGGTCGCTACTCGAAGGAGAGCCTCGTCGCGAGCTGATCAGATTCCTCCAAAGCAATGCGGACATCTTCGCCTGGACCGCCTCGACATGCCGGGGATTGACCCGAAATCCTCGTCCATCGCCTCAATGTGGACGAGAGGCACAGGCCCGTTAAGCAGAAGAAGAGGAGCTTCGCCCCAGAGCGGCAAAAAGCCATTGAAGAGGAGGTCGACAAACTCATCAAAGCCAATTTTGTCCGAGAGGTGAATTACCCGAGTTGGTTGTCAAATGTCGTCATGGTGAAAAAGTCGAATGGCAAATGGAGGATCTGCATCGACTTCACCGACCTCAACAAGGCATGCCCGAAGGACAGCTTTCCCCTCCCTCGGATCGACCAGCTTGTGGATGCCACCTCGGGCCACCAAATGCTGTCATTCATGGACGCCTATTCGGGCTACAATCAAATCCGGATGGCCCCCGAGGATGAAGAAAAGACCGCCTTCATAACCGACCGAGGTACCTACTGTTACCGAGTTATGCCTTTCGGTCTTAAAAATGCAGGAGCGACCTACCAGCGGCTGGTCAACAAGGTGTTCAAGGAGCAAATCGGCCGGAACATGGAGGTGTATGTGGATGATATGCTGGTCAAAAGCAAGGAAGCGCTGCGGCATGTTGAGGACCTCGCGGAGAGCTTTGCCACGCTGCGCAAATATGGAATGAAGCTCAACCCGACCAAGTGCGCCTTCGGCGTCAATTCCGGGAAGTTCCTCGGCTTCATGGTCTCCCAGCGAGGTATCGAGGCTAACCCTCAGAAGATTCAAGCTCTCCAACAAATGGCGCCCCCAGCGTCTATTAAGAGGTCCAGCGCCTAACCGGGAGGATAGCGGCCCTTAACCGCTTCGTGGCTCGGTCAGCCGAGAGATGCCTCCCCTTCTTCAAAACTCTCCGATCGGCCAAAAATTTCCAATGGACCCCTGAGTGCCAGAAATCATTTCAAGATCTCAAGAAGTACCTCGGCTCGCCTCCGCTTCTCAGTAGTCCGATCCCAGGAGAGACTCTTTCTGTACCTGGCCGTTTCGGAGGGCGCGGTTTGCTCGGTGCTAGTCAAAGAAGAAAGCAAAGTCCAGAGGCCGATCTACTATGTGAGTAGGCTGCTCCGCGATGCGGAGACGAGGTACACCAGGATGAGAAGATAGTGCTGGCTTTGATCACCTCGGTCCGGAAGCTGCGGCCTTATTTTCAAGCACATTCAGTGACGGTCCTCACCGATCAACCCATCAAGGCGGTGGTCCACCGTCCAGAAACATCGGGGAGGATGACCAAATGGGCCGTCGAGCTAAGCGAGCATGACATACATTTTCAACCTCGCCCGGCCATCAAAGCCCAAGTGCTGGCCGATTTCCTCCTCGAGTGCACCATCCCGGAAGACGGCTCTACCCCAAAAATCCCGAAGGACCAAAACCTGAAGCTCGGTGGCTCCTTCACGTCGATGGGTCGTCCAATGCCCATCACTCCGGTGCGGGTCTAGTCCTCACCAGCCCAGAGGGGATGATCTTCGAATATGGCGTCCGATTCTCCTTCCCGGCTTCCAACAACGAAGCCGAGTACGAGGCCCTGTTAGCCGGTCTCCGGATCGCCCGCAACCTGAAGGTGGAAAAGCTTAGCGCCTTCACCGACTCTCAGCTGGTGGCCGGCCATGTGCGGGGAGAGTTTGAAGCCCGAGAACCCAATATGATCCGATATCTCCAAGAGGTGCGCGGCCTACTTCCCTCACTTTTCGAGTTTGAAATTATTCAAATTCCTAGATCAGAAAACGCCCGTGCCGACCTACTCTCCCGATTGGCAACCACGGAGACGATGGATGCTGAACAAAAATTCCATCTGGAGACTCTGGAGAAGCCGAGTATCGTGGAAGCCGACCGGGTGATGCAAATCGAGACCGAACCATCCTGGTTCGACCCCATCCTCAACTATCTCAAAGAAGGGTCGCTCCCATCCGACCGAAGAGAGGCCAGGAAATTGAAGCTGCAGGCGACCCACTACGTATTGATTGACAACCAGCTTTACAAGCGGTCTTTTTCTATGCCGCTGCTCAGATGCCTCCGCCCATCCGAGGCGAACTATGCTCTACGAGAGGTACATGAAGGGATTTGCGGCAACCATCTGGGAGGCCGGTCCCTATGCCACAAGGTGCTACGGCAAGGCTATTATTGGCCGACCATGCAGAAAGATGCGGACGACCTAGTCCGAGCCTGTGACGCCTGCCAGAGACATTCAAGCATCCAGAGGCTCCCCTCCGCCGAGCTAGTTTCTATATCCTCCGCCTGGCCCTTTGCCAAGTGGGGGATGGACATCCTCGGCCCATTCCCGCTGGCGACAGGACAGCGAAAATTCTTATTCGTCGCCATCGACTACTTCACCAAATGGGTTGAAGCGGAAGCAGTTGCCCAAATCACCGAAGCCCGAGCCAGAGACTTCGTGTGGAGGTCCATCGTCTGCCGGTTCGGCCTCCCCCACACCATAATCACCGATAACGGCAAGCAGTTCGACAATTCCAAATTCCGCCAATTCTGCGAAGAGCACGGAATTCGTCACCACCTACTTCGGTCGGGCACCCACAAGCCAACGGAGCGGCCGAGGTGACCAACAGGACTCTCCTCCAAGGAATCAAAGCTCGCCTCTCTAGAGCCCAAGGCAGGTGGGCGGATGAGCTGCACCATGTCTTGTGGGCCTATCGCACCACTCCGAGAATCCCGACGGGCGAGACTCCATTCCGAATGGCTTTTGGCACGGAGGCCGTCATCCCTGTGGAAATAGGCCTCCCATCTTTGCGGGTGGAGAGTTATTCGGAGGAAGCCAGCAACGAGCAACTCCGCACCAACCTCGACTTGGTAGAGGAAGTCAGAGAGAAGGCCCGAATCAGGACGGCCGCCTATCAACAGAGGGTGGCTCGGTACCATGCCTCCAGGTCAAGGGGAAAGCCTTCCTACCCGGCGACCTCGTCCTCCGGAAAGCTTCTGTATCCAAACCGCTGGAGCAAGGAAAGCTGGCGCCGAACTGGGAAGGCCCATATCAAATCACGGAGATCATTGGGCCAGGGACCTACAAGCTGCAGGATCTCGATGGGAAATCCATCCCCCGAACGTGGAACTCGGACAACCTCCGCAAATACTATCAATAGGGTATGTCCTTTATTTTTCGCCAGTTATCTATTTTCCCGCAACCTGTTATGTGAATCGATTATGCACCATATTGCCATAAATCATAAAAGGAAATAGATGCTGCTTACCAATCCTCGGTACAACCGAGTTATCTGCTTGAACAGGGAAGTCTCCGAACCTTGGCAGGGCCAAGTAAAATATTCTCCGAACCTCGGCAGGGCCGAGCAACAAATCTCCGAACCTTGGCAGGGCCAAGTAAAATATTCTCCGAACCTCGGCAGGGCCGAGCAACAAATCTCCGAACCTTGGCAGGGCCAAGTAAAAAATTCTCCGAACCTCGGCAGGGCCGAGCAACAAATCTCCGAACCTTGGCAGGGCCAAGTAAAACAAATTCTCCGAACCTCGGCAGGGCCGAGCAACAAATCTCCGAACCTTGGCAGGGCCAAGTAAAATATTTCTCCGAACCTCGGCAGGGCCGAGCAACAAATCTCCGAACCTTGGCAGGGCCAAGTAAAATATTTCTCCGAACCTCGGCAGGGCCGAGCAACAAATCTCCGAACCTTGGCAGGGCCAAGTAAACAAATTCTCCGAACCTCGGCAGGGCCGAGCAACAAATCTCCGAACCTTGGCAGGGCCAAGTAAAATATTTCTCCGAACCTCGGCAGGGCCGAGCAACAAAATCTCCGAACCTCGGCAGGGCCGAGCAACAAATCTCCGAACCTTGGCAGGGCCAAGTAAAACAAATTCTCCGAACCTCGGCAGGGCCGAGCAACAAATCTCCGAACCTCGGCAGGGCCGAGCAACAAGTCTCCGAACCTTGGCGGGACCAAGTAAAATGTTTCACCGAGCCATGGCAAGGCCAGGTAAAAACCACTCGGGCTAAAAACCCCGGCAAAAGGGTCTGGAACCATGGGCCTCGACCAAAGCCGAACGGCCCCAATAGTCCCCGAAGGACTTCGTCCGGTTTGAGACGAGCACGTTGAGTAAAAAACCATCGACGCGCGAGAAAAAGCCGCCGTTGAAATTACCCTCGAGGCCATTTAGCCCCGCGCAACCGACCGAAGGTCCCGGGAAGAGTTAGGCGATTTCCCTCTCTAACCATTGGAGATCCTTCGGGTAGCGCCCCTATAGCCCATCGTTCAAAGAGCCTACATTAGCACGCAGAAAACGAACAAGGGCACGCCACCCCCTGGTTCGTCATACAAGGTGAAGGCCGTAACTTTCAAAAGAAAAGAACTCCGCAGATAGACAAGGATCATCTTCCATTCATAAAGGGGGGGGGGGGTCACAAAGAAACTGCAAGAAAGCAAAAACAAGGACAGGCAGAAGTCCTGGGGTCAGTTGCCCCCAGAACCCATCAACTTCTCCAGAAGTGCAGTCAGGTCAGCCACCTGCTGACGGAGCAGCCGAATCTCCTCCTCCTGCCGACCCATCACTCGGCGCGAGGCCTCCGCCTCCCTAACCGAGGCATCCAGGAACTCCTCGGCGACCCTAGCGAGCCGCTCATTGGTCGCGAGGCCCGACGCAAGGGTCAGCCCATCAACAGTCACGGAAGTCCCCCTCTCCTCCGAGTACGCTGGATCGCTAACTGAGGAACGCGAGTCAGTTGACGACCGCGCTGGAGAGTCCATTTTTTCTTTCTTAGCTCAGACCGAAAGATGGCCAAATCCAGTCCCCCTCGGTCATATTTATACCCGATAGGAGGGTATCCGGATCAGCCGTGCCGCGGACGTCGACCTATGAAAATTCGCCATGTGTCGCCGTTCTAATGCGCGCGGAACCCGAGAAGTCGCGCCCTATCCCGAGTAAGATCGGAAAGTGCAAACAGAGCGTCTTCCCGATCTGTCGCCCCCTGCAGTAAATACTTTCGACGCTTCCCCAAGCCTCTTAAAACTGCCCCCTTTCTCGAAAAGCGTGGGGGCAGAATCCAACGCTCGATCGGCAATCTGTCCCCTCGGAAAGAGCATCGCCAGTAAAGCATAACAAACGCGCCGCCCGTTCCGCTCGAGCGCCCCCTCCATTGGCGCCGCGCAGACCTGACGCCGTAGCCTGCGGCGGCGACTGATTCGCTCCCTCCGAGCTATCAGTTCTCCGAGCCTCGGCAGGGCCGAGCTATCAGTTCTCCGAACCTCGGCAGGGCCGAGCTATCAGTTCTCCGAACCTCGGCAGGGCCGAGCTATCAGTTCTCCGAACCTCGGCAGGGCCGAGCTATCAGTCCTCCGAACCTTGGTGGCCAAGCGAGATTTTCTCCAAACCTCGGCAGAGCCAAGTTACAAAATCCTTCGAACCTTGGCAGAGCCAAGTAAGACGTTCCCCGAAACTCAACTATCTCGAGGGACTAAGTCCTTAAACCATGACAAAAAGGGGTGCAGGCTCCCCGAACTTCGGCCAAAGCCGACTCACGACACTCCGAGCTCCGATAAAAGCGAAGCACAAAATACCAGACTCCTGACCTAAGCAAGGAGTGTATTTCGCCGAACTATCTCTACACCGCCGCACACGAACCTCGATTGGTTCGGGCAACATAAGACCCTCGTCTAAGGACGAGCGGGACACTCTTATGCCCACAAATGACAAATAGCAATGAGTTCGGCACCAGAAAAGATAGAGATTAAAACATTGAATATAACTCTCTTTATTGCCGGTCATGATCAAATTACAAATGCCTCATAGGCGTTACAAAAACATTGAAATGCACAAAATAAAGGCAAAATACAAGATCCATGTACTGCTCCAAGCAGTCCTAGACAACTACGATGTTCCAACATCCGGATCGAGAAGTCATGCAAACCACGAAACGGCCAAGTCCGCTTGGGCAGGATGAGTTAAAAGACCCAAAAGGAGGCATGGCCCGCGGATGCTGATTCTGAGGATCCCAAAGGCCCAATCCACTCCCCTAGAAGGGAGTGCTGGATTGCGGGCCACCACCCAGTCGAGGGAACCGGGGACCATCCGAACCCGGTTGCTCCCATCTTCTCCCTCCCGTGGCAAGGATTCCCCTCAGAGAAGACGCGGGAACCTGAGCCAGCGAAAGAGGGAGGGCCTACGCGTGCTACGGAGGTGTCCATACACCTCCTGACCCGCATCCCCCGCAGCAGGAGCCGCAGATCACAACGGAAGCGCATATGTGCGCTCTCCGTATGATCTCTGCCCCCTCCATGTGCGCTCTCCATATGATCTCCGAGACTCGTCCCCTAAGGGCGAGCCATCCTTCAGCTGCTCCCCGGTCGCCCCAGCTATCCGGCGGCAAGGAGCCCATGAAAAGAAGGGTCGATCCTTCCACTCGTAGCAACAGAGAAATGAGAATAATAAAAATTCCAGCGAGAAAGAAACTTTGGGGATAGCCAGATGAGACCCCTCTTTCCCCTTTTTATAGGCGGAAATGGACCAGGAAAAGCCACCCAGGCTGTGAGTCCCGAGATTCAAACACCTGTCCCACGTCTCCACATGGCCTCTCGCGATAAACGCAGCATCCCACTGCGCGCCGAACTCACCGCCCGAACGCGTACGGAGATCCTTTCCTGATCCCGGATCGCAGTCATTAAATGCAGAAAATCGTCCGCTGACACTTCGAAAATCGGCGGGCTCAGAAAATCGCCCTTGAAAAGGTACTGTCCAATGGTGGACGGTTGCGTGCGCGTCGCAACGAGATGACCTGCATGGGAAAGGAGCACCTTCCGGAAAGCTCTGGTACAGCTTTATACCCCCACTCTGCCGTATCCCCACTTATAGTAAAAAAAACCGAATTGCCTGCGGGATGGCAGAACGCTGGCAGGATGGCAGGGAGTGCAGAAACCTACTTCATCCGTCGGCCCCAGCCGACCCATCTTTGTCCGTCGGCCCCAGCCGACCTACTTCATCCGTCGGCCCCAGCCGACCCATCTTTGTCCGTCGGCCCCAGCCGACCTACTTCATCCGTCGGCCCCATCCGACCCACCTTTGTCCGTCGGCCCCAACCGACCTACCTCATCCGTCGGCCCCTGCCGACCCATTTTTGTCCGTCGGCCCCTGCCGACCCATGATATCCGCCGGCCACAGCCGACCATGTCGTATGTCGGTCCTAGTCGACCTAACTTGTCTCAACCGACCGACCTTGTTCGTCGGTCCAGACCGGCCCATTCCACCGATCGACCCGAGCCAATACATTTTCCTGATCTCAAATTAAGGATGGCCCAAGGATATTGACGAGCCATGGGTCGTTCACGATCGAGGCAACACCAGACAACAGCAAAGTCACGCGAGAAAAACACTTAGATAAAAACAGGAAATCCCTTTGCTGCAAAATGTCAAATGTTTAAAAGGGGAAAATACAGGAGCGGCCCCTAAGAGCCAGGAGCCCCACCGGCTTGGGGAGTACCCTCAGCCACGTCTGCAGGTGCACGGCTAAGCTCGCCCTTCTCTGATGTTTCACCCCCTCTGTAACGGTTTGTGACTGTCCCTCGGAGGCTACGGCTTTGCTGGGACCAGGGGCGCCGCCAAGCTCGGCGTCAGAAACATCGATATATTCATCTTCATCTTCTTCTTCTCGGACTCGCCATCTTCGGAGCCTTCGATGCTCAGAAAGGAAAGGTCCCACTCCGGGTGCCCGCTAAGTATCCTCTGCTTGCACTCTTCCATCCCGTGACGGAATGCAGCTACTCTCATAGCGTCTTGCCTCCCCTGAAGAATGGCGAACTGCGTGTTGGCCTCGGCGGCCCGTTTCTCGGCCTCAGCAGCCTGGGCCTTCAGGATGGCGTTTTGCCCCTCGAGCTCGCTAGACCGTATCTCGAGCTCCGAGCTCCTATTGCGAGCGGACGCGAACGCACTTTGGAGAGCCTGAATCTCCGACCCCATCCTCGCCATCTGGAAAAGTCAAGACAATCGGCATCATCAGGGAACCAATAGCAAAATAAGGAGGGTGAAATAAGAGCATACCTCCCCCTCTCGCCTGGCCAACCTTCCGGCCAGCTCCTCAGCCTCACTCCGGGCCCTCGTCCTGTCAGCGCCGACCAACTCCACCCTCTCTTGTAGGGTACTGATCTTCGATCGTCCGGCTTCAATCTCCCGCGAGCTTGCGATAACTCGCCATTCACTCGAGTCATTATTCCTTGTTGCCACCTCGCGTTCTCCTTCAATTCGGCGATTTCGTCATTACGCCTTTTCAGTTCTCCTCCACCTCGCCCAACATTCTCGTCAGGCGTTTTCTTTCGTCGTCGGCCTCTCCCCTCAACCGGCTCAGACTCTCGCCGTGGTCCCGCCGCATCGCCACCACCTCCGCGGAGTGTTTTGATTTGATCTTGGCCAGCTCCCGCATGCGTCATCGCTCTTCGCCAGGAGTCCCTGTAACTCCTCCACCCTATGCTTCAGCTTGGACACCTCGTCCACGGCAGCTGGTGTGCCGCCCTGGCCGCCCTCGAGCTCCTATCCATCGTGTCCATGAGCTCTCCGAACTGCTCAGACGCCTTCAGCCGCGACTGGAGCTCGACATTCTCCCTCCGAGCCTGGACACTGGCCCCTGTCGCCAAACTCAAGCGCCAACAAATCGCCCGGGAAAGCAAAACCCCCTACAAAGCAAAAAATTGAGTAAGCGCCCACAACGGAGTCCATCGGAAAAACATCCACGCGCTGAAAAATGACTCACCTTCGAGCATAGTCCCGGGTCATCTTCATCAAAGTCGTATTATCTATGGCGGGGAGGAGATGAATACCCTCAGCTACACCTTGCTGCCCGAACGCAGCATCTATCAACCCCCGGTCAGCAAACTCGTCCGTCGATGGACCCGCACCCGGATGCAGGACCGACCTTATCATGGCGGAGAACGCCTCGTCAATGCTAGCCTCCGAGCTACTGGGTTGACCGACCCCGCCTGAGGGACCGGCCTGGACGATCCCCAGCTGAGTGGCCTGCAGCCTCCCAGCCTCTTCCGTCAGGGCCCTGGCTTGAGCCTCTTCAGATAGCTCGGCCAGCCCAAGCGCTAATCTCCCCAAAATCTTCCTCGAAGGGGCCCCGATCGTGGGACCCCCACTTTGTTGCGCTCCCTCCACCGGTGCGCCCTCTCCAGTAGCCACCACCTGCGGCCCCTCCGCGGGCTCCCCGAGGTCTCAGTCTGAACCGCCTCTTGACCCATCGAGGACGGCCCAACCTCACTGCTGCGGATTCCCCAGCGGATAGGCCAAGCAGGGGCCCCTCCCGAACTTCTTCCGCTGCGGCTGTCTCCTCCCCCTCTCCCGCTGGAGCCAGTGGCGACTCCACGGGGGCGATGGACCCCTCCGCTACGGCCGCCTCCACTGGATACGTCACGAGTTCCTCCTTCAAGGGACGCGTCGGATGAGCCAGCGGAGCCTCATCCGAACTATCTGAAATCTCCAAGACAAGAGGTTCGGGCGCTACGGCCGCCCTCCCCGTATCCTCCTTCGCCCCAGGCGCCCCTGTAGCGCTGCCTCTGTAGCGGCTGCTCCAGCGTCCGGCGGGCTCTTTGCGGATGTGTGGCCCCTCTTTTTGGGTCGGCCGCTGTCCGCTCCACTACCTTCCCCAGGACGCTTCCCTCTCTTCCTCTTGGAGAGGCTCGACAACGCCAACCTCGTGGCTGTCAAACCGGAGTTCACATGTTCAAACCAACGCAGTAATCGGGAAAAAATACGCAACGCAAAAAGAAACTCACCTTGAGGTCCAAAGGGCTGAGCCCGGCTGCAAAGAGAGCTCCCTCCGATAACAGGTCGTTAGCCGAAAACGTCTGTCCATTGCGAAGGACATCCAGGTCCCTCTCCTCCTGCGCCGATAAGGCCGGATGCGTCTCCGCATCCCTCGCAACTTCCCCCCATCGCCGAGGGAAATCGGAACCGATGTTCCCCTCCGCAATCACAAATCGACTCTTCCACCCCTTGATGGAAGAGGGCTTATCCGCAATGACATTAAAAGACCTCCGGGGCCCGATGGAGGTCCACTCCGATTTCCGCCCGGGAGTTAGGTGATAACAGGTGCGAAAAAGGGGGAGAGTCGCAACGATTTGGATCTGGTGGCACATCGAGATAAATCCGACGATGTTCCGCCAACTGTTTGGGGCCACCATCGATGGGCAGATGTTGTAGTGGGTCATGATCTCCTTCACCAAGGGATGGAGAGGGAAACGAAGACCCGCCTTAAAACTGTCCTCATAGACGAATACTCCGGACTCCAAGTCCCGGGTAACCCTATCTTCAAGTCCCGGCACCCGCAAAACCACATCCATGGGCAGACCATACCTCTGGTGAATCCTCCCCAATCCTCAGCGACGATTTCTGAGGCCACGTCGTCAGGGCTCATCGCCATTGAAAGAAGTATCAGATGAAAGCAATGAGCGTCGGAGAAGATGAAAGACCAAAACCCACTTGGAGGCAAAACGAGAAAACGCCAAGCGCGCATGCACAATACGCCTATATATATGTGGGGGCGGCCGTCACTTCGCTTCTCCGCTAAGGAACCGCCCTGGGGAGCGGGGCGTCTCGTTCAAGGCGTCCGGAACCGCCTCGACAAACACCCGATCGATCGGAATTCGAGGTGTGACGCAATCTCAACCGTCGATATGGAGGAGCCTTACTCCCGAAGGTACAATGGCCCCATCGCATTAATTAGGGCATCATTGCCTGGATTGTTTAAGCCGAAACGTCCCATCCAGAGCGCGCCACTTGAGCTTATACTCCCTACGCCCGAACCTACGCTTCGAACTAGGGAGTGG
Organism: Calamus simplicifolius; assembly: GCA_900491605.1. NCBI lineage: Eukaryota > Viridiplantae > Streptophyta > Magnoliopsida > Arecales > Arecaceae > Calamus > Calamus simplicifolius. The sequence continues at coordinate 426,332 of UESW01004702.1, read as the reverse complement.
AGGGCATGTGTTGGGGGGTAAAATCGTCATTGCATTGATATCCGTGCGAGGCGGCTAAGGCTGACCTCCTCCCGCTGCCTTCCTCCGGGCCTCCCTAGCTCGGCCTCCTCCGGGTCTCCCTAGCTCGGCTTCCTCCGGGCCTCCCTAGCTCGGCTTCCTCCGGGCTTCCCTAGCTCGGCCTCCTCCGGGCCTCCGTAGCTCGGTCTCTACGTAGCTCGGCCTCCGGGCCTCCCTTCCTAGCTCGGCCTCCTCCGGGCTTCCGTAGCTCGGCTCCGGGCTTCCCTAGCTCGGCCTCCTCCGGGCTTCCGTAGCTCGGCTCCTCCGGGCTTCCATAGCTCGGCCTCCTCCGGGCTTCCGTAGCTCGGTCTCCTCCGGGCTTCCCTAGCTCGGCCTCCCCCGGGCCTTCGTAGCTCGGCCTCCTCCGGGCTTCCGTAGCTCGGTCTCCTCCGGGCTTCCCTAGCTCGGCCTCCTCCGGGCTTCCCTAGCTCGGCCTCCTCCGGGTTTCGTAGCTCGCTTATACCAGCGTCCCTCGCGTGTGGACTTCTTTTGCAGGTCCACCGCACCCCCCTCTTCCCGGAGATCGACCGCGCCCGAGTCGGAGGACGGATCCCGGCGGCAACAGTATGCATGTGAACTAATAAGAAGGAACGATGCAGTCCATATAGAACTTGCTGCACTGGATGCGATGTATAAAATCTTTTCCATGAAATGAAGATGTTCACATAAAAACTTCGATTGGAAAGACAATCCGCATAAAAATATGTGCGGAAAGGGGATAAATTCCCACATCCTTGGAGAGGAAGCTGAAGCCAGCCACACACGGCACTTGATCGATGAAACGTTTGATAGACAAAATTGACCTGAAATGAATCATCTAGTATTTTTTGAGAAACTATATATTAGACTTACATCCAGGGAACTATAATTTTACTATTTACTATTTAAAATTATTACCCACAACCTGGAACATGATCTCACTCAAAAAAAAAATTTAGGTAAGAAGATAATATTTAGATTATTTACCTACGTAAGTATATGTAAAATGTATATGAAACTAAAAACTAAATATACTGGTATAAACTCTTATATGCTTTTTTTTTACTATACAAATTATTCAAATCTAAATTTAAATTCAATTATAAATGCTGAATCAAGATATTCTCAATATCTCATCCAAAAGACTAGACAGGAAAATATAATTTGAGTCGTGACTCAACACACATGAGCACGAACAACTCCCACAACAAGCAATCTTGTTTACCTTGGCCTTTATTTAGCACGAAGGACAGGAGAAGATGTTAGATCCTGGACTCATCAGAGAGGGCCACAGTCATAACGAGTGTAGCTAAGCGAAGCTCCACGAAAGAAAACAGCTAAAAGTGCAAGGCTGAGTAGTTTCTTAATCTTTGACGTCGAAGCAATCAAAATTCCCACCAGCATCGACTGCATGGCCATCTTCAGCACCCTCGGCTTCCGTTCCTTCACGTAATTCTTCAGCGCTGTCTCAATCCTGCTCTTTAACTCCTCATTGCTGAACTTGCCAACCTCCAAACCCACAGGCACTGCCTGGGCTAAGTTTCTGGCGAGCACCACAGCATCCTCCAGGGCAATACAGCCACCTTGGCCGAGGAACGGGCCCATCGTGTGCATGGCGTCCCCTGCAACTGTCATGGTACCACTCCAGAAGTTCCTGAACACCAGGTGCCATAGCGATCGGTAGCGGATTCGTGTGAGGTTCAGTGAGCTCTGATCACTGCTCTCCACCATCTCAATCATCTCAGTTGGGTAGTCCTTGATTTGCCGCAAGGCCAACTCCAAGATGGACTTTGGATCCTTGGAAGTTGTATCTGGTGGAATTAATTCCATAGCAGCAATATTGTTATTTAGGTCCCAACTATTAGACAGCAGCATTGTCTAGGCACAATAGTACTGCTACCAAAAATTTGCAGCATAAGTTTTTCAAACATATTATTAGATTTAGAAAAGAATTATATGCGAGGAAGAGGAAAAAAGATTAGAATATTGATATGAGATCAAGGTGTGTCATTAGTGTCCTAAAATTGTAACGATCTCTTTATGTGCATGTGATGTGATTATTTACCATTTCTCAGTATAATGAGCACCATACCAACCAAGAATCCTTGAGGAACAACACAAGTTGAAAACAAACCAGGTAACCATTCTCATATAAGAAATGGTACAAAGAACTTGTTTTAGAGAGAAAGATCGAGTACTTGATATTAATAAGCAGGAAAATTCCACTGATCTCTCGTTTTCTAATAAAGTTCTCGGCAGTCATGATAGAGTGGTGCACTTTGACAAGTTGTAGGATTGAGACTCATTTAGATGTCATAAGTGCAATGTGCTTACCTCTGTCAGGATATGGCCAATCAACAAACCAATGAACTAGCTTGTCATCAATTGGAATTCTTCCAAAAGCCATGCAGCCATCCAGGTGCCGAACAAAACAGCTGTCGAGGTTGTGACCATTTGGATAGTTTGTCAGACCGCGAATAACACAATTTGGAAATGAAATTAGGGCCCCAAGCCCTAATGACTTAGATATGATCGAGTTTGATCCATCGCATCCAATCAGAACCTGCATTGGCCATTGCAGAGTTTGGCAGGAGTAATTAAAGTTCCATACCATAAAAAACACTAATTCACTATTTAATTTTCAGGTGCACGTGATGGATGTTAATGCCTGGTCATCTGGGCATTGTCACAGTGGGTACAGCCCTTCTCACCTTATGGAGGTTCTGCATTTGAATCTTTAGTGATGCATCCTCAAGTATTGGATTTAAATAACTTACCTCATGGGATCTTCCCCCAGCCTCCTTTTGCTCAAACAGTGGATGTTGGAACCTGATCTCCTTTAGCAAAATTTAAAATCAGCAATATTCTTTCCTTTTCAGTTAATCATTCCCTCTATTGAACAAGCTCATGCCCAAGGACAAGTGCCCAAATGAAGCATAAGTGCAGCTACATGAGATCCAATGACCCTTTTAGCATTCTTTTTGCCTTTATCTAGTAATGCTACATGGCCTTCTCAGTTATTTCATTAGTTCCTCATGCTGACATGGCACAAGGTTGTTGGCATGATTCACGAGGGACTGATAGAATCACAACATGCCGTGTCAGTTCCATATTAGACACAAGGAGCTAATGGAGTAATTGAGCCATTAACTCAGTAATAGAAGGGGACAGCAATAGCACAAGGATAAAGCACACAAGCAGAACTTCTGCACCTGTTTATGCTCCGTTTCTAAACTGAAACTTCCATCTACATCTGGAGTACTGAGGGAGAAGACTAATTTATGACCATCTTTTTTATCTGAGAATCAAGTTATGTCCATTCTATTTCTAAGAAATTAATTTATTATCATCTATGGGCAGTTGAGCTTTCAAATTTATCAATCACCTTGGCTTTGATGATACTCCCATCATCAACGTAAAGAATAGGGAAGGATGTTGATGGATCGGTTTCAACTGCTACAATTTGGCACCCAAGCCGGACTGAGTCCACGGGCAAATTGTCAAACAATGCCTGAACGAGATCAATTCTCTTTAAGCATCTGAATTCTTTGATCCTAAAAAATTGATAAAGAAATATTCCAGTAAATAAATAAAAAGACTATGCAGCATGACAATATGATAGATAGGCAAACATACAGACCAGTGTTACAACTAGTGCTTGAATTTTCTTTTCAAGATTGAGAGTTCTTTGTATGGGATTTTTTGGTGCAGGTGGGGGGGTGGCGGTGTGCATCAACAATAATAAAGAAATGATGTAAAAATTACTCATGCCCAACTCTTGGGCAACACTAAAGTTTTGAGCCCAAATTCGCCTCCAATTGGGGGCGCAACCCATGGCTATATTCCATAGTGATTTTGATCATAGCATTTTGTATCCAAGAAATCAGATTTTACTAGAATCTTCTAAACTTACCTGCTCGGTTTTACTTGCTCTCCATCCTTGTGATGCCATACTTCTTGAATCCTGGATATAATTTACATTGAAAAGAAGTGAAGAGATATGCAAGTTTTCAAAAGAAATATATACATAAAGTATTGGTTCTTAGGAATTCATTAGCAGATTGAAATTAAACATATTTAGTTATGTAAGTGTGTGGCCTGTTAATGTTCTGGATGTTACCAGTTATGATGGTAATACAGGTGGTATTGTGTATCATGTATGTAGCATCATAGTATATTGTATCGGTACATACTGTCCCATAATGGCACGGCTCAAACTAGGACTCATTACATGGGGTATATCGAGTTTTAGTATGCTAAACCAAACCCATACCAAGCGCACCAACACCGCACAAGTGTGGTTCTGGTACAGGATCCAGTACTGAGACAATAGATCTTATGTAGCATTGCTACGAGTGCCTTAAAATGTACTTAGAAAAAGATCCATGTGGATTTTTACTGTTTATCACGGAAGGTTACAGTGTTTGTTGATGTCAAAATGCTTATCTTTCCTTCACTGATTTAACAAAAAATAAGTTCGTACTCATATTCATGTATAGTTTGGGATATGTGTAACATTATCCTTATGTCAAATATTCTCCCCAAAATCTTATCCAAAATATATTTTAAAAGACAGCTTAATTTTAAAGGTAGTGAAAGCATACCATGGAAAGCTAGATTTTTGGAAAATGAATTTGGCTCTTAAAGGCAATGAAAGCTTACTCTGGAATAGGGATAGCTTTATCCCTGAGGATGTCACCTACACCAAGTCTATCAAGCGCACACCAACCATTCATGAAGATACCAATTGCTGCCCCAGTAGCTCGTACTCTATCAGATCTCTCTAATACAAGACTTTTTACTCCTTTCCTGCACAAACATTAAGCAAAATATAACACAATGAAGTTAACATTTTATCATAATTCAAAAAATATATCCAAATCTACTTTTCAAAATTGGCTCCTGTTAATTGATTAAGTTTTTAATATATGCCAGATATAATTTTGTATCAAAAGGGGTTACCTGCTAATATAATTTAGCTAGCTCTTACTATATCAGCTGATATAACCCAATTTACCTCAAGATACTAGCTGATATAAAATCAATATATACGCCAAAAATTCTTCATCTTCTTTTCATCATCTTGAATTATAAGTTGTTTAATAAATAAATATCCAAATAAAAGCCTAACAATAATTTCAATCTCAGTTTCACTATGTCAACCAAGAAGTCAATATCTTGGTTCTTCCATATCAGATGAGATCTCGGTTCTTTCTAAAATTTCCCCATATTTACTCTAAGTTGAGATGAGTCAAAATCATATTAGTATCTGTCAGTCACCAATATGTTTGATATCTTAGCTTTTAAAATTTCCCCAAAAATTTATCCTATAATAGGGCCATCTTTTGTTCTTGTTCTTTATTTATGGAGAAAAGATGCCCTCAACCTAGAAATGTTTTAGAATTTTCAGCCAGATAAAAACAAGGATAACTCCTAGAATAACTATTTCAAGAGGAACAACTACTCCTATTCCACTTTTCTTACCCTTGAACTAAATGCAATCTAAAGATGCAAATATTTGTCAATGGCTTAGATTCTTTAAATTTCCTACGACACATTGTTTCCACTTTTCTTTTTTTTTTTCTTTTTGGTTAGGGGTTGAACATAGCCCATATCTGTTACAAAACAGCTTCTCAATCCAATGTGGCAACCCAGAACTTGTCAATCCTTCCAAGTCCCACCGACCTCATTGGTAGGTTGCAGAAAGCCACAAATCCATCATGCCATGTCAAATTGGAAACTAAAATGGCAACCCCATTGGGTCACATAACTGTTGGGCCTGGTGTGGTGCTATCAAGGCCCAGAGGGCTAACTTGTATTGGGCTAGGTTTGATCCAAGGGTTGAGATTAAATCAAGTCACGGGTATACACGAGCTTGGGGATTAGTTTAATTTCATTAGGTTAGTCCATGGGAGTTTTTGTTGAGTCTGGGCCTGACCCACTTCTGAGATGTATTTAAACTCTAGTTTCTAAGGTTTTATGGAATAGAGAACAGATTCTTTTCTCCCAAAAAAATTTCTCATATCTCTGTCTTAGCCGCCTCCTATCGTCTCCCTCCTTCCTTCTATTCTCCATCGTGTGCCGAAGGGATTCGTGATGTGATCGTGTCTTAGTCCAGAAGAAGATCCAGCCCAGTGTTTCATGAGGTCCCAGGCTTCGCGGCTTCGTGGGACGTGAAGATCAGGCTTCCGTGAGGATTCCTGGACATCCAGCTAGGAGAACATCATAAAGACGGAGGAAAGAGAATGGGAGAGGTATTCCAAGCAAGGGAGAAAGTCAACGCGGAGTCAAGGGGGGAAGGTGTCAGAACATGAAAGAGTAGTCTCTTCACCCTTCATGAAAAATTCACGTGGGAAGGATAGGAGGATTCCAGCATATTAAAGGAGAAAAGATTAAATAATCTTTAATACAAAAGAGGTGTGTAATCAATCTGATTATTGACAATAAAGGGTGAAAACCTATGGTACTTCTCCAGCGAGGTTGATCCCATTGCTGTTCATCGAAGATTAAACCCCAACAGTTATTATCAGAGCCAGATTTAGAAACAAGAAGTTGTTTGGAGATCTTAAAGGACTGAATTTGGGGATCTTCAAAGAGTTGAAACAATTTCAACAAGGTCCATCAAGGTACTTCTTAATTTTTTTTAAATTTATTTTTGTGCTATTTTTATTTTGGTTGAGATCTCGGATAGTAGCATAAAAATAGATTTTGAAAAGTTCGATGTGAAGAAAAGTTTCTTCATGTAAAAAGTCCGAGTAGAGGACCTTCTTGTGCAATAGGGTTTAGATCTAGCTTTGGAGGAAAGGCTATATGGGATGACAGATAAGCAGTGAATGTCGTTGGAGAAAAGGCATGTTCAGCGATCAGAGGATGTCTGGCAGATTCAGTCCTTTATTCAGTACTGAGAAGAAGACCCCGAAGGGACTCTGATCGAAGTTGCAAGCCCTCTACATAGGAAAGAATATGTGTAACAAGTTGATGTTGAAGAAGTGCCTCTACAGCCTTCGGATGTCAGAAGGTAGAGATGTGCTGGGCCACATCCAGGTGTTCGACCAGGTGAGTAATGAATTGCTGAATGTCGGGATCAAGATGAAGGAGGAAGATAAGGCACTTTTGCTATTGTGTTCGCTGCCCACATCACATGACTCATTGGTCACAATGCTACTCTACGGAAAGAAGACATTATTCTATGAAGATATTGTCTCGGTGCTTCGGACGAATGAGCAGAGGGAGAGGATGACCAAGGATGTTATTCTCCAGGATGGTCTATCAGTTGGGAAAAGGTCAGGCAGAGGCAGGAACAGGAGCAGGGTAGGAGTGTGAAGTGTCTGAGGTGAAACAGTAGCGAAAAATATATCAGCGGGGAGTTTCAGAGATTTTGTGAGGAGTGGGGCATCAAAAGGCACTTCTCAGTAATGAAAACTTCTCAACAGGAAGGGATGGCTGAGAGAATGAACAGAACACTGTTGAAAAAAGAAAGATGCTTGAGGCTATAGGCAGGGCTTCCAAAAATGTTCTGGGTTGACGCAGTAGATGTAGCCAGCTACTTGGTCAATCGGTCATCGCACACCAAGTTGGATGGAGGCATTCCAGAGGAGATATGATCTAAATGGAAAACAAACCTGAGCCATCTGAGGGTGTTTGGATGCACGGCATATGTGCATGTTGGCGCTGAAGAGCAGAGTAAGTTGGACGCCAGGTCTAAGAAGATGGTATTCCTGGGCTACCCGTATGGAATCAAGGGGTATCGGCTGTGGGATCCCTTGGAGAAGAAGGTTATCATCAGCAGGGATGTGACCTTCGATGAGAGCTCGATCCTTCAGAGCAGAGATGGTACATATGCACAGCAAGGACTACAGAAGGTGGAACACTGTAACACTAGTCAGATGACCTCCTACACAGTCGTGTCATTTGCTAATGGACCAGAACGATTTGAGATTCAGGTAAAGAGGACTAGCAAGGAGTCAGAAGCCAGGAAGTTCAGCAGGATGCAGCTGAGCAGAGGACTCAGAAGGATGTAGCTGGGCAGAGGACTGATACTGAAATTGCACTGTACAGGCCTAGGAGAAACGTGCGACCACCAGTTCGATACGGCTTTGAGGATTTGGTATCATATACCCTGGTGACAGTGAATGGAGACCCTTACACCTATCATGAGACTATGGAGAGCCAGAACAAAAATAGGTGGGTCCAGGCTATGGCAAAAGATGTAGGCTATGGCAGAGAAGATGCAGTCTCTCCATAGGACTGGCATGTGGTAGGTGGTCCAGTTTCCATAAGGAAAGAAATCCATTGATTGCAAATGGGTTTATCAGCGCAAGAAAGGGCCTTCATAGCAAGGAGGTATCAGGTACAAGGCAGGACTAGTAGCCAGAGAATATTTTCGGAAGAAAGGCTTCAACTACAGAGAGCTGGTGAAAGAAGGTGGAGTGAAGCTGGTGAAGGTACATACCAAGAAGAATCCAGCAATGCACTGACCAAGGTTCTTTCATGGACAGCTTTCGTAGGGATTACAGCTGATAGACACGGCGGACGTACTGAGGCCTTGAAAGCACCAAGGTGAAGATTGTTGGGCCTGGTGTGGTGCTATCAAGACCCAGGGAGGCTAACTTGTATTGGGCTGGATTTGAGTTCAAGGGTTGAGATTAAATCAAGTCACGGGTGTACATAGGCTTGGGGATTAGTTTAATCTCATTGGGTTAGTCCATAGGAGTTTTTGTTGAGTCTGAGCCTGGCCCACTTCGGAGATGTATTTAAACTCTAGTTTCTAGGGTTTAATGGAATAGAGAACATATTCTTTTCTCTCAAGAAAAATTTCTTATATCTCTGTCTTGGCCACCTTCTATCCTCTCCCTCCTTCCTTCTATTCTCCATCGTGTGCTGGAGGGATTCGTGACGTGATCGCGTGAGAGGGTCTTAGTCCAGAAGAAGATCCATCCCAGTGTTTCGTGAGGTCCCAGGCTTCACGGCTTCGTGGGATGTGAAGATCAGGCTTTCGTGAGGATTCCTGGACATCCAGCTAGGAGAACATCATAAAGACGGAGGAAAGAGAAGGGGAGGGAGAGGTATTCCAAGCCAGGGAGAAAGTCAACATGGAGTCAAGGGGTGAAGGTGTCAGAACATGAAAGAGTAGTCTCTTCACCCTTCACGAAAAAATCACGTGGGAAGGATAGGAGGATTCCAGCATATTAAAGGAGAAAAGATTAAATAATCTTTAATACAAAAGAGGTGTGTAATCAATCTGATTATTGACAATAAACGGTGAAAGCCTAAGGTACTTCTCCAGCAAGATTGATCCCATTGCTGTTTATCGAAAATTAAACCCCAACAATAACAAGGTCATTTTGTACTTGATAGCATGATGGTAACTCATACAATGCACAGAGCACAGTTTTTCTTCTCCTTGTTCCAACTATTTTGGAAATGGAATATAGCAATATAAATAGATAACATTACACCAGCTAAACACTAGCGCAAAAGTTCTCATCATTAATACCGATGTCAGAAACACCAGTCCTACATGATACTTTCTTTTGCAAATTATCCTTCAAATGCAATATAACAATATAACAAGTCATAATAAATAGAAGGATTAAATAGCTAGATTTTAATTTCACATATTAACCGCAAGGTCATTAATATCCATTATATATGAAATAATGAACTTTAATGATGGCCGAGCATATTAAAACGAAATTGGTGCCTTAGCATTAGTGGCCATAATAAAAATACAAGCCACCTAAGAAAGGAAACCCAAAACTACAATGGAACAACTGAAACATCCTTAATGGAATTATGAGTCAATATTAAAATTTCAAATATTGATAATTTTAGACCCTCTATTAGATCATAACCACATATATGATAGCAGAAAACAACTAAGTGCAATTTATGAAATGCCATTTCTCCGTGTTCAATTTTTAGACAGATATTTGACAACTAAAATATTAATTCCTGTCAGATATTTAAATGATCGATGAGAATAAAGCATGCCATTTATTAATCATGAGAGTAGTCATCTTTATTGGATGCCCCTATTACCCTTGAAAATTTCATGCATGCTGATTCCACACTGATGGTCAATTGTTGCTGCCACAGAAGACAAAGGAACAATAACTTCAATGAATATTCAACACCATCAGAAAATTGGTTGCTGCCTAGTCTTTAAGTATAGAAAACAAATTACGTTGATTTTTTTTTTTGATGTAATTGGTTTCTAATTTGCCAAAATTCAAATACAAAAAACCCCTTCTCTGTTCTCCCTCGATGATTATTGGAGTCTTCTATCTGTCTTATCTATATATCCTTAACCTTTTTATCACAGAATCCATCCCCACTAAATTCAAACCCATCAACATAACAAAGTTTTCTTTTGATTATAATGAAGTGAAGTTGTTTAACTTTGGTTGTCCTACGTTCTCATTCTGGGAATCACTTGAACAGTGTGTGATCTACTAATACAAATACATGGAACAGGACGAGACTGAAAGAAAGAAAGAAAGGGAAAATAAGAGGGAAGCCACCTGTGAAGAGCCAGAGCAGTGGCGAGCCCACAGATTCCCCCGCCCACGACCACAATATCGTGATGTTCCTCTCTGCTCTCCATGCCTCTGCCCTTCTCTCTTCTCTCTCTAACCCACTCGCTCAGGCTCACTCCTACAGTCATACAGCCGTTGGGTCAAAGAGGGCCCTGATGTGCCACAGGTTTACATGCTTGCTCGTTGACTTTTTTTTGGACTGTTTTTAATAAAATATGCTTTTGGCCCTAAAGCTTCCACAAAAATTTAAGACACCGATTTGTTTCGAGACATCGGTCTCAATATTTGAAAGGGCAACCGCTGGGAAACAATTAATTAAAGCATCACAGAAACCAATCCAGGCATATTTATATTCACATTTGAGTTATTCCGTTGATTTTAATTGATTACAGACAATAAATAGGTAAGATTGTAATATTTTTAAAATATAAAAAACTAAATTATAATATACCTAAAGATCAAGATTTAAATATATTTTAAGCAAAAGTTTGAGATTCAAAAGTATGCATGTATTATTTTATTTTTAAGTTTGAGACTATCTAATAGACATGGGCACCGGTGCCACGGCCCAGGCTCGTTGGACTACTCCAGAAAGTGGATCGTGCCTAACATGGCCTGTTTGACCTGATCTGTTTCCTAAAAATTTTGGTTTAGCCCGGTCAATGGCCCAAAAAAATTATCTCTATTTTTTAGCTATCATATTAATTAAATTTTATTAAAAAATTATCTTATTTATCCTTACGAATCAATTTTTTAGTTTTATTTTTTTTTTGATTATTTATACTATTCAACCATTGATCCATCTATTGGATCATTGAGCTACTGGTTCAATCTTCTAATTATGTTAAAGTCAGCAGGTCTAATTTTAACTATTGTATGTAATTGACTATAACTTGTGAGTCACATTTGTAGTAATACATCACTAGTATATATATATTTTTTGTTACATTTGAATTATTATATTTAAGGCATGCACATTTGAATGGCATCCTCTCTAGTTTTATCCATTTATTCATAATTTAATGGACCATACCAGATACGGTCCGATTCATGTCGGACCGTACCGGCTCATGAGCGATATGGCCCGTTGTCCATCTCTACTATCCAATTTCATCTTCTAGTTTTGGCCGTCTGATCAGGTGGGTCTTATTATCCCCTATGTTGTAACGAGTTTATAATTATAATCATCATGCAACTTATTATCCCCTATGTTGTAACGAAAGAACCAAGTCCCAACTCCCAACTTATCTAGATGGAGATTGAAATGGAACTCCATTCTGGCCTGTCCCATCTCATCAATATTAGAACTCAAAATTAAACATTAATTATATTTTAATAAATACGATGTTCATGTATAATTAATTGGGACTATATTCCAAGAATTATCAGGCTTCTCTTCCCCTTAGCTAGAAATTTCATAAAGAGATTCTCTTCCTTAGTTGATATTATTCTCTTTTGTCAACATCTCTCTCGATAAGCCAAAAGGAAAATGAAAAGACGAAGAGATAAAGAAATAAAGAAAGAAAGTGGCCGTTTTGAACTGGAATGATCAAAATACTGGTTTCCTTGTAGATAGGGACGAAGCAGGATGGGATTAAATATCTCAAAAAGAAAGAAACTTGATATAGATAATAAATAAAATAGTTAGTAAATAATACAGTTAGAAAATAAAAAGCTTTATTCCTGGGCGGCTCCCTGTCCTAGGCGGCTCCCAGATCCTAGACGGCCCCCGGTCCTAGGGCCCCCATAGCCTAGGCGGCCTCCAGTTCTGGACGATCCCTAGTCCTAGACGGCCCCCAGAGTCTGGATGGCCCCTATTCCTAGGCGGCCCCCTGTCCTAGGCGACTTCCAGATCCTAGGCGGCCCCCAGTCCTAGGCGGCCCCCAGTTCTGGACGGCCCCTAGTCCTGAACGGCCCCCAGAGTCTGGGCGGCCCCCAGTCCTGGGCGGCCCCCAGTCCTAGGCGGCCCCCAGTTTTGGATGGCCCCTAGTCATGGACGGCCCCCAGAGTCTGGGCGGCCCCCAGTCCTAGGCGGCCCCCAAAGTCCGGACGGCCCTCAGTTCTGGACGGCCCCTAGTCCTGGACGGCCCCTAGAGTCTGGGCGGCCCCCAGTCCTAGGCGGCCCCCAGAGTCCGAGCGGCCCCCGGTCCTGGACAGCCCCTAGATCTGGGTGGCCCCTATTCCTGGGCGGCCTCCCAAGATCTGGATGACCCCTAATCCTGGACGGCCCCCCAGGATCTGGACGGCCCCTAGTCCTGGACGGCCACCAGAGTCTGGGCGGCCCCCAGTCCTGAGCGACCCCTAGTCCTAGGCGGCCCCCAGAGTCTGGGCGGCCCCCGGTCCTAAGTGGTCTCCTAGTCCTAGGTAGCCCCTAGACCTAGACGACCCCCAATTTTAGAATGATTCTTATATCAGAACCACTAAACATGATAAACCGTCATATTCGGAACAGAAACCGAGGATCATTAAGCATCATGACGCTTTAAATGATTCGAATAAGACAAACACTGAAACACCGCCGTTTATCTAGAAAAAGGAGATACTGAACTCCTATTTTAGAGCCAGATACCTTTTCTCTGACTCTGATATCCCCACTAAACCTGACATTCCCTTGGGATAACCAAGGTCATCATGAAAACCCTTATCTTCGTGAGCAAGTTTCTTAATACCTTTATTATTAATTATCGATGAATGACCACGTAGCAGAGGCGAATGGAGGACGAATGTTCACCCTACGCGTGGACCTCCTGAACTAAAAAAAAGAAAAAAGAGAAAAAAGGAGAGGATAAGAGAGAGGGGGGAGAGTGCGGTAAGGGGACCTTCTTTTTCCTTCAGAAAGAGATCTCATAACAAGAAAGAAATATGGTGATCCAGCATCAACAGAACTGATGCAATATTTGTGGTCTCAGATACTAGAGTTAAACATTGCGGCCAAATATATCATCAATAATTTATATGATTGATCCCAACCCCCCCCCCCCCAGCTGACCTTCTTTGGATATACAACTCAGCTCAACCTTTTTCCAACTACATGGGATCGGTCATATGAATCTGCTTTCTCTACTCTTCTCTATTCAGGACATAGATATAAATATTTTATTTTATCATAAATGATTAAACTTTAATAGGACCTTTCAAGAGCAATAAATTTCATGAATATAGAATATGGCTCAAGGACAGGTGTTATACAAAGTTTTCTCAGCCCATGCATGAATGCATCCAGAATGTAAATGGCAAGTAACAAAAGTGTCTCGGCTTATAAGGGTATTTAAGTTCTATTTGGATAATTGTTGATCCTAACCGTAGGCCAACAGCTATACTATAAAGCTGCTGAAAATAACTATTTGAAGGCATCCCAATAGTCATTTCAAACAAATCTTTATTATAAGTAGCATTCTCTGCATTCCACTATAAGATAAGTGGGATCAAAGGCAAATTATAAGCCTTTAGAAAATATAACTGGCAATTTTTTACCGTAAAATGATGAATTTGAAATATTTTTTTCTTTTAATCTTCAGTTAAATACTTCAATCATAATTTTATTTATTTATTTATTCTGAGAGAAGAAAGTCTCATGTCATAGTGCATGCATGGAGTATGCCAAGCTCACAGATCAAGTATCAAAATCAGATAGGATTATAGTGCATCCTGCTTCATAAAAAACTAAGACTACCTATCTTATATCGTTTAAATTCTTGATTAGCAGAGGAGATGATAAATCGAGATCAGAAAAGGATTTTTTTTTTAAAAAAAAAAAAGCTACATTATTGACCTAAAGGGATGTATCTTGTCAATATACACAAAGATATATATAGATAAAGCTTACTAGCATTGGCATCAAAATAAAGAAAAAAGATTGTAAAAAAATATATGATGCAACAAAAGTTGGAAAGAAAGAAGAGAACCTGTGGAGAGCCAACATATCCCTGCACCCACAATCACAACATCATGATGCTCCTCTTCTAATACCATATTCCTCCCTCCATTTCCTCTTTGCCCACTTCTCCTCTTCTCCCTACTAAAAATATTCTGGCTTATGATGAGCCATGACACAATTTATAACATGGAGGGTTCCACTGACATTAGCATTTTTTTTTTTTTTGGTTACAAACGGGCGATCATATAAATCTAGAATGAGTCAGCCCAGAAGCATCTGAAATTAAAATCTGCTGAAGGAGAATAGGACATGGGTCGCCTGGCTTCCAGTTCCAAGGACCCGCATGTTGAGCAGCAAACGACGCCACCCAGTCTGCCGCCGAGTTAGCCTCACGATAAGTGTGGCGGATCTGGGCTGAATCAAGCTCCCGCATCATAGCCCAACAGTCCCTCAGAATCGGATTTGAGGAACCATCTATACAACTCTCCTTTGATAGCCAAGAAATGACAGTCATAGAATCCCCCTCAATCATGATCTTGGGAGCATGGAGGATCCTAACAGCAAAAGAGAGCCCTGCCCAAGCAGCACCAAGCTCCGACAGAGGAACAATAGAGTCCAGGGATCCAAAGCCTCCCGCAGCCAATAGATCTCCCATCGGGCCCCGAATGATGAAAGCAGATCCAGCAGCTCTGTCCCGGACACTCCCATCAAAGTTAATTTTGACATACCCTGGAGGGGGGGTTCCCAAGAGACGAAAACCGTACGACGGTTCGCTGTCGAGACAGCAGGGGATCCCCAGAGGCCAGAGGAATCAAAATTAACACCATGAGAGGCACGGGCACAGTCCGAAGTCAATGATCTAATCTGCCTCACAATCCTGTGAAAGGAAAACCTATCGTCGGAGAATATGATTTGATTCCTCGACAGCCATATATAATAAGCAGTCACAGACCAAAGACCACGCTTGCTCATAGGACCACTACGGATGTCCTGAAGGAAAAACGAACGCAAGAAAGCCATAACCTCCATATCCCTAGGATAGCCCATAAGAGTCCAGATTCTTCTCGCTCTGGAGCAACAAAATATAGCATGGTCCAAAGTTTCATCCACCTGCCTGCATAGAGGACAGATCGGCTGAATAGGCAAACCCCGTCGAGAGAGAAGGAAGCAAGTAGGAAGGCAATCCCAGAGAATCTTCCAGATGAATAACTGAACCCTGGGGATAACAGGAAGCTTCCAAATCCAAGCTGCATCCTCTGTATGCTGAGCCTGCGGTCTGTATATATCCATAAGGTCCCGAATAGGAGCCTTGGGAAGACAAGAGCGCTGCCAAATCCTGGAGTCACCAGAGGAGTCAGGTAGAAGAGGCATCGAGAGAATCCGACGAGAAAGCTCCTCCCCAAAAAACCAGTCACCGAGGGTATGTGCCATGAGCGGGGGTTTAAGGAGATAAGATCCTTAACCCTAAGGTTAGGGGGAATATCCATGTTGATAAAGGAGGGCCACCGCATAATGGGGAGCTCAGAGATCCAGGTATCATTGACAGCATCAATAGACCAGCCATCACCAATCATCCAAGAGATATTGTGCATAATGAGCTGACTGTGTCTACACATCTCCTTCCAGTAGGAAGAGGATCCACGGGGCGGTATAATAATCGAACCAGAAATCCAGTCACCATATCTAGCATGCATCACAGAACTCCATAAACTATGAGGCTCCAAAAGGAAACGTGAGGCATGTTTGGCAAGAAGAGCTTCTCTTCTAACAATCAAGGATTGAATCCCCAGTCCACCTTCATTAATAGGCATGCAGATCCTGTCTCAAGCAATAAGATGAATACCATGTCCCTCCTGCGAAGAAGCCCAAAGAAAATCTCTGAAACATCTCTCAATCCTTCTCAGACAAGTGATCGGCACTACACCATTCGAAAGAAGATACACAGGAAGGAAGAGAGGACAGAACGGATGATAGTGATCCTAGCCATCATAGATAGACTAGTCATCTGCCACCCCTCAATACGCTGGCGGACCCGCCGCTCGATTTCAGCAAAGTCGGAACATCGAGCCCGTCTACCAGTAATGGGGATCCCTAAATACTTGAAGTGATCCGACCGAGTTGTGATACCTGATAACTCCATAATGGCCTCCCTAGTAGATCTGGGGGTCTTGGGGCTGAAACAGATAGAAGACTTTAGAAAATTTACCCTCTGGCCCGACGCCTTACAGTAACGCTGCAGAATAGAATGAAAAGAAGCAGCGTTAACAATAGAAGCCTGCCCCAGAAGAATACAGTCATCAGCAAAAAGAAGATGCGAAATCCGGGGACCTTCTCTCCCAGCCATAAATGGAACAATCCGGTTCTCCTGCTGAGCAAGATGAAAGGCACGAGAAAGATCGTCAGCACCAAGAATAAATAACAAGGGGGATAATGGACATCCCTGTCTCAAACCCACAGAAGAGTGAAAAAATTCAGTAGGGCTCCCATTGATGAGCAGAGAAAAGGAAGGCCTCAGAATACATGCCATAATCCATTCTATAAAAAGATCATCAAAACCAAACTCCTGGAGAGTGCGCTTCAGGAAGGTCCAGCTCATTCTGTCATAAGCTCTCTCCATGTCCAGCTTCACCGCCATGAACTCCTGAGCAATGAGGACGTTGTCCGATATAGAACGCCCTTTAATAAAAGCCCCCTGCTCTATAGAAATAAGGCGGGGGATCACAATCCGAAGACGGTCAACCAGGAGGCGAGCACAAACTTTATACAGAGTAGTGCAAAGGCTAATAGGTCTGAAGTGCTGCGGAAGAGAGGCGTTGGTCAGCTTGGGGACCAACGTAACAAGAGTCCGGTTCCATTCCAAGGGAATTTGCTTCAGTTGGAAGACAGTTTGAATGGCCTGAATAACCTCTGGTCCAATGATGTCCCAATAGTGGCGATAAAATAGGGGAGGAAAACCATCAGGCCCAGGAGCCTTATCCGGACCAAGCTCCCAAAGGGCCTCCCGAATCTCTTCAGCAGTGACAGTTCTGCAAAGCTTTTCATTATCCTATGTGGAAACCCTTCTGGAATCAGGAACCCTGACCACCGGATCCCCATCAGCAGAGGAATCAGCCCATCTGGATTGAAAGAACTGGAGAAGCATATCCCGAATAGAATGGAAATCCTCCTGATCATTCCCCTCAGTGTCAACAAGTCTCCGAATTCTGTTCACTGCCCGGCGCTTTAATGTAGCCTGATGAAAGAATCTGGTATTACGATCCCCCTCACAGATCCACTGCGCTCTAGATCTCTGTTTCCAGAACATCTCCTGCTAGCGAAGCAGCGAATGGTGACGAGCAAGCAGATCTCGCAGAGAGAAAATGTCCGATTCCAAAAGAGATCCATCCAGATCCTCCTTACCCTGAAGAGCAGTAATATCAGCTTCCACCAACTCAATCTGTCTATCCAGGTTCCCCACTTCAAGCTTATTCCATTTGGAGAGGCGTCGTCTGGTCAGCATAAGACGACGTGAAAGACGGTAAATAGCATTGCCCCTGATAGGAAGATGCCAAATTTGAGTAATAATGGACCGAGCCTCCGAATGGACTGTCCAAAAATGCTCAAATCTAAACTGTCTTGGCTGGTGCACTTCAGTCTCAGTAGAGATCAAAATAGGGCAGTGATCCGAAGCAATCCTGGGCAGGTGGGATACTGTGACCGCAGGATGCATATGAAGCCATTGGGACGTAGCCAAAGCTCTATCTAGTCTCTCCCAAACACGAGCTGAGCCCTGACGGTTATTACACCAAGTAAACTGGGTTCCAGAATACCCCAGATCCATCAGATTAGAAGACCGAATAAAGGAATTGAATTCATTAATATCAGCTGAGGCCGAGACTCGTCTACCCCCTCGTTTTTCCTTAGCCTCAGTAATACAGTTAAAATCTCCCGCAATAATGGCAAGGAACCCTTGATCAAGGAGAGAAAGAAGCTCAGCCCACAGGATGCGTCTTTCTCTATAATCCGTACTTGCATAAACCGCTGAAAGCAGCCAGGGGTCAGAGGATCCCATAGAGATAAGAAGACCAATCTGCTCGTTGCATTGATGAAAAGCCTCAACCGAAACTGCAGAATCACGCCATATGGCCAGAATACCCCCCGACATCCCTTCAGCCTCCACCGCATACGAAGACCAAGATCGGGAAATCTGTCTCGAAGACGGGCCAGAGTATCACCCGACAATCTGGTTTCCAGCAGCACACATATGTCAAACTTATATAATTGCATCAATCTATTAAAAGAGGATCGAAATGCAGGCTTTCGAGCTCCTCGAGTATTCCATATAAGAATCTTCATTAATTATTGGAGGAAGCTGGGACCCCTCCCTGGTCCTCCATCATAACCATATCAGGAAGGCACTCCTCCTTCCAAAATTCCATAGGAAGGTTCGGTAATCGTAGCCAGATCAGGGCAAAGGGGGTGGCATCCGCAGTCGGCACGAACTCCGGCTTCCACCTTTCCATTGCGATAATTTGCCCATTGATGATCCATGGACGATTAATCACCAAATCAGTAGCCTTGGGTCTTCGAAACGGAATATATGGCATCGATTTGCCAGGCTAACAGGATTGATTTCTCCCTGAATTCCGGCACGGCGAAACTCCCTCACATACGCCTCCGCTGGAATCCATTTCATGAAAGATCTAACAATGAGAGCGTGCGACTGCCAATCCACAATCTCAGTCTTCAACTCATCAACTGGAATGCTGACCACCTCCGGGAACACTGATTCCAGTCGTGAGATTTCAGTCGGCGCCGGAGACGATGAGACCCAGAAATACCCTGACGAGTAGGGCTTCTACCCAGCACCACGGGCTCCCATATCACCATCGGACGCCATAGATGGAAAGGGAGCAACACAGAGGAGATCCTCCACAAAAGCCGCAGTCGGGGGCGAAGACGATCGCCGGAGATCAGCACAGGAAGAAGTCGAGCACGAATCGCAAAGCACACCATAAAACAGGAAACGGAGCTCAGACACGCACGAACCTCAAAGCACGGCAAGGATCGTTTTGGGACATTAGCATATTTGAACAGATGCATCCTCGCATGCAAAGGTTTTATTATGATTGCTTCTTTCGATATAAGCCTTTGTCAGAGAAATTGAAGAATTGCGGTTACTAAGCTACTTTCCTTATGATTTTTTCTTTTATAATGGATGCCAGATTTCTCTCTTAATGCCCATTCAATAGGTTAGTAATCAATGTCCCCTTTTCTCATTAATGTATTGATTTTATATTAATTAATCCATTAAATTCTTATAGAAAAAATAGAATACTTGAGATATGAATTAAAATAAAACTTGATTATTTGAAATTGTCATTATTTCAACTTTAAGTTATGATAGATTTTCTTTCTTAAAAGTCTTTTTGAGTGCACCACTTCTATTTAAAAGGTTACTTAGTGCTATCTTCTAATTTATATATCTAAAATTAAAAGAGATTTTAAAACTAATACTCCACATTTCAGTGAAGATGTCAATAGATAAGAGTTTTAACAAATTGAAAAAGGGGTCTTGATGAAAAATCGGATTTGATTCAATTTCAAATTTTAAAAATTTAAAACATCATTTAAATCAATCGGATTCAAGTTTAAAAAGCCATGTATTCAAAAAAAAAATATTGATTTTTCAAAGGTTATAAATTTTTTTGATTTTTTTAAAATTTTGGTGAGATTAATTTTTTTCAAAAAAATTAATTTTCCCACCCTTTCTCCTTCAACGCCTCCCTAATTGCCACCCTCCTCACCTTCTCTTCCTTGGGTACTTAGTTGCTACCTTTTTCTTCTTTTATTTTTAATTATGTAAGGATCAAATTTTGGTTAAAAAAAAGGTTCTCTCTCTCATCTTATCACGTTCTCTTACCTCACCCACCTCACTGAAATATTATTCAGTAATATTATGGTTTCATAGTCTGGATATAGAATATTATTCAAAAGATTAATGAGAAATGAGAAATGAGAATTTAATAATGATTATCATAATAGTAATTTATAATATACAGACGTGATATTGAAACATGTTAGGCCATGTACATTATAAGTTTATTGATATACCTTTTATTTATTATAATCTGCTGCTTTTTAAAAGATAAATATAAATGAAAGGATTCTTTATGTCTTCGTGTGTACAGTCAAGTACAGATTCAATTTGTCTATATTCAAATATAATCAAGTATAGGATCCAATCATCTTCTTCACTCTTGAATCCATACAGTTCATGAATCGTAAAATCGTAAAGATGAAAATGATTAAAAAAAGTACGGTGACTTCAAGATCCGTGTGAACCCAAGAATGAAAAAAGTGATTGGATATTAAATTTGACTATATTTAAATGTAACCATATATATATATATATATATAAAGTGAAAGAGAGAGATGGGGTTGATAAAAGGCATCTTTAGAATATATTGAAGGATTGAACTTAAGTGCAATACATTAAGTAAGAGTGTTGTGGTTCTCTCTCTATTTCTTTTACTTTCCTCCGGCAACCATTGCATAAGGCTTCGATGGAGATTTATATGGCTTGAAAAAAGTAAGAGAGAGATAGGAAGGACCATAGACTTTACTGAGTGTTGACGCCAAATCACCGGCCTCGAGCGTCCGGTCGCCTCCTTCAACGAGTCCGGGGTCCTTCGGCGAGCTCCTTGCGCCTGCGGGCCTGCAAACAAGTCTCGAGGGCCGAAAATTTCGGCGGGGACCCTCCGACGCTCAAGTCAGCGCTCTGGACAACAGCCGTGAGCTTGATGAAGCTCGAAAGAGAAAGAGAGAGAGAGAGAGAGGCTCTGAGAAGAGCTCTCTCTGTGAGCGTTTAGGAGCGTTATGAGTGTGTTACCCGGTTGGGAGTCCCTCTTACCCATCTTATAGACGCTTAATAGTTTGTCTGGCTTGAGTGGTTGAGGCTCCATAATGATGACTTTGATGGATGAAGTGTCAAAACTGATGTCCATGAAGCCTGGAGTGCTACAAGGCATGGCCGACCGCTACGGCGCTTGCCAGACGTGTCCCCTACGTCATCTCTTTTTTTTTTGCATTCCTGCACGGACAACGATAAGTGATAAAGTTAGGTATGTGAGCCCCAAGGTGCAGCCATTGGAGCAGAAGATGCAGTTTGGAGTTGAAGCCAGTTGTCCCTTGTAGAGAATTGATTATAGAGTGCTTGCATGGCACTGTTCATGGAGGCCGACACTGTTCATGGCCAGAGCGAACACTATTCATGGAGGCCGACATTGTTCATGGCCGAGAGTGAATACTGTTCATAGAGGCCGACACTGTTCATGGCCGAGAGCGAACACTGTTCATGGAGGCCGACACTGTTCATGGAGGTCGACACCGTTCATGGCCGAGAGCGAACACTATTCATGGAGGCCGACACCATTCATGGCCGAGAGAAAACACTGTTCATGGAGGCCGACACTGTTAATGGCCGAGAGCGAACACTGTTATGGCTAAGAGCGAACACTGTTCATGGAGGCCGACACCGTTCATGGCCAACACTGTTCATGGAGGCCAACACTGTTCATGGAGGCCGACACCGTTCATGACCGAAAGCGAACACTGTTCATGGAGGCCAATACTATTCATGGCCAAGAGCGAACACTGTTTATGGAGGCCAACACTGTTCATGGCTGAGAGCGAACACTGTTCATGACCGAGAGCGAACACTGTTCATGGAGGCCGACACTGTTCATGGCCGAGAGCGAACACTGTTCATGGAGGCCGACACTGTTCATGGCCGAGAGCGAACACTATTCATGGAGGCCGACACTGTTCATGGCCAAGAGCGAACACTGTTCATGGAGACTGACACTGTTCATGGTCGAGAGCGAACACTGTTCATGGAGGCTGATACCGTCAGAGAGGCCGCCCTGGACTTGTTGGGCCCGCGAAGGAAAGGCCAATTCACTAAGGTCGAGCCTAGATGTTGTCATAGTGGCCTATGGGGGGTCCACTAGCCCCATCAGATGCCCCCACACTCCTTGAGCTTGTGTGCCCTGCGTCAATTAAGCGAAAGGAGTGTAGAACTCTTTACCTTCGTGCCCGCCCTTTCATGTCAACTTTAACTGTATTTCCTCCAAGGTGGAGAAACTCCTCTCCTTTTGTGATGCCTTGTGTATACATCTTCACGCTCTTTGGAGCCATACATTTTGCTTGTTCTAAAACTTTTAAGCAAAGTTTGGAGGCAAGTTAGTTACCTTTAACTGGCATCCGGTAATCCTCTCTCGATACGGAGCCCGGAAGTGAATGCCCGTTAGCTGTGAGTCAGGAGTTGACCTCTCCCGGCTGTGAGCTAGTTGGGCCTTCTTCTTTTGTCATGAAATTTGAAGGTGGGTGCCCGTCAACTGTGAGCTAAGGAGTTGGCCTCTCCTAGTTGTGAGTTGTCTTGGGGCTTCTTGATGGCTGAAAGTAACCAGAAATGTGTTGCAAATATATAATTTAGATAAAGGTCTTACTCGATTGGCCATTGGTTGTTGATACAGAGTTGAAGCCACTGAGGTTGAAACGAAGCCGTTGAGACTACGATGATGCCGTTAAGGCAGAGGGGGCCGTTGAGGTCGATTGGCCATTTGACGTTGATTCAGTTTTTGGCTTTTGGTGTCGAGCTGGCCTCGGGCTTGAGTGTCGATGGTTCATCGAGCTTTGAGTGCTGGCCGGAGTCGAGCTTGTTGTTGAGAGCTGATGGTTCATTGCTCTGCTAGTGGTACACTGGGCTTATGGTGCCGGTGCTTGGGGCCGACCGAGGCCTTCCCTGCTGGACCCGGACTTATGGTGTCGGCGCTTGGGGCCAACCGAGGCCTTCCCTGCTTAACCTGGGCTTATGGTGCCGGCGCTTGGGGCCGACCGAGGCCTTCCCTGCTGGACCTGGTGTTGAGAAATTATTGAAACATAATTGCCCCAACTCTATTGATTTTGATGATTTCCAAAAGCCATGAATATATTAATAGAAACAATGAATTATTTATCAAATACCATGAGTTTATTTAAAAATAAAAAATATAAACTATCAATGTTTACATTCAATGAGTTCTTGAATCAATTAAAACAAAAAGAATTTTTATACTTGAGATTATACTTGAGATTTCAAAAATTAAACTTGAGATTTTAAAAAGAATTCTTATACTACTCAATTGATGATCAAATCAATTCTATTCAAGTCACATTTATATTTAAATTTATTTGGATGAGTTTTAAAGTCTATCAGAACATTTTTCTGATTTTTGTATCGCTCCCGAGCCGACTCAAGGGTTTCGAGTCGACTCCCAAATGTCTGTTTTTCAATGTTGTCCTGAGTCGACACTTGAGTTTTCAAGAGTCGACCCCTGAACCTTCGCGAGCCGACTCATGGACTGTGCGAGCCGACTCGACTCAGACGGCAGAGAGGCTCATTTTTGAGCACTTCTCGAGTCGACTCCCCGCATATCTCGAGTCGACCCTTGAAAGTTAGGTATTTCTGGAATCGAGTGTTCGAGCCGACTCCCACAGTGCTCGAGTCGACTCCTCGAAATTCTGGGCACGATTTTTCACGATGACACGTCAGCCCCAACGGTAAGATTTTCAAATAACGGCTATATTTCTGTGTTTCTAACGGCTATATCTTTGCAGAATCTATAAATAGAGGAGCTCTTTTCAAATCAAAAAAGAGACAAGAAAAAGAGAGAAAAGAAAATCTTTCCAAAAAGAGGGAAAAACAGAGCTTTATTGGAAAAATCTTCTAGTTCAAAATAGAGTGATTCAAAAGGAGTGAAATCAAAGAGGAAGTTTCGTCTGCTCCAGATCATCAATCCACAAGAGTCAAAAGAAAATCCAAAAGCTTTTCAAAGATCAAATCGAAGGATTTTCAACATTCAACAAAAGGAGAAAAAGCTTCATCTCAACTCCAAAGTTTTCAAACGGTCAAGAATCTTGCTGAGGCCTGATTCAATACTTCAAGAGGAGTTAAAGAGGAGAAGGAAGAAAGCCAAAGCCACAACCATCTGCAATCTTATCAGGCTTTTCTAACCCTTTTTATACTTTATTTGTATATTTGCTCAAGGGGAGCGTTTCTATATTTAAACTCTGTTATTTTGGTTGTTTGCTGATTCAATCAGTGGATTGAATCAGTGGAGGTTATTATACCTCGTTGCAAGCCGGAGTGCTTGTGTTGGGTTAGTTGTGAGCCCGTGAAAAACAACGTGTAGGGTTTTGTGCTGGTGAGCCCGTGTAAAACCGGCTGGGTTCGTTGTGATCCCGGGAAAACAACAAGTTTGAGTTGTGAACTTGTAAAACAACTCGGCTGTAATCGAAGAGATTATAGTGTGGACCCAAGTGAATCTTGGGAGTGGACGTAGGTGTTGGTTGCACCGAACCACTATAAAATTATCTTGTGTTTGCCGTGCTATTTCTCTCTCTCTATCTCTCTTTATTATTTGCTTGTGTATTGATTAAAGTTAGCCTCTCACTTGCACATTTTGCTAACTAATCAACTAAAGTTAAAAAGACTTAAATTTTTAAGAACCCAATTCACCCCCCCCTCTTGGGTTGCCATCTGGGCCAACAATTGGTATCAGAGCAAGTGCTCATTTAGAATTTGATCTCACGATCAAGGGCTAAAGATCCTTATGGCAACACAAAGTGGTTCATGTTTTGCTGAAGGTCATTCTACGAATCGACCTCCTTTATTTAATGGAACCAACTATTCATATTGGAAAGCAAGAATGAGAATATTCATTCAAGCTTCTGACTATGAATTGTGGGGAGTAATAACTAATGGACCTAGTACACCCACACACTTAGTTGAAGGCATTCTTGTTCCTAAGCCCGAAAGGGATTGGAATGATAATGATAGAAGAATGGCTCAATTAAATGCTAAAGCCATTAACATTTTATATTGTTCCTTAGACTCTAATGAATTCAACCGAATCTCAACATGTAATTCCGCAAAAGAAATTTGGGATAGGTTGGAAATAACACATGAAGGAACAAACCAAGTTAAGGAATCAAAAATAAACATTTTGGTTCATAAATATGAATTGTTTACAATGGAACAAACTGAAACCATCACATGCATGTTCACTAGATTCACTGATATTGTGAATGGTTTAAAGAGTCTTGGTAGAATTTATTCTAATGCTGACCTTGTGCGCAAAATTCTTAGGTCACTACCAAGATCGTGGGAAGCGAAAGTCACTGCTATCCAAGAAGCAAAGGACCTCAATGCATTACCTTTAGAGGAGCTTCTAGGATCCCTAATGACCCACGAGCTGACAATGAAGCAGCATGTTGAGGAGGAAACAAAAAGAAAGAAAACACTTGCCCTCAAAACTGCAGAAATGGAAGAGAGCAGCAGTGAAAGTAATGATGAAGATGATGATGAAACTGCTCTCTTGGCCAAAAAATTCAGAAAGTTTATGAGAAAAAGGCCCTTCCATAAAAAGAAATTTGGAGCAAGAATTGATGGAGAAAAAGATAAGAAAAAGGACAAGGAGAAAGAAAAAGAGAAAGAGCCCTTAGTATGTTATGAGTGTAAAAAGCCAGGGCACTTTAGATATGATTGTCCTTTGCTGAAAAAGGCCTACAAGAAAAAGAAGAAAGCATACATGGCAACATGGTCTGATGAATCTTCCTCGTCGGAAGAAGAAGAACAAAAGGAAGTTGCCAATATCTGCTTCATGGCCAACAACGACGACAACGACAATGAGGTAAGTTCTGAAAACTCAAATGATGAATTCACTTTTGATGAAATGTTTGAGGCTTTCAATGAACTTATGATTGATTTTAAATCTTTGAAAAAGAAGTATAAGTTTTTGAAAAATGACAATATTAGCTTAGCTAAAAGTAAAAATGAATTAGCTTTAGAAGTTAAGAACTTAACTAATGAAAAAGAAGAACTTAGCAAAGAAAGAGATAATTTTAATCAAGAAATAGATTTGTTGAAATCTGAAACTAAAAACTCAACAAAAGATTTAAAAGATCAATTAGAAACCTTAGCTTTAGAAAAAGAACAGCAAGTTAAAGACAATGATTCATTAAAGAAAGAAGTTATAAAATATAAAGACATTGTTGAGAAATTCACCTTAAGTTCAACTAAACTAAACATGATTTTAGATAATCAAAAAGCTGTTTTCGATAAAGCTGGCCTAGGTTATAATACGTATAGGAAACAAAAATCTTTAAAGAATATTTTTGTAAAAGCCAATCAAAGTAATATAACTTGTTTTAAATGCAATGAAAAAGGTCATAAATCATTTGAATGCAAAACATTAAATAATAACAACAAGTTAAATGTTAAAGCAAAGAAAATATGGGTTCCGAAAGGAACAATTTTTGTTGCTACTAACCATGAAGGACCCAAGAAAGCTTGGGTACCTAAACATAAAGTTTGATTATATTGCAGGAATGTCTTGTAGCCAAAAGATCAAAGAAAAAGTGGTATCTTGATAGTGGCTGCTCAAGACATATGACGGGTGACAAAGAGGAATTCATCACCCTAGAAGAAAAGAAAGGTGGAGTTGTGACGTTTGGCGATAACGGTAAAGGTCAAATTATGGGCCTTGGTAAAGTTCGCATAACTCCATCTATATTTATTGATAATGTACTTTATGTTGATGGTTTAAAGCACAATTTAATTAGTATAAGCCAACTATGTGATAAGAACTTTAATGTTTCATTTAAATCTTCTATTTGCATAGTATCTGATTCCATTAATGATAGCATTGTTTTTACTGGTTATAGACATGGCAATGTGTACTTAGTTGACTTAGACAAATTATCTGAAAGTAGTCATTGCCTAATTGCTGACAATGCTAACATAAATGATATTGGATGGTTATGGCATCGTAGATTAGGTCACGCAAGCACACACCTTATTTCAAAACTAATTAAGATGGATTTAGTTAAAGGTTTACCTAAGTTAGATTTTGAAAATAACAAAATCTGTGATGCATGTCAATTTGGAAAACAAACTAGAAGTTCTTTCAAATCTAAAAACACTGTTTCAACTTCTAGGCCTCTAGAGCTACTTCACATGGATCTTTTCGGACCAACTAGAACCACAAGTCTAGGAGGAAAGAAATATGGTTTAGTGATTGTAGATGATTACTCTAGGTACACTTGGGTGATGTTTTTAGCTCACAAAGATGAGACTTTCTCGATATTTCTGAAATTCTTCAAGAAAGTCACAAATGAGAAAAACACTACCATAGTGTCTCTAAGAAGTGATCATGGAACTGAATTTGAAAATCACTTATTTGAAAGTTTTTGTTCTGAAAATGGAATTAATCATAACTTTTCAGCCCCTAGGACTCCACAACAAAACGGTGTAGTTGAAAGAAAAAATAGAACCTTAGAAGACATGGCCCGTACCATGCTATGCGAAAGCAACTTACCAAAGTATTTTTGGGCGGAAGCAATTAACACAGCATGTTACATCTTAAATAGAGCATTAATAAGACCAATATTAAAGAAAACACCTTATGAATTATGGAATGAAAGAAAACCAAATATAAAATACTTTCATGCATTTGGATGTAAATGTTTCATTCATAATAATGGTAAAAACAACTTAGGAAAATTTGATGCTAAATCTGATGAAGGAATTTTTCTAGGTTATTCAACGACTAGTAAGGCATATAGAATCTTTAACAAGAAAACCTTAATAGTAGAAGAATCCATACATGTAGTTTTTGATGAATCTTTAGCAACTGGATCTGAAAAGATTGATGATGAGGAAGATACAAACATAATTGAAAAAGATCTTGAAAAACTTAATATTGAAGTATCTTCTGATCATGAACAAGAGGCTAAAGATGATGATTCACATAAGGTCGGTGATGTTAATAATGATCATAATGATATAGATCTTCCAAGAGATTGGAGATATGCTTATAGTCATCCTAAGGAATTGATTATAGGTGATCCTTCTCAAGGAATAAGAACTAGATCATTTATGAGAAATATTAGTAATCATCTTGCATTTGTCTCTCAAATAGAACCTAAAACTATTGAAGAAGCCGAGAAAGATAATAATTGGATGATAGCAATGCAAGAAGAACTAAATCAATTTACTAGAAATAATGTTTGGACACTAGTTGAAAGACCTAAAAATCATTCAGTAATAGGATCAAAATGGGTTTTTAGAAATAAATTAGATGAAAATGGCATAGTAATTAGAAACAAAGCTAGATTAGTTGCAAAAGGATATAATCAAGAGGAAGGTATTGATTTTGATGAAACCTTTGCACCTGTAGCTAGATTGGAAGCCATTAGATTGTTACTTGCATTTGCATGTCACATGAATTTTAACTTATTTCAAATGGACGTTAAAAGCGCATTTTTAAATGGATTTATAAATGAAGAGGTGTATGTAGAACAACCACCAGGTTTTGAAGATCATGAATTTACAAATCACGTTTTTAAATTGCACAAAGCTTTATATGGTTTGAAACAAGCACCTAGAGCTTGGTATGATAGGTTAAGTAAATTCTTAATAGAAAATGATTTTACAAGAGGTAATGTTGATAAAACACTATTTTTGAAAAGAAAAAATAAAGATTTGCTTGTAGTACAAATATACGTAGATGACATTATTTTTGGTGCTACTAACGATTCTCTTTGTCAAGAATTTGCAAAGTTGATGCAGGGAGAATTCGAGATGAGCATGATGGGAGAACTCAACTTCTTCCTTGGACTCCAAATCAAACAATGCAAGGAGGGAATCTTTATCAACCAAACCAAATACACAAGAGAACTACTCAAAAAGTTTGGTATGGAAACAATGAAACCCCTCGGAACTCCAATGAGTCCTTCATGCAAGCTGGACAAAGATGAAGAAGGTAAGAAGGTTGATCAAAAGTATTATCGAGGTATTATCGGATCCCTTCTTTATTTAACAGCAAGTAGACCAGATATTATGTTTTCAGTATGTTTATGTGCTAGATTTCAATCTGAACCTAAAGAATCACATTTAATAGCTGTTAAAAGAATTTTAAGATACTTAAATGGAACGAAAAATGTAGGTTTATGGTATTCTAGAGACTCAACTTTAAACCTAATTGCATATTCGGATTCTGATTATGCTGGATGTAAACTAGATAGAAAAAGCACAAGTGGTGCATGCCATTTCTTAGGAAGTAACTTAATCACATGGTTTAGCAAAAAGCAAAATTCAGTTGCATTATCAACTACTGAAGCTGAATATGTAGCAGCTGGAAGTTGCTGTGCGCAAATCCTATGGATTAAGCGACAACTTGAAGACTATGGTATCACACTTGATAAAACACCCATAAGATGTGATAACACTAGCGCAATCAATTTAACTAAAAATCCGATTCAACACTCAAGGACAAAACACATAGAAATTAGATATCATTTTATAAGGGAACATGTAGCTAATGATGAAATTTGTTTAGATTATGTAAACACTGAAGAACAACTAGCTGACATCTTTACAAAACCTTTAAGCGAAGAAAGATTTTGTTATCTTAGAGGAGAGTTAGGAATTTGTAACCCTTTTGGATAGATTTTGAAACCTCTAAGGAAATATATCTAGAGTTCTTTCAATTTCTCAAAATCTTAAGGAAATTTTATCTAGAACTCATATCAATTTGATCTATCAAAATCCATGATTTTTAATCATACTCAAAGATCAAATCCGGGTTCATTTCAGACACTCTGAAAAATTTGATTTTTTACTCTGAAATGGTTTCGGAGCCGACTCGAGAGTATCGGAGTCGACTCGAGTTTCTGCTGAAACTCAGGAGTCGACCCCTTCTCTGAGCGAGTCGACTCGAGATCGAGTCTGCGCTCTGTGACTTACCCGAGCCGACTCTATGCTTTGCGCGAGTCGACTCGACGTGGTCCCAAATCGCTTTATTAGGGCACGAGCCGACCCATCGATCGATTCTAATCATTCCAAATCATTTTCAAAACCCTCCAAAACCCTTCAAACCTTCCAAAATCTTCCAAAATCCTTAAACAATCATTCCACTTTGATTCAATGGCCCCCAAAACCCGTGGTGCTAGTAGTAGCGGTGCCGGGATGAAAAGAAAGAAGACCGTGCGTCGACCCGTTCGCGAGCCGACTCCGGACTCTTCGCCTGCTTCCTCTTCGGACGACTCGCCTGCTCCTACTGCCACTACTCCTCAGGTAGATCACCTTGCGAGTAGAGTCATTACTACAGGAAGGAAGTTTGACTTTGATTTGTTTGAGAGAGAGGGATTGCTTGTAGGGTCACAGTTGAAGGAAATGGGATTTGAAAAGATATGCTCCTTAGACTGTCCTACATACCCAGCATTAGTTAAAGAGTTTTATAAAAATTTGACTAGAGGGGACAATGGATTGGTCAGCATTGTTAGAGGAGTTGGTTTGAATGTCACTGCCATCATTCTCTCTAAATTATTGGACTTACCCCTATCAGGACCTTCCACTTTTGACCCAGAGGATAGGTCACCTGCCCTCACAAGATTATTGAATAGAAATTTTGAGGGATTTGAAGAAGTTTTTGCCAATCAGCTGCCACTGGACTTGAGATTGCTTCATAACATCTGCAGCAGGATTCTTTTCCCTAAGACAGGCCGTTTTGACTACGTGTCTGAGAGGGATATCTTTGTTATGGATGCTGTAGTTTCAGGCAAGCCAATCAACTTACCCATTATGATATTATGGTATATAGCTGATTGTGGGAGTAAGAGGAAATCCTGTCTTCCCTACGGCATGATCTTGACACAATTATTCAGAAGCCAAGGAATTGAAATTAGTGATAGTGAGCCCAGGAGAAATTTGAGACATACTGACTACTATTCATTGGCCACTATTCACCGCATGGGCTTCAAGAAAGTTAATGGTAGTTGGATAAGAAAAGGTCAAGAAGATGTTAGAGCTGAGGAGGACAGAGTTGAAGACATTAGAGCTGAGGTCGAGGCTGGACCTTCTGTTGCTGGACCGTCTGAGGCAGGACCTAGCATGCATTATTCTCCTCCACCTCAGACTTCATCTTCTTCTGTGAGATTTTCAGATGAGCAGTTATGTCAGCTTAGAGCTATGTTTGCAGAATTTGATAATCAAAGAAAAGATGAAATTGGTCAATTGAGAGAAGATATTAGAGAATTAAAGGAAGACATCATTTCAAGACTTGACTTACTTTCATTTTCTGTTGGTACCCATGTGGATTCACTCAATGCTGAGCTTAAGAAGATATTTGAAAGACTTCAAGGGATAGCTGATGGATCCAATGTGTATCTTGATAGAACTAATCAGTTAAGAAGAGATATTGATGCTGCAGTTGATCAGATACAAGTAACTATGAATGACTTTAACAAATCACAAAAGGATGATATCATGGAAATGATTGGACACTTAAAGAGTATAGTTTTCAAGCGTGTCAAATGATTTTGATACTTATCATAGTTTGTATTTCTAGATTTCCTTACTAGATTGTATCTAGGAAGTTTTGCTTTAATATGACTGTATTTGAACTTTGATGAATTTAAGTTAGTTTAATTTCATTACAATGAGATTGTGTTACATTTTGATGTAATTTGACATACTTTTGAAGTAATGAGAAAAGTTATGTTCATTTCAATTATGAGTACCTTTGAATATCCTTGAATGCTTATGTTTAATTTGATATAATTTTGAATATCTCAATACTCAATTGATAACTTAGATGCTGAATGAATTCGAATGAATTTAATCAAGTTGATGCTCTGATGCATCTCAACCTTTTTGTTGATTACAAAAAAGGGGGAGAGATTTATATGATTTAATCGTATATGCATCATCATATTTAAGAGGAAGAGATTTGTTTAAACCTTATATGCTTTTAATTGCCCTAATTAAATAAGGGGGAGAGAATTAAATAAGAAAAAGAAAATATATGTTTCATATAAGGGGAAGAGATAATTTGAATTTCATAAAGAAAAAGGTTTATTTGCTTAAGTTTTTGAATTTGAAAAATTTTGAATGAATTATAAAATTGAGGTTCATAGGGGGAGCTACCTCATTGAGGGGGAGCCTTTCCATGAACACAAAAGTTGATTTTGGTATCATAAATTTTTTAATTTTATAATGCATATACTCAATGTTTTTGTCATCATCAAAAAGGGGAGATTGTTGAGAAATTATTGAAACATAATTGCCCCAACTCTATTGATTTTGATGATTTCCAAAAGCCATGAATATATTAATAGAAACAATGAATTATTTATCAAATACCATGAGTTTATTTAAAAAAAAAATATAAACTATCAATGTTTATTCAATGAGTTCTTGAATCAATTAAAACAAAAAGAATTTTTATACTTGAGATTATACTTGAGATTTCATGAATTAAACTTGAGATTTCAAAAAGAATTCTTATACTACTCAATTGATGATCAAATTAATTCTATTCAAGTCACATTTATATTTAAATTTATTTGGGACGAGTTTTAAAGTCTATCAGAACATTTTTCTGATTTTTGTATCGCTCCCGAGCCGACTCAAGGGTTTCCGAGTCGACTCCCCAAATGTCTGTTTTTCAATGTTGTCCTGAGTCGACACTTGAGTTTTCAAGAGTCGACCCCTGAACCTTCGCGAGCCGACTCATGGACTGTGCGAGCCGACTCGACTCAGACGGCAGAGAGGCTCATTTTTGAGCACTTCTCGAGTCGACTCCCCGCATATCTCGAGTCGACCCTTGAAAGTTAGGTGTTTCTGGAATCGAGTGTTCGAGCCGACTCCCAAGTGCTCGAGTCGACTCCTCGAAATCTGGGCGCGATTTTTCACGATGACACATCAGCTCCAACGGTAAGATTTTCAAATAACGGCTATTTTCTGTGTTTCTAACGGCTATATCTTTGCAGAATCTATAAATAGAGGAGCTCTTTTCAAATCAAAAAAGAGAAAGAAAAAAGAGAGAAAAGAAAATCTTTCAAAAAGAGGGAAAAACAGAGCTTTATTGGAAAAATCTTCTAGTTCAAAATAGAGTGATTCAAAAGGAGTGAAATCAAAGAGGAAGTTTCGTCTGCTCCAGATCATCAATCCACAAGAGTCAAAAGAAAATCCAAAAGCTTTTCAAAGATCAAATCGAAGGATTTTCAACATTCAACAAAAGGAGAAAAAGCTTCATCTCAACTCCAAAGTTTTCAAACGGTCAAGAATCTTGCTGAGGCCTGATTCAATACTTCAAGAGGAGTTAAAGAGGAGAAGGAAGAAAGCCAAAGCCACAACCATCTGCAATCTTATCAGGCTTTTCTAACCCTTTTTATACTTTATTTGTATATTTGCTCAAGGGGAGCATTTCTATATTTAAACTCTGTTATTTTGGTTGTTTGCTGATTCAATCAGTGGATTGAATCAGTGGAGGTTATTATACCTCGTTGCAAGCCGGAGTGCTTGTGTTGGGTTAGTTGTGAGCCCGTGAAAAACAACGTGTAGGGTTTTGTGCTGGTGAGCCCGTGTAAAACCGGCTGGGTTCGTTGTGATCCCGGAAAACAACAAGTTTGAGTTGTGAACTTGTAAAACAACTCGGCTGTAATCGAAGAGATTATAGTGTGGACCCAAGTGAATCTTGGGAGTGGACGTAGGTGTTGGTTGCACCGAACCACTATAAAATTATCTTGTGTTTGCCGTGCTATATTTCTCTCTCTCTATCTCTCTTTATTATTTGCTTGTGTATTGATTAAAGTTAGCCTCTCACTTGCACATTTTGCTAACTAATCAACTAAAGTTAAAAAGACTTAAATTTTTAAGAACCCAATTCACCCCCCCCCCTCTTGGGTTGCCATCTGGGCCAACACCCGGGCTTATGGTGTCGGCGCTTGGGGCCGGCCGAGGCCTTCCCTACTGGACCCAGGCTTATGGTGCCGGTGCTTGGGGACGACCGAGGCCTTCCCTGCTAGACCCGGGCTTATGGTGTCGGCGCTTGGGGCCGGTCGAGACCTTCCCTGCTGGACCCGGGCTTATGGTGCCGGCGCTTGGGGCCGACTGAGGCCTTCCCTGCTAGACCCGGGCTTATGGTGCCGGTGCCGGCGCTTGGGGCCGGCCGAGGCCTTCCCTGCTGGACCCGGGCTTATGGTGCCGGCGCTTGGGGCCGAGGCCTTCCCTGCTGGACCCGGGCTTATGGTGTTGGCACTTGGGGCTGGCCGAGGCCTTCCTTGCTGGACCCGGGCTTATGGTGCCAGCGCTTAGGGCCGGCCGAGGCCTTCCCTGCTAGACCCGGGCTTATGGGCACCAAAGCGAGGTTGGCCTTGGATGTTGATGCAAGGTAGATCTTCCCTGCATGACATTTTTAAGTATTAATGAAAGAAAACTGTCTTAAGTGCAATGTACTTAGCTCTTGTAGCTCGCATGTTTTCCTTTTGCGGGTTTGAGCACTTCCGTCCGCTGGTGATCTGCCCCCCAAGGAATCATGTTAATTGGATTGGAGGTGTCGTTGCCCTTACTTGGGCCTTCCCTCGCATTGGAGGCCAGGACGAGATGTCTGTGACCGGGAAGAAGCTATAAACCGGGACAAAGCTGGAGGCCATTGAGGAAAGCCTCAACAGTTGGTGGTCGTTGAAGACGAGTGGCTGGGAGAGTCCATCGAGGACGTTGCTGAAAGTTGATATCAGCAGAGTAAAAAGGCCAACGGAGTTGTTAAGAGGGCCCTTTGCCTAGCTCTTTCCTTGAAGAGATTGATTTCCCTCGGTGTTGAAGCTTGAGAGCAGATAGAACGAAATCCGTAAAAGGTCCCGGGCTTGGTTTGACTTTTGGGTGTAACAGAGAGAAGGAGAGAGAGGAAAGTTGGAGTCAACAGTCAAAGCCTTTTGTCCTCATCTTCCTTCTTGTATTAATTGCAACAACACCTCTCGGCTTACTTCCATCAGAAAGTAAAATACCCATAAATGCTTGAGGTAACGGATAATGTCTCAAGTTCATCCCTTTTGGAAATTACTTTGCTACCCATGTCGCAGTCCACCTCTGGCTGATTGTTGGGCCTTTGAGTAAGCTCTTCCAGCCGCCGGTGTTGTTCATCCAGATGCTTCCTTATCTAAGCACCAGATGATTAAGGGGTGGAGTGGCTGCTTGAGCGGGAGGTAGGAGACTGTAGTCTCTTGAAAGCTTCACGGTGGTGGTGCTTAGATGATGCATGATAGTGACAACCTCTCCCTGAAGAGATTTTCTGCAAATGAATCGTTGACTAACGGGTGCAGCTATCACGAGCGATGTGAGAGGCTTGGGCTGCTACTGAGCGGCCACCGAGCGTTACTTCTACAGTTCATGAACTATCGTATTCAAGGCTTGAACTTGTTGATGGAAGATGACCAGCTAGTTAATTAGAGCAGCTGAGGTTGGTGGTGAAGGAGCAGAGAGGGTGGCCTTTTGCTGCCTAGCGCGATGTGGATGCCCTCCAGCATGATTGGTGAGAACCTTCGGCATGCGCATCACCACTGTAGCTATCTTAGAGGGGACAGAGACTTATAGCTTAAGGAGACAGAGCTTTCTTTCCCTCCGTGCGTGCCCCCCCTTCCTGGCGCGCCAATCTGTTGACGCCAAATCACCGGCCTCGAGCGTCCGGTCACCTCCTCCAGCGAGCCCGGGGTCCTCCGGCGAGCTCCTTGCGCCTGCAGGCCTGCAAACAAGTCCCAGGGGCCGAAAATTCCAGCGGGGACCCTCCAACGCTCAAGTCAGCGCTCTGCGCAACAGCCGTGAGCTTGAGGAAGCTTGAAAGAGAAAGAGAGAGAGAGAGAGGCTCCGAGAAGAGCTCTCTCTGTGAGCGTTTAGGAGCATTATGAGTGTGTTACCCGGTTGGGAGTCCCTCTTACCCATCTTATAGACGCTTAAGAGTTTGTCTGGCTTGAGTGGTTGAGGCTCCATAATAATGACTTTGATGGATGAAGTGTCAAAACTGATGTCCGTGAAGCATGGGGTGCTGCAGGGCATGGTCGACCGCTACGGTGCTTGCCAGACGTGTCCCCTACGTCATCTCTTTTTTTTTGCATTCCTGCACGGACAACGATAAGTGATAAAGTTAGGCATGTGGGCCCCAAGGTGCAGCCATTGGAGCAGAAGATGCAGTTTGGAGTTGAAGCCAATTGTCCCTTGTAGATAATTGATTATAGAGTGCTTGCATGGCACTGTTCATGGAGGCCGATACTGTTCATGGCCGAGAGCGAACACTGTTCATGGAGGCCGATACTGTTCATGGCCGAGAGCAAACACTATTCATGGAGGCCGACACTGTTCATGGCCGAGAGTGAACACTGTTCATGGAGGCCGACACTGTTCATGGCCGAGAGCGAACACTGTTCATGGAGGCCGACACTATTCAATGAGGCCAACACTGTTCATGGAGGCCGACACTGTTCATGGCCGAGAGCGAACACTGTTCATGGAGGCCGACACTGTTCATGGCCGAGAGCGAACACTGTTCATGGAGGCTGATGCGTGTCGTAGCGCAACGATTAAAACACCTTAATTTCACTATTAGAATAGCGAGAGTAAGGGATCGATTCCACAGGGACTTTAGCGATTATCT
Organism: Calamus simplicifolius; assembly: GCA_900491605.1. NCBI lineage: Eukaryota > Viridiplantae > Streptophyta > Magnoliopsida > Arecales > Arecaceae > Calamus > Calamus simplicifolius. The sequence continues at coordinate 389,370 of UESW01004702.1, read as the reverse complement.
TAAAATAAATTTATAAATTTAACTAAATAGATAATTATAGTGCAAAATAATCAAGATATGGTCTATCTTATAAGAGCACGGCCCGTACCCGTAGATCACGGCCCGTCCCTTTTAAGTATAGATCAGTCTAAATTATTTTCACTTAAATATAATTTAATAATAATTAAACATGAATAGAACTTTATTTCATATAAATTAAAAAGTCATGACATTAAGAAGGCAATAAAAAAGCAATAAATTCTCTACATCAAACCAAAGATGGGATGGAGTCTTTATTCCTTCTCTGCATCCCGAATCACGAAACCACCGATGGCTTAGAACATGGGAACACCTGATCTCCACGAACCACAGACAGAACAAAGCTCTTCAATCCATGGACTCTCCCAATCGCCTAGAACAGAGCACCCCTCACGGCTGGAAGAAGAGGAAATCACGGCCTGGGGAACAGAGCCTCCACGAACACGGACGGCCTTGGAATAGAGGAAGAATACGGACACCTTGGATTCTTCCAACCTCCTGCAGACTCCAATGGCCCCCTCGGATCTGACTCCTATTTGTAGAGGCCTGGATGGAGAAGATGCGGCGAAGAATTCTGTTGCCAAAACAGAGAGACGTGGAAGCAACGAAGAAAATCCTAGATAAATCGTGAATAAAATCAAATTCCTTCAAGATGAATTTAATTCATTCAATTTGATAACTTCCTATCTAATTTATTCCTTAATTGTGGAGGAAAAGATTAGATTGAATGGAGAAGAATCGTGCAGAAAATAGGAAGCAGGGCTGAGAAAACGATGAAGTCGGCACTGGGTTTGCCGACTTCACTTTAAAATCCGTGCTAAAATAGATAAATCAATGTAAAATCAATTTTGGCTCATCTTAAATCCGATTTGGGTGCCGTTTGCGTCATTAAATCCCTAAAATCGAGCTCTTTAAGTTGATAAGGTTTTTCCTAAAATATTATATAAAATATTAAAATATTAAATAATAATAGGTACGTTAAATTATTAATTAATAGGTTTAATGATAATTATTTATGCGTTTATCACTCCCCCAACTTGAATCTTACTCGTCCTCGAGCAAATAAGAAATTTAGAAATATGTACCAAGCTAGTCCAAGAATTGATAGTTATCTTACAGTTCTTCTTAAAAATTTTGGTTAGATCATAAGGGAGGTACTTCATTGGATTATTAAGTTTACCCATTTAGTGATAAAGTGTAGTCCATAAGAATTTATAGAAGTCTTCCTTCACCAACTTTCCACTTCTCTAATTAAGTCTTCTAACTTAATTTGGGTTGGGTGTAATGTCTTTTGTACTTTGGTTCCCTTATATGTAAAGTCAGTGCAATGTCCTAACCCCTTGCTTTCTAATTAACCCTTGTAGCGAGCTTTAGGCCAATGGCTCCCAAACCAATTGGTTTTAGGGCATTAGGTGTAAAACACCCCTCGGACTTACTTACTCGAGTCAAAAAGGCTTTAGGTAGGACTGACTCTACTTAGGTTCTTTTACATTCCACCTTTTTACGCGAACAACATCACTTTCTTAGGTGACGGGGCCCGGTTACTCAGTGAAAAATGCTAAGAACCTAATTTATTAACTTTTTTTTTGAATAACATTTTCACCCATACCCTTATTAAGTAGATTGTACTATTAAGATCAGTGGTCAGGAGGGTCTGAAATTATTCTAAAAATTTTTCTGGGCTAAACCCTACCTTTTATTAGGTTTTCTTAATAATTTATTCCTCAGTATCTCAAAAATAATCTAACCATTAATTCATTAATAGACTGCTTGATTAACTTCAAATCGAGACAGAATTTGGTACACACATCTGATTATAGTTTTACTCGAGGATTTACTTATTCTTTTTTTCCCCCCCAACTTAATTTCCATTGTCCCTAATGGAAGAAAAATTAATTTCAAGGAAAGATACTACCTGGTAGAGTATTTGAAGGTTGGAAGTTTCATTGTTGCCATCTTCTTTCAATCTGCTTCTGTTGCTCTTCTCTGGTCATACTAAAAGAACTACTAAAAGAAAGTTAAAAATAACTAATAAACTGGGTTGCCTCCCAAGAGCGCTAAGTTTAAAGTCTTCAGCCAGACTGTGCTACTTATTATGATAATGTTGGGTTCACAAGATCAATTGATTCAACAACTTCTCCATCATTAATTTCTTCTATATATGGTTTCAAACGTTGGCCATTTACTTTGAATGTATTTCCTTGCTTGGGGTCTTTAAGCTCTACAGCTCCATGGGAAATACTTGAGTTACTATAAAAGGTCCATTCCATCGTGAACGAAGTTTTCCAGGGAAAAGGTGTAATCTTGAATTGTAAAGCCATACTTTTTGATTTGGTTCAAAATTTTTCTACTAATAAATTTGTCATGATATGCTTTGGTTCGTTCTTTATAAATTTTGAGCTCTCATATGCCTCATTTCGTAGCTCTTCTAACTCATTCAATTGGACACCTGTTCATATCATAATTAAATTGCTTGATAGCCCAAAATGCACGGTGTTCTAATTCTACAGGTAAATGACAGGCTTTTCCAAATACGAGCCTGTAAGGAGACATTCCTATGGGAGTTTTAAATGCAGTACGATAAGCCCATAATGCATCATCCAAACGTTCTGACCAATCTTTCCTATCAGGTCTCACTGTTTTCTCAAGGATATTTTTAATTTCTCTATTTGATATTTCAACTTGGCCACTAGTTTGGGGATGATAAGGTGTAGCTACCTTATGAGTAATTCCATATTTGTTCATTAATCCTTCAAAGTGTCTATTCGTGAAATGTGTACCCCCATCACTAATTATAGCCCTTGGGCATCCAAAACGACTAAGGATATTATGCTGAATAAACTTGATTACAACTTTATGGTCATTGGTTCGAGTTGCCATGGCTTCAATCCATTTTGACACATAATCAACTGCCACTAGAATGTATTCAAATCCAAAAGAGGAAGGAAATGGGCCCATAAAATCAATACCCCATACATCAAAAATTTCTACAACCAAGATAGGGTTTAGGGGCATCATGTCTTTTCGAGATATATTTCCTGTTTGTTGACATTGGAGACAATTACGGCTAAATTCATGTGCATCTTTAAAAAGAGTTGGCCAATAAAACCCACTTTGCAGTACCTTTGCTGCAGTTTTCTTTCCACTAAAATGTCCTCCACAGGCAAGAGAATGACAGAAGTTAAGTATACTTTTGAATTCACTTTCGGGAACACATCGCCTAATCACCTGATCTGAACAGTACTTAAATAATTCAGGGTCTTCCCAAAAGTAATATTTGATTTGTGAGAAAAATCTATCTTTTTCTTGTTTTGTCCAGTGGGAAGGTACTTTTCCTGTTGCCAAATAATTCACAATGTGGGCAAACCAGGGAAGACTGCTATGGAAATTGAGAAATTGCTCATCAGGGAACTTATCTCTGATTATTTCTTTATTGTATTCCACTGAGATCCTAGAGATATGATCTGCTACCATATTTTCAGAACCTTCTTATCTAAGATTTCTAGATCAAATTCTTGTAGTAGAAGGATCCATCTAATCAGTCTGGGTTTTGTATCCTTTTTTGATATAAGATGCCTCAACGCTGCATGATCTGAATAAACTAAAACCTTAGACCCTAACAGATATGATCTAAACTTTTCTAGGGCAAACACAACTGCTAGTAATTCTTTTTCAGTGGTAGTATAGTTCATTTGTGCATCTGAAAGAGTTTTGCTAGCATAATAAATTACATGGGGTTCTCGATTGAGTTTCTGTCCTAGAACTGCCCTACAGCATAATCAGAAGCATCACACATGATTTCAAAGGTATGGTCCAATCTGGGGGCTTGATAATTGGTGCAGTGGTCAAAGCAGTTCGAAGGATGTTATAGGCTGTTAGACAATCTTTATCAAAATTAAAAGAACTATCCTTGGTCAACAAATTACATAATGGTCGAGAAATTTTACTGAAATCTTTGATGAAACGTCTATAAAAACCAGCATGACCAAGGAAAGATCGTACTTGTTTAACTGAGGTTGGGGGTGATAGATTTGAGATCAATTCAACCTTGGCTTTATCAACCTCAATACCTCGCTCTGAAACAATGTGTCCAAGCACAATTCCCTCACGAACCATAAAATGGCTCTTCTCCCAACTTAGGACTAAATTCATTTCCATACATCGTTTCAGTACCTTAGTCAAGTTCTCGAGGCAGCTATCAAATGATGCACCAAAGACTGAAAAATCATCCATAAATACTTCCAAAAATTGACCAATCATATCAGAAAATATGGCCATCATACATCGTTGAAACGTGGCTGGTGCATTACAAAGACCAAACGGCATACGTCTAAAGGCAAATGTTCCAAAGGGACAAGTGAAGGTGGTCTTTTCTTGATCTGCAGGAAATACTGGGACTTGATTGTATCCTGAATATCCATCTAAGAAACAAAAGAAACTTTGTCCCGCTAGCCGTTCTAGAATTTGATCGATAAAAGGCAAAGGAAAGTGGTCTTTCCTAGTCACGGCATTCAACTTTCGATAATCTATACACACTCTCCAACTAGTTGATGTGCGAGTAGGAATTGATTCGCCCTTTTCATTTTTAATCACGGTAATACCTGATTTTTTAGGTACTACTTGGATTGGACTGACCCATTGGCTATCTGAAATTGGATAAATGATACCAGCATCAAGCCATTTTACTACTTCTTTCTTAACAACATCCCTCATGTTTGGATTTAGCCTTCGTTGCATGTCTCTATGTGGTTTGGCTTCAATTTCACTATGAATGTGGTGCATGCAAACGGAAGGGTCAATTCCCTTAATATCAGCTATTGTCCATCCAATTGCCTCTTTATGTTCTTTAAGTACATCTACCAATTTATCTTCTTGCTCAGAGGTTAGGGTAGATGCAATGATTACTGGAAGGGTGTCATTGGGTCCAAGGAATGAATATTTTAAGTCATCTGGAAGAGGTTTCAACTCTAGTTGGGGTGGTTCTTCCAAGGATGGTATTAAAGGACTTGGTTTAGTTGGAAGTGGTTCATATTTTATAGTCCAAGGCGGGATGGTGTCGAACTTAGGTGGTTCTAATAACATGTTTATCTCTTTGGTATACTCATCAATATCAAAGTCATCTATTCCAAAATGTGTAAGACATGTTTGTAAAGGATCCGAATCAATCAAACTTTGGAATTTCTTATCTACTACTTCCTCTATCATGTTTACTTCATTTAAATCATACACAGGTGGTCCTTGGGAAGCATTAAAAATATTTAATCTCATCTTCTTGTTTCCAAAAGATACATCCATCACACCTGTTCTACAATTTATGCATGCATTAGCGGTAGCTAGAAAAGGTCTTCCAAGGATGATGGGAATTTGGTTAGGATTACCGCTAGATTCCATATCTAACACAAGGAAGTCGACAGGAAAATAGAATTCATCCACCTTTACTAATACATCTTCCAATATTCCACGAGGTTCTTTGACTGATCTATCTGCCAATTGTAGTGTTACTGTAGTGGGTTTCAATTCTCCAAATCCAAATAACTCATACACTGAACTTGGGAGAAGGTTTACACTCGCACCCAAATCTAATAATGCTTTCTTGATTGTGAAGTTTCCTATGACACGATATAATCGGGGTACCAGGATCTTTTAGTTTGGGTGGGGTTATTTGCTGAACAACTGAGCTGACTTGCTCAGTCAAATGTATCTTTTTTGGTATTTGTGTCTTGGCTTTCCATTTTTGTGTGCATAGATCCTTCAAAAATTTGGCATAAGCTGGAACTTGCTTGATAGCATCGAGAAGAGGTAAGTTTATTTGGACTTGCTTAAATAACTCAAGCATCTCATTCATTTTATATTCTTCTTATCTGAAGGCAAAGGAGATTCTAAAGCACTAGGGAATGGGGCTTTAGGTATGATTGCTTGATCATTGAATTCCTTTTCTTTTCATTTCTTCTCTCTTCTGGTTTAGCCACTTCTAATTTCTGGGTTGGTTCAGGTGGGTTCAATGTTTTTCCACTTCTGAGAGTCATGACTGATTTAGCATGTTCTGGGAATTTGTCAGGACTATTGGAACCTTCAGCCATGAATTGTCCTTTCGGGTTATCGATAGGCTGACTAGGTAACTTACCCTCCTCCCTTCTACTGAATGCTGTGGCTAATTGACCTATCTGAGTTTCTAGTTTTGCAATAGATTGTGTGTGTGAGTGAAGGATTTGAGTATTCATTTCTAGCCCTTTCAATGCTTGTAACACTTTGTCTTCAAAAGTAGGCTGATTATTCGGTGGAGGTTGTGGGATGTTTGGATATTGTGAATATGGCATGCTTCTAAAATTAGTTTCTTGATAATTAGGTCTGATCGATGAATTGGCTACAGGTTGAGGTTTCCAAGAAAAATTTGGATGATTTCGCCAGCCAGGATTGTAAGTATTTGCAAATGGATCATTTCCTGTTCTAGGAGCTAATCGGGTTTGGGCTTGGTGGGCTTGCTCTTGAACAAGTTCAGGAAATTGGTATGCAGCTGAGCATTCACCTATAGAATGGGTTGGACTCGAACAAATTATGCAGACCTCATGTAATTGAGTAGATGGGGAAGAGATGTTTCCAACTTGTAGAATCCGGTCAAGTTTATGGGATAATTCATCTACCTTAGTATAGATATCTGTAGAATGACCTATTTCATATATTCCACCTCTTTTAGGTTCTACGGGAGGGTCTCGACGAGCAACTGACATGTGATGTAATGAATTCTCACTCAATGTCTCAAAGAGTTGCCAAGCTTCATGTTCATTTTTTAACATAAATGTCCCACCACATGAAGCATCAACCATTTGCCGATGCTTTTCTGATAAACCATCATAAAAGCACTGAACCAGTTGCCATTTGGGTATAGCATGATGTGGACATTTTCTAATTAGTTCTTTGAATCTCTCCCATGTCTCATGGAACATTTCTCCATCTGTCTGGGAAAAACTTGTTATGGCTTTTCTAATTTGATTCGTTTTTCCTATAGGAAAATATTTCTTAAGAAATTCTCTCTGAAGATGATCCCAAGTTGAAATTATAACAGTGTCTAATGAATTTAACCAATACTTGGCTTTATCTTTTAGGGAAAAAGGGAATAACTTAAGCCTAAGTGCATCATCGGAGAAATTTTGAATCTTGACAGTTGAGCAAATTTTCAAGAATTCATCTAAGTGTTTGTAGGGATCCTCATTTGTAAGTCCATAGAAAGATGGTAACATTTGGATTACACTTGACTTAATTTCATATTGGACAGCCTCTACTGGAGGCACTTGAATGCAGGGAGAGTAGGTATACCTTGAAGGAGTGAAATACTCTTTTAACTGTCGTGGTTGATTATTTTCGTTATTAGGATCCATAATTCTGAGTCTGTTTGCTCTAATAGTTCTTTCTATCTCAGGATCTAAGGGTATAAGGTTAGGTTGCAACGATCGGCGACCAAGCATACACCCTACCAATGACTCTAAAGCAAAAGTAATTCAGTTTTATTATTATTATTATTATTATTATTATTTAATAGAGGAAAAAGAAGGAAATTCTAAAGAAAATACCCTAAAAATTCCTAGAACTAAAAGGAATGAATAATTTAATTAGGGTTTAATAATTCTTAGCAATCAAGTTAGCAAAGATTAGACTCTCTATTCTATGTTTACCCTAGATCTAGACAGCTCCTAACTTCCAAGACCGCCTTGTCCTATTGAGCTCGAAGTCCTTAGAGGCTGATGTCTAATTAATTTTAGAGTTAAAGGTTTGGGTTAATGTAGATGAAGGATATGGTTTGTGGGCTAAGGAAGGGTGATGAAATCCCCACCTTATCTTGATTAGGGGTTTGTGCCCTTAAAGTTAATTATGAAAATGCTATGCAATAAACAGATGTCCAACTCTTGAAATTATCAAACAAAATTAATCTAATTATTTTTTTTTTAGATTTTGTGATTAGGTTTCTAATTTCTAATAAATTATGAGATGTCAATGGAAGAATTTTGAGTTTTGCAGAAAATAAAACCTAAGTCAATCTATAGCATAGAAATAAAATAATATATTTAATATAATTCTTTAATCAAAGGAAAATAAGCAATTCTAACAATTAAGGAAATAAAATTAATAACTATTCAAAATTAAGAGAAAATTAATCTAATTTTTTTAATTTTTTATAATTTTTATAATTTTTTTTCAAAATAACACACTTAAGTCCCCGGCAACGGCGCCAAAAATCTGATGCGTGTCGTAGCGCAACGATTTAAACACCTTAATTTCACTATTAGAATAGCGAGAGTAAGGGATCGATTCCACAGGGACTTTAGCGATTATCTTGAAATAAATTTATAAATTTAACTAAATAGATAATTAGTAGTGCAAAATAATCAAGATATGGTCTATCTTATAAGAGCACGGCTCGTACCCGTAGATCACGGCCCGTCCCAGAATAGATCAGTCTAAATTATTTTCACTTAAATATAATTTAATAACAATTAAACATGAATAGAAACTTTATTTCATATAAATTAAAAAGTCATGACATTAAGAAGGCAATAAGAAAGCAATAAATTCTCTCTAATCAAACCAGTCCCTTCTCTGCATGCGCCTCCCGAATTGGGAACATGGGAACAGATCTCCACGAACCACAGACAGAACAAAGCTCTTCAATCCATGGCAAGGAACAGCACCTCCTCACGGCTTCAACAGAGAACAGAGCCTCCCACGGAGAATCACCTTCGGATTCTTCCAAAGACTCCCAATTCGGATCTCCTCCTATTTGTAGAGGCCGGATGCGGAGAGACGCGGCGAAGAATTCTGTTGCCAAAACAGAGAGACGCGGAAGAACGAAGAAAATCCTGGATAAATCATGAATAAAATCAAATTCCTTCAAGATGAATTAATTCAATTTGATAATATCCATTCCTCCTAAAATTTATTCCTTAATTGGTGGAGGAAAGTTAGATTGAATAGAAGAATCGGCGAAAACAGGTTGAAAAACGATGAAGTCGGCACTGGTTTGCCGACTTTGCTTTAAAATCCGTGCTAAAACAGATAAATCAATAAAATCAATTTCGAGCTCATCTTAAATCCGATTTGAGTGCCGTTTGCGTCATTAAATCCCTAAAATCGAGCTCTTTAAGTTGATAAGGTTTTATCTAAAATATTATATAAAATATTAAAATATTAAATAATAATAGGTACGTTAAATTATTAATTAATAGGTTTAATGATAATTATTTATGCGTTTATCACTCCCCCCAACTTGAATCTTACTCGTCCTCGAGCAAATAAGAAATTTAGAAATATGTACCAAGCTAGTCCAAGAATTGATAGTTATCTTATAGTTCTTTTTTTTTTAGATCATAAGGGAGGTACTTCATTGGATTATTAAGTTTTTTAGTGATAAAGTGTAGTCCATAAGAATTTATAGAAGTCTTCCTTCACCAACTTTCCACTTCTCTGATTAAGTCTTCTAACTTAATTTGGGTTGGGTGTAATGTCTTTTGTACTTTGGTTCTTTATTTATAAAGTCAGTGCAATGTCCTAACCCCTTGCTTTCTAATTAACCCTTGTAGCGAGCTTTAGGCCAATGGCTCCCAAACCAATTGGTTTTAGGGCATTAGGTGTAAAACACCCCTCGGACTTACTTACTCGAGTTAAAAAGGCTTTAGGTAGGACTGACTCTACTTAGGTTCTTTTACATTCCACCTTTTTACGCGAACAACATCACTTTCTTAGGTGACGGGGCCCGGTTACTCAGTGAAAAATGCTAAGAACCTAATTTATTAACTTTTTTTTTTTGAATAACATTTTCACCCATACCCTTATTAAGTAGATTGTACTATTAAGATCAGTGGTCAGGAGGGTCTGAAATTATTCTAAAAATTTTTCTGGGCTAAACCCTACCTTTTATTAGGTTTTCTTAATAATTTATTCCTCAGTATCTCAAAAATAATCTAACCATTAATTCATTAATAGACTGCTTGATTAACTTCAAATCGAGACAGAATTTGGTACACACATCTGATTATAGTTTTACTCGAGGATTTACTTATTCTTTTTCCCCCCAACTTAATTTCCATTGTCCCTAATGGAAGAAAAATTAATTTCAAGGAAAGATACTACCTGGTAGAGTATTTGAAGGTTGGAAGTTTCATTGTTGCCATCTTCTTTCAATCTGCTTCTGTTGCTCTTCTCTGGTCATACTAAAAGAACACACTAAAAGAACAGAAAGTTAAAAATAACTAATAAACTGGGTTGCCTCCCAAGAGCGCTAAGTTTAAAGTCTTCAGCCAGACTGTGCTACTTATTATGATAATGTTGGGTTCACAAGATCAATTGATTCAACAACTTCTCCATCATTAATTTCTTCTATATATGGTTTCAAACGTTGGCCATTTACTTTGAATGTATTTCCTTGCTTGGGGTCTTTAAGCTCTACAGCTCCATGGGAAATACTTGAGTTACTATAAAAGGTCCATTCCATCGTGAACGAAGTTTTCCAGGGAAAAGGTGTAATCTTGAATTGTAAAGCCATACTTTTTGATTTGGTTCAAAATTTTTCTACTAATAAATTTGTCATGATATGCTTTGGTTCGTTCTTTATAAATTTTTGAGCTCTCATATGCCTCATTTCGTAGCTCTTCTAACTCATTCAATTGGAGTTTTCTATTGACACCTGCATTTTTCATATCATAATTAAATTGCTTGATAGCCCAAAATGCACGGTGTTCTAATTCTACAGGTAAATGACAGGCTTTTCCAAATACGAGCCTGTAAGGAGACATTCCTATGGGAGTTTTAAATGCAGTACGATAAGCCCATAATGCATCATCCAAACGTTCTGACCAATCTTTCCTATCAGGTCTCACTGTTTTCTCAAGGATATTTTTAATTTCTCTATTTGATATTTCAACTTGGCCACTAGTTTGGGGATGATAAGGTGTAGCTACCTTATGAGTAATTCCATATTTGTTCATTAATCCTTCAAAGTGTCTATTCGTGAAATGTGTACCCCCATCACTAATTATAGCCCTTGGGCATCCAAAACGACTAAGGATATTATGCTGAATAAACTTGATTACAACTTTATGGTCATTGGTTCGAGTTGCCATGGCTTCAATCCATTTTGACACATAATCAACTGCCACTAGAATGTATTCAAATCCAAAAGAGGAAGGAAATGGGCCCATAAAATCAATACCCCATACATCAAAAATTTCTACAACCAAGATAGGGTTTAGGGGCATCATGTCTTTTCGAGATATATTTCCTGTTTGTTGACATTGGAGACAATTACGGCTAAATTCATGTGCATCTTTAAAAAGAGTTGGCCAATAAAACCCACTTTGCAGTACCTTTGCTGCAGTTTTCTTTCCACTAAAATGTCCTCCACAGGCAAGAGAATGACAGAAGTTAAGTATACTTTTGAATTCACTTTCGGGAACACATCGCCTAATCACCTGATCTGAACAGTACTTAAATAATTCAGGGTCTTCCCAAAAGTAATATTTGATTTGTGAGAAAAATCTATCTTTTTCTTGTTTTGTCCAGTGGGAAGGTACTTTTCCTGTTGCCAAATAATTCACAATGTGGGCAAACCAGGGAAGACTGCTATGGAAATTGAGAATATTGCTCATCAGGGAACTTATCTCTGATTATTTCTTTATTGTATTCCACTGAGATCCTAGAGATATGATCTGCTACCATATTTTCAGAACCCTTCTTATCTAAGATTTCTAGATCAAATTCTTGTAGTAGAAGGATCCATCTAATCAGTCTGGGTTTTGTATCCTTTTTTGATATAAGATGCCTCAACGCTGCATGATCTGAATAAACTAAAACCTTAGACCCTAACAGATATGATCTAAACTTTTCTAGGGCAAACACAACTGCTAGTAATTCTTTTTCAGTGGTAGTATAGTTCATTTGTGCATCTGAAAGAGTTTTGCTAGCATAATAAATTACATGGGTTCTCGATTGAGTTTCTGTCCTAGAACTGCCCTACAGCATAATCAGAAGCATCACACATGATTTCAAAGGTATGGTCCAATCTGGGGGCTTGATAATTGGTGCAGTGGTCAAAGCAGTTCGAAGGATGTTATAGGCTGTTAGACAATCTTTATCAAAATTAAAAGAACTATCCTTGGTCAACAAATTACATAATGGTCGAGAAATTTTACTGAAATCTTTGATGAAACGTCTATAAAAACCAGCATGACCAAGGAAAGATCGTACTTGTTTAACTGAGGTTGGGGGTGATAGATTTGAGATCAATTCAACCTTGGCTTTATCAACCTCAATACCTCGCTCTGAAACAATGTGTCCAAGCACAATTCCCTCACGAACCATAAAATGGCTCTTCTCCCAACTTAGGACTAAATTCATTTCCATACATCGTTTCAGTACCTTAGTCAAGTTCTCGAGGCAGCTATCAAATGATGCACCAAAAACTGAAAAATCATCCATAAATACTTTCCAAAAATTGACCAATCATATCAGAAAATATGGCCAACATACATCGTTGAAACGTGGCTGGTGCATTACAAAGACCAAACGGCATACGTCTAAAGGCAAATGTTCCAAAGGGACAAGTGAAGGTGGTCTTTTCTTGATCTGCAGGAAATACTGGGACTTGATTGTATCCTGAATATCCATCTAAGAAACAAAAGAAACTTTGTCCCGCTAGCCGTTCTAGAATTTGATCGATAAAAGGCAAAGGAAAGTGGTCTTTCCTAGTCACGGCATTCAACTTTCGATAATCTATACACACTCTCCAACTAGTTGATGTGCGAGTAGGAATTGATTCGCCCTTTTCATTTTTAATCACGGTAATACCGATTTTTTAGGTACTACTTGGATTGGACTGACCCATTGGCTATCTGAAATTGGATAAATGATACCAGCATCAAGCCATTTTACTACTTCTTTCTTAACAACATCCCTCATGTTTGGATTTAGCCTTCGTTGCATGTCTCTATGTGGTTTGGCTTCAATTTCACTATGAATGTGGTGCATGCAAACGGAAGGGTCAATTCCCTTAATATCAGCTATTGTCCATCCAATTGCCTCTTTATGTTCTTTAAGTACATCTACCAATTTATCTTCTTGCTCAGAGGTTAGGGTAGATGCAATGATTACTGGAAGGGTGTCATTGGGTCCAAGGAATGAATATTTTAAGTCATCTGGAAGAGGTTTCAATTCTAGTTGGGGTGGTTCTTCCAAGGATGGTATTAAAGGACTTGGTTTAGTTGGAAGTGGTTCATATTTTATAGTCCAAGGCGGGATGGTGTCGAACTTAGGTGGTTCTAATAACATGTTTATCTCTTTGGTATACTCATCAATATCAAAGTCATCTATTCCAAAATGTGTAAGACATGTTTGTAAAGGATCCGAATCAATCAAACTTTGGAATTTCTTATCTACTACTTCCTCTATCATGTTTACTTCATTTAAATCATACACAGGTGGTCCTTGGGAAGCATTAAAAATATTTAATCTCATCTTCTTGTTTCCAAAAGATACATCCATCACACCTGTTCTACAATTTATGCATGCATTAGCAGTAGCTAGAAAAGGTCTTCCAAGGATGATGGGAATTTGGTTAGGATTACCACTAGATTCCATATCAACACAAGGAAGTCGACAGGAAAATAGAATTCATCCACCTTTACTAATACATCTTCCAATATTCCACGAGGTTCTTTGACTGATCTATCTGCCAATTGTAGTGTTACTGTCGTGGGTTTCAACTCTCCAAATCCAAATAACTCATATACTGAACTTGGGAGAAGGTTTACACTCGCACCCAAATCTAATAATGCTTTCTTGATTGTGAAGTTTCCTATGACACACGATATAATCGGGGTACCAGGATCTTTTAGTTTGGGTGGGGTTATTTGCTGAACAACTGAGCTGACTTGCTCAGTCAAATGTATCTTTTTTGGTATTTGTGTCTTGGCTTTCCATTTTTGTGTGCATAGATCCTTCAAAAATTTGGCATAAGCGAACTTGCTTGATAGCATCGAGAAGAGGTAAGTTTATTTGGACTTGCTTAAATAACTCAAGCATCTCATTCATTTTATATTCTTCTTATCTGAAGGCAAAGGAGATTCTAAAGCACTAGGGAATGGGGCTTTAGGTATGATTGCTTGATCATTGAATTCCTTTTCTTTTCATTTCTTCTCTTTTCTGGTTTAGCCACTTCTAATTTCTGGGTTGGTTCAGGTGGGTTCAATGTTTTTCCACTTCTGAGAGTCATGACTGATTTAGCATGTTCTGGGAATTTGTCAGGACTATTGGAACCTTCAGCCATGAATTGTCCTTTGGGTTATCGATAGGCTGACTAGGTAACTTACCCTCCTCCCTTCTACTGAATGCTGTGGCTAATTGACCTATCTGAGTTTCTAGTTTTGCAATAGATTGTGTGTGTGAGTGAAGGATTTGAGTATTCATTTCTAGCCCTTTCAATGCTTGTAACACTTTGTCTTCAAAAGTAGGCTGATTATTCGGTGGAGGTTGTGGGATGTTTGGATATTGTGAATATGGCATGCTTCTAAAATTAGTTTCTTGATAATTAGGTCTGATCGATGAATTGGCTACAGGTTGAGGTTTCCAAGAAAAATTTGGATGATTTCGCCAGCCAGGATTGTAAGTATTTGCAAATGGATCATTTCCTGTTCTAGGAGCTAATCGGGTTTGGGCTTGGTGGGCTTGCTCTTGAACAAGTTCAGGAAATTGGTATGCAGCTGGGCATTCACCTATAGAATGGGTTGGACTCGAACAAATTATGCAGACCTCATGTAATTGAGTAGATGGGGAAGAGATGTTTCCAACTTGTAGAATCCGGTCAAGTTTATGGGATAATTCATCTACCTTAGTATAGATATCTGTAGAATGACCTATTTCATATATTCCACCTCTTTTAGGTTCTACGGGAGGGTCTCGACGAGCAACTGACATGTGATGTAATGAATTCTCACTCAATGTCTCAAAGAGTTGCCAAGCTTCATGTTCATTTTTTAACATAAATGTCCCACCACATGAAGCATCAACCATTTGCCGATGCTTTTCTGATAAACCATCATAAAAGCACTGAACCAGTTTCCATTTGGGTATGGCATGATGTGGACATTTTCTAATTAGTTCTTTGATCTCTCCCATGTCTCATGGAACATTTCTCCATCTGTCTGGGAAAAACTTGTTATGGCTTTTCTAATTTGATTCATTTTTCCTATAGGAAAATATTTCTTAAGAAATTCTCTCTGAAGATGATCCCAAGTTGAGATTATAACAGTGTCCAGTAAATTTAACCAATACTTGGCTTTATCTTTTAGGGAAAAAGGGAATAACTTAAGCCTAAGTGCATCATCGGAGAAATTTTGAATCTTGACAATTGAGCAAATTTTCAAGAATTCATCTAAGTGTTTGTAGGGATCCTCATTTGTAAGTCCATAGAAAGATGGTAACATTTGGATTACACTTGACTTAATTTCATATTGGACAGCCTCTACTGGAGGCACTTGAATGCAGGGAGAGTAGGTATACCTTGAAGGAGTGAAATACTCTTTTAACTGTCGTGGTTGATTATTTTCGTTATTAGGATCCATAATTCTGAGTCTGTTTGCTCTAATAGTTCTTTCTATCTCAGGATCTAAGGGTATAAGGTTAGGTTGCAACGATCGGCGACCAAGCATACACCCTACCAATGACTCTAAAGCAAAAGTAATTCAGTTTTATTATTATTATTATTATTATTATTATTTAATAGAAGAAAAAGAAGGAAATTCTAAAGAAAATACCCTAAAAATTTCTAGAACTAAGAGGAATGAATAATTTAATTAGGGTTTAATAATTCTTAGCAATCAAGTTAGCAAAGATTAGACTCTCTATTCTATGTTTACCCTAGATCTAGACAGCTCCTAACTTCCAAGACCGCCTTGTCCTATTGAGCTCGAAGTCCTTAGAGGCTGATGTCTAATTAATTTTAGAGTTAAAGGTTTGGGTTAATGTAGATGAAGGATATGGTTTGTGGGCTAAGGAAGGGTGATGAAATCCCCACCTTATCTTGATTAGGGGTTTGTGCCCTTAAAGTTAATTACGAAAATGCTATGCAACAAACAGATGTCCAACTCTTGAAATTATCAAACAAAATTAATCTAATTATTTTTTTTTTTAGATTTTTGTGATTAGGTTTCTAATTTCTTAATAAATTATGAGATGTCAATGGAAGAATTTTGAGTTTTGCAGAAAATAAATCCACCTAAGTCAATCTAAGCATAGAAATAAAATAATTATTTTGTTTATATATTTTATTTTTATTTTTATAAATTTTTTTATGTTAAAAAGAAAATAAGAAATTCTAACAATTAAGGAAATAAAATAAAGAGATAATAACTATTCAAAATTAAGAGAAAATTAATCTAATTTTTTAATTTTTATATTTTTACAATTTTATAATTTTTTTTCAAAATAACACACTTAAGTCCCCGGCAACGGCGCCAAAAATCTGATGCGTGTCGTAGCGCAACGATTAAAATACCTTAATTTCACTATTAGAATAGCGAGAGTAAGGGATCGATTCCACAGGGACTTTAGCGATTATCTTGAAATAAATTTATAAATTTAATAAAATAGATAATTATTAGTGCAAAATAATCAAGATATGGTCTATCTGATAAGAGCACGGTACCCGTAGATCACGGCCCGTCCCTTTTAAGTATAGATCAGTCTAAAAGTATTTTCACTTAAATATAATTTAATAATAATTAAACATGAATAGAAACTTTATTTCATATAAATTAAAAAGTCACGATATTAAGAAGGTAATAAGAAAGCAATAAATTCTCTCTACACCAACCAAAGATGGGATGGAGTCTTTATTCCTCCTCTGCATGCGCCTCCCGAATCACGAACGTCTCTTCTGGGAAGAGAGCTACGAACCACCGATGGCTTAGAACATGGGAACACCTGATCTCCACGAACCACGGATAGAACAAAGCTCTTCAATCCACGGACTCTCCCAATCGCCTAGAACAGAGCACCTCCTCACTGCTGGAAGAAGAGGAAATCACGGCCTTGGTACAGAGAACAGAGCCTCCACGAACACGGACGGCCTTGGAACAGAGGAAGAACACGGACGCCTTCTGAGGATTCTTTCAACCTCCTACAGACTCCCAATGGGCCCCTCGATCTCGAGGACTCCTATTTGTAGAGGCCCGAACGTGGAGAAGATGCGGCGAAGTAATTCTGTTGCCAAAACAGAAAGACGCAGAAGCAACGAAGAAAATCATGGATAAATCGTGAATAAAATCCAAATTCCTTCAAGATGAATGTAATTCATTCAATTTGATAACTTTCTATCCAATTTATTCCTTAATTGGTGAGGAAAAGATTAGATTGGAATCGGAGAAGAATCGTCGTCGGTACTGGGTTTGCCGACTTCACTTTAAAATCCATGCTAAAACAGATAAATCAATATAAAATCAATTCCGGGCTCATCTTTAATCCGATTTGGGTACCGTTTGCATCATTAAATTCCTAAAATCAAGCTATTTAAGTTGATAAGGTTTTTCTAAAATATTATATAAAATATTAAAATATTAAATAATAATAGGTACGTTAAATTATTAATTAATATGTTTAGTGATAATTATTTATGCGTTTATCAGAGGCCGACACCGTTCATGGAGGCCGACACCGTTCATGGAGGCCAACACTGTTCATGGAGGCCGACACCGTTCACTACAAGAGAAGAACAAAATAGCGACGAAACTTAGCGACGGATCTACATTCGTAGCAAATAGATTCAGAATAGCGACGAATCAGCGAGTAAAAATAATAAAAAAATTATTATTTTAGCGACGGACAGTTTCCGTCACTAAAAAAAATTTTAGCATCAAATTAGCGAGAGAATATTTTCATCGCCAATAATAGCGACGGATTGTAGCGACGGATCTCCATTCGTAGCAAATAGCTTCGGATCAGCGACGGATCAGTGAGTGAAAATAATAAAAAAATATTATTTTAGCGACGAACAATTTCGTCGCTAACAAAATATTTTAGCATCAAATTAGCGATGGAATATATCCGTCGCTAAACTTCGCAACAGATTTTTTCCATCGCTATTTGTTAGATCAATTTTTTATCTCTTCTAGCGACGAAAATTTCTGTTGCTATTTTAGCGACGGAAATATTCCGTCGCTATAATTTTTAAACTCTTATTTCAAAATAGTAGCGACGGAAAAATTCCATTGCTATATTTTTTAAAAACTATAACAGTAGCTTTGGAAATTTGCCGTTGCTACGTTTATATTTTTTCTAAAATCCATTTTGAACAGTAGCGACGGAAAATGTTTTCCGTCGCTACGGTTTTTTTTAAACTGTTTTGAACAGTAGCGACGGAAAACGTTTTCCGTTGCTACGGTTTTTTTTTAAACTGTGTTTTAAACAGTAGCGACGGAAAACGTTTTCCGTCGCTAAGATTTTTTTTAAACTGTGTTTTAAATAGTAGCGACGGAAAACGTTTTCCGTCACTAAGATTTTTTTTAAACTGTGTTTAACAGTAGCGACGGAAAACGTTCCGTCGCTACAGTTTTTTTACTCCCTAAGTTTCGCGTCCAGAACTCATTCCGCAGGCGGCTACGGTTTTTTTTTAAATTGTGTTTTAAATAGTAGCGACGGAAAACGTTTTCCGTCGCTAAGATTTTTTTTAAACTGTGTTTAACAGTTGCGACGGAAAACGTTCCGTCGCTGCAGTTTTTTTACTCCCTAAGTTTTCTTTTTTTTTTTCTTTCTACCCGCGCGTCCAGAACTCATTCCGCAGGCGGCTAGGGTTTTTTTTTTTTCGTTCTTTCCCCTCAAACCGCCCTTCCCACCTAGCCCCAGTTTTTTTACTCCCTAAGTTTTCTTATTTTTTTTCTTTCTACCCGCGCGTCCAGAACTCATTCCGCAGGCGGCCAGGTTTTTTTTTTTTCGTTCTTTCCCCTCAAACCGCCCTTCCCACCCAGCCCCATTTTCCGCCTCTCTTCCAATCCATTGCGCTCATCTCTCCAATCCTTCTCTTCTCCGCCATGTATCGCACCGCGGTCATCCTCGCCTCCAAAGCTCGGTGAATAAATAAATCGGTGGCTCGTCTCCCTCCTTGATGAAACCCTCAACCCTAGTAGAAGGGTTGAACCTTCCTCCTTCGGTCTGATCACCGATTCAAGGTTGGTAAACTTCCATTCTCATGTTCTTATTTTCTATTGGCTTGGTTCTTTGTGTTGTAGAAATCTTGGCTTTTCAGTGTTTGTAGAAATGCCTTAAAAAAAGGATGGAAGAGGGTCGGTGCAAGAACTACTTGTTATGTTATTAAACAATCCTGGATTGATTTCCTGAACAAATCTCCTAGGGCGATCATTTGGTTGATTAGCATATCAAATCCCAAAGTATCCTAGGGCGATCTTGGAAGAATAAGTTTTTATTAAGAGCACAGCTTGGTTTTGTGTTGATCAAGCGAACAGCTCCAGCACCCAAATACTGGTCACAAGTAGAAAAGCTCACTGCAGCTCACCCTTCATGTATAATCCTCATGTAAAGCCATGAGAACAAAATCACATAATCTTGCACAGAGGCACTGGCAAAGTGGCACTGACCCTTTTTATGAGAAAATATTGACCATCTAATCTAGGAAACATCTTTTGACCTGTCTGTAGTCTGCTGCAGTTATAATCATGTTTAAATCTAGCATCAGAAGTTAAATATCCACACGCACACAGCTTTAAGCGAAGCACCCTTGTGCCAGATACAATACCCCTGCAGCATTACACTGAGCCAACTGCAAACAGAGGATGCAAGCTTTAATCACAAGAAGTTCAAGCAAGTTCAATCTTCTAGATCATTTATTTACCACAGTTCATAATAAAACGAACATAGAAATAAACTGGTAAAATCACTGGGTCACCTACTCACACATCAGGTTTTGAGGTTTAGATGGGGTAATAAGTCAGCATTAATTTCTACACATGCATCAAATGTGAGCATTCAGTAAACTAATTTAAGACCAGCTCCAGTTAAGGATACAACTACAAACTCATAACTTGCCAATTGTTTGGGTTAAAAGGATTTTTGGTATTTATTATACCCTTGATCAATGAGATATACATACAATCACATTACACAACAAATACTAGATATGACAAGCAAAATAGGGATCCCATCATTGGGAATGATTGCAAGATTAAATTCGGACCGCTTCAAGCTTTGTGATATTGGCACTCTTCACCAACCAAATAGATACCTCCCTGAAGCATGTCTGGCTCTCTCAATGCACAGGAACTAACAAAATAATATAAACCACTATTGTGGGAAGAATATAAGATTAGCTCCGGAGCCTTGGAGCCTTGAGAAGATGCACACTCTTCACAAACCCCTTGCCCACTTCTCCAACTTCTCTTAGCATATCTATTGGGTCTCTTCTAATCTCATCAGCTTCATCTCGACCACGTTTCTGCAAGAAGCAAAAAAATGTCAGAATTTGATCTACCTTGCAACAGCCTGTGCAACAACTGCACAATGAGGATGAGATAATCGATCAAGAAAAACAAAATGCATGTTGTCATGCACTTGACATTTGGCAGCAACTTGAGCTCAAGTCCGTAAGTTTCTTTTGTTACCTCTTAGTTCTATTGTTCCTTCTAGCTACTATTATTTGCATGTCTAATCTCCGATCTAATATACTTCACTAATCAAAACAGGGTCAATGTGCTTAATACAGAGGTGAATCCTTCATTTTTTTTATCTTAACTCCATTCCCTAAATAGGTCGATAAGTTAGATTGCTTTGGCCTATTAAAATTCTATAGGTAAAAATACTTCAAATAAAAGGAACATATACCTCAAGGAACTGAACATTGACTGCATTGTGACATATAAAGTTGCAAAACAGACATTCTAAATTTTATAATCTATCTCAGTTTTCTAAAAGTTATCGTTTAACAAAGCGAAAGAGTTCTAACAAAGCTGGCTGTCAGTTTTCTAAAAGTTTTTTCTTTTTTCCTTTTTGATTTGAATTGGAGAGTGTTGATGCAATTTTGTTGTCTGCTAGGGTGTGAGTGTCACTCTTTAGTTTTCATCTTTCGGAGCCAGAAAGGGAAGAGTAGCAGCACCAGTGATTGCAGAAGGATTTCGCCACCTCTCTGATCCTTGGTATTTTTTTTTCCTTTTCTGGATCTTATTTACTTTTAATTCCTTCTCTTTACTTTCTTTTATTGTTATTTTATTTTATTGCTCTATTTTGTTAAGATTTTTTTTAAATAGGTTGGATGGTGGAGTCGATAGTTGATTTCATAAGCTAGTCGGTTGATTTTTGTTTCTTTATTTATTTGTTGGAAATTTGGATTTGAGACAAGTTGTGCTACCATTCCAATTAGTCGTTATATATGTAAATATTAACTATTTCATATTTAGGAAAACTCAGTTTAAAATACTAATCTATATATGTTCACTGTTTCAGTTCTCATTATATATAAAAAATGAGACCAAATCGTCAGTGGATGTATAAACGGTTGAAAGATGGCCTTTTGAATCCAGAGTTCATGACTGGTATGAGACAATTCATAGAATTTGCATGCAGTCATCCAGAAATGATGGACAATGATAGGATAAGGTGTCCATGTAACCATCGCAAGTGTCAGAATCGCATGTTTCATGAAGTGAATACAGTTAAGTTGCATTTGTATAGAAATGGTTTTGTACCGGATTATTATTATTGGACTTTACATGGGGAACAATCTGTTGGGGTTAACTTGAATTACAATGTCAATGATATGAATGAAGGTTCTGCTGTAATTGATCATGCAGAATCATCCAATCGGTACCATTCCATGGTTATGGATGCAGCTGGTCATGCATTAAATCCAACTTACATGGAAGAAACACCGAATCCAGAGGCCCAGAAGTTTTATGATATGCTTAGGGCTGCAGATGAGGATTTATACCCTGGATGTAGAAGTCATTCACAGTTATCATTTGTTGCTCAATTGATGCATATGAAGTCAGAACATTAATCGAACCATGTCATCAAAATTATGTTCAGACATATGGTTAATCTCTTTCATTAATCGAACCATGTCATCAAAATTATGTTCAGACATGCTTCAGGGAGGTATCTATTTGGTTGGTGAAGAGTGCCAATATCACAAAGCTTGAAGCGGTCCAATTTAATCTTGCAATCATTCCCAATGATGGGATCCCTATTTGCTTGTCATATCTAGTATTTGTTGTGTAATGTGATTGTATGTATATCTCATTGATCAAGGGTATAATAAATACCAAAAATCCTTTTTAACCCAAACAATTGGCAAGTTATGAGTTTGTAGTTGTATCCTTAACTGGAGCTGGTCTTAAATTAGTTTACTGAATGCTCACATTTGATGCATGTGTAGAAATTAATGCTGACTTATTACCCCATCTAAACCTCAAAACCTGATGTGTGAGTAGGTGACCCAGTGATTTTACCAGTTTATTTCTATGTTCGTTTTATTATGAACTGTGGTAAATAAATGATCTAGAAGATTGAACTTGCTTGAACTTCTTGTGATTAAAGCTTGCATCCTCTGTTTGCAGTTGGCTCAGTGTAATGCTGCAGGGGTATTGTATCTGGCACAAGGGTGCTTCGCTTAAAGCTGTGTGCGTGTGGATATTTAACTTCTGATGCTAGATTTAAACATGATTATAACTGCAGCAGACTACAGACAGGTCAAAAGATGTTTCCTAGATTAGATGGTCAATATTTTCTCATAAAAAGGGTCAGTGCCACTTTGCCAGTGCCTCTGTGCAAGATTATGTGATTTTGTTCTCATGGCTTTACATGAGGATTATACATGAAGGGTGAGCTGCAGTGAGCTTTTCTACTTGTGACCAGTATTTGGGTGCTGGAGCTGTTCGCTTGATCAACACAAAACCAAGCTGTGCTCTTAATAAAAACTTATTCTTCCAAGATCGCCCTAGGATACTTTGGGATTTGATATGCTAATCAACCAAATGATCGCCCTAGGAGATTTGTTCAGGAAATCAATCCAGGATTGTTTAATAACATAACAAGTAGTTCTTGCACCGACCCTCTTCCATCCTTTTTTTAAGGCATTTCTACAAACACTGGAAAGCCAAGATTTCTACAACACAAAGAACCAAGCCAATAGAAAATAAGAACATGAGAATGGAAGTTTACCAACCTTGAATCGGTGATCAGACCGAAGGAGGAAGGTTCAACCCTTCTACTAGGGTTGAGGGTTTCATCAAGGAGGGAGACGAGCCACCGATTTATTTATTCACCGAGCTTTGGAGGCGAGGATGACCGCGGTGCGATACATGGCGGAGAAGAGAAGGATTGGAGAGATGAGCGCAATGGATGGAAGAGAGGCGGAAAATGGGGCTGGGTGGGAAGGGCGGTTTGAGGGGAAAGAACGAAAAAAAAAAAAAAAACCCTAGCTGCCTGCGGAATGAGTTCTGGACGCGCGGGTAGAAAGAAAAAAAAAATAAGAAAACTTAGGGAGTAAAAAAAACTGGGGCTGGGTGGGAAGGGCGGTTTGAGGGGAAAGAACGAAAAAAAAAAAAAAAACCCTAGCCGCCTGCGGAATGAGTTCTGGACGCGCGGGTAGAAAGAAAAAAAAATAAGAAAACTTAGGGAGTAAAAAAACTGTAGCGACGGAACATTTTCCGTCGCTACTGTTAAACACAGTTTAAAAAAAAATCTTAGCGACGGAAAACGTTTTCCGTCGCTACTATTTAAAACACAATTTAAAAAAAAACGTAGCCGCCTGCGGAATGAGTTCTGGATGCGAAACTTAGGGAGTAAAAAAACTGTAGCGACGGAATGTTTTCCGTCGCTACTGTTAAACACAGTTTAAAAAAATCTTAGCGATGGAAAACATTTTCCGTCGCTACTATTTAAAACACAGTTTAAAAAAAAATCTTAGCGACGAAAAACGTTTTCCGTCGCTACTATTTAAAACACAGTTTAAAAAAAAACCGTAGCGACGGAAAACGTTTTCCGTCGCTACTGTTCAAAACGCAGTTTAAAAAAAACCGTAGCGACGGAAAACGTTTTCCGTCGCTACTGTTCAAAATGCATTTTAGAAAAAATATAAACGTAGCAACGGCAAATTTCCGAAGCTACTGTTATAGTTTTTAAAAAATATAGCAACGGAATTTTTCCGTCGCTACTATTTTGAAATAAGAGTTTAAAAAATTATAGCGACGGAATATTTCCGTCGCTAAAATAGCAACAGAAATTTTCGTCGCTAGAAGAGATAAAAAATTGATCTAACAAATAGCGATGGAAAAAATGTCGCGAAGTTAGCGACGGATATATTCCATCGCTAATTTGATGCTAAAATATTTTGTTAGCGATGGAAATTGTTCGTCGCTAAAATAATATTTTTTTATTATTTTCACTCACTGATCCGTCGCTGATCCGAAGCTATTTGCTACGAATGGAGATCCGTCGCTACAATCCGTCGCTATTATTGGCGATGAAAATTTTTCTTGCTAATTTGATGCTAAAATTTTTTTTAGTGACGGAAACTGTCCGTCGCTAAAATAATAATTTTTTTATTATTTTACTCGCTGATCCGTCGCTATTCTGAAGCTATTTGCTACGAATGTACATCCGTCGCTAAGTTTCGTCGCTATTTTGTTCTTCTCTTGTAGTGACAGTCCTCAGAAATAGCTTTTGATCTTGCTCTCAAGAGTTCTGCTTTTATGGTTGAACACATCCTTTATTGTAATTATCTTCATCATTTCCTATGTATTCTACCATATTTTTCCTCTTTATAGAGAAAATTCCCATTTATGAATAATAATATGTGCCAATTTTCCAAGCAAGTTCCCAAAATAATTTTAATAGTATTGTGAAATGAGTTCCTCTCAAATTATGGGTTGGTTCATCCTGAAGAATGGTATGCCACATGGAACTTCACAAAATTTCCCTCTAGAAACAATGCTATACTTTCCATCATCCGCGTTCACAATGAAGTGCATCACACTTGGGTGGATATTTCATCTTATCATATTGTATTTTGATGGGAAATGGAGGATGTTAAACTTCCCCCAGCTTTCTTGGTCATCATTGATTATCAAAAATTTTACAGTCAAATTAAAAAAACAAGAGTAATTAATTTGCATAAATATGTTAGCATAAACACTAGCTCTATAAACAGTCCATTGGGCAGAAAACAAAAATCTTGCACCCCAAGATGGATCCAGGTTTTCAGACAATGACTAGCAGAGAGCGAGATCTAATGCTCCTGTCTATAACACCATCCTGTGTTCAACACAACCAAGATCAGCACAATTCTGGGAGAACATGAGGTCCTAACGGCTGGCGGCGATGCGGGACTAATATTATTCTGACCCACTGCTAAACAATCAGAACTGGCCTTTGTTACAGTCTGTGACCTAGGAAAGTTTCATCTTAGTAGTTAACCAGTTGATATTCAGTTTGATCATGTGCTTTAAATTGACTTTAAGGTATATTTATTTGTAGTTCATAGTGAATTGTATCCATATGTTAATTCTCATGTTAGAGGTTTTTTGTATGCCAGAGGTTATTATGGAAAGAAACATAATGCCTCCATTATTAAACAAACAAGATAAATGCCAAGCAAGGGGCACGCTTGGGCACCTAATCACTCCATGCATGAGATATATCCAGCGTAGGTGAGTGTTGCTAACAGATGGAAAGGGAGAAGTGAGAGAAAACAGCAGAATTTCTTGAAACATATGAAGTTCATTAAAACAGAAAAAAAGTGATTTTTATGTTCTGAAAATTTCAAAATTATGAGGTATATAGACTCCCAAAATCTCTCGAGATGGCCACTAAGGAAGATCATCTTCCGGGTTGCTTTGAATAGACCAGTCACAAAATCCAACAGGTCTCCTTGAAAGCTTGGCCAAATGAGAATGAGATATCAATCACAAACGCTTGCAAAAGTCTTATAACATCAAGCATGGTTAAGTATAGTGACATCATACAATGCCCTGAATAGTGTCATAAATTTACATGACATGGAATTCAAGAGTGGTAAGGAGGGTAGGAAAAGGTTACAGGGTTGGTGCTCTTTCAGCAGACCCTGAGATCACAGTAAGCAAATTGTTTCCAAATGGATCACTCAAGTGCCGGGTGAGATTCTCCACAGGGCCTTCTCCAGTCACATAGGCCTGCAGGAAGAAACCAAGCATTGCAAACATGGCCAGTCGCCCGTTCTTGATTTCCTTCACTTTGAGCAATGCTGCTTGGTCTGGATCATTAGCTAACCCCAAAGGATCAAATGGACCTCCTGGGTGGAGCTTGTCCTCAAGATTCTACAAAACAACAGGAGGAAAAAAAAGAAAGAAAGAAAGAAGATGATTCAATCTCATGGAAGTACTGTTACAACTGACAAAACAAAATTGAGAGGACTCATTCAATCTTATTATCAGTGGAAATAGCAGTTAGAGGAGGAGCTTAATGGTAGAGTACTTGTTTTGTTGCTAGGAGTTGCAGTGCTTGTGTTAATGGTATTAACACAAATCATGGACAATTGTATTAAATATGATAGAAGTTTCATTGACCTGGTCAAAACCAGCAATGGCTGGAATAAGATGAGATTTTAAGTCATCATGGTAATCTATGAGAGCAGTAACAAGAAGTTGCATTGAAAGAAGAAATTTCTCTTACCAGTACATTGGTAATTCGGTAATATTCAGCACCTCCTACGAGCACAACCTCAGCAATGACAGCTAAAGCAAGATTGATTGGAATGTTCTTTCCAAAGTAATTCAGTGTGTTTCCATCAAGGAGAAGAGCACCAGTCTGAGGACAAAGATATGAATGTTAACTGGACTGATAACAATTGTGCCACAAAAAAAAAAAAAAAACTATTTAAAAAAGAGCATCATGTCAAAGAAAGTAAAGACCATGCATGCTCTCTAAAAACATGCTCTTCATAGAGATTGTGGGAAAGTCATGTTTTTCACTTTCTATAATAGACATGGAGGCTGCAAGTATTCACATGCCAAATATGGAATTGAATTGCCTAATGCATAGTTACTGTACCTTGAACCAAACAGCCTCGGGTCCACAATTAGCACCAAATTTGTTGAAGGCCTCTGGGATAATGAAACCTGCAGCACCAAGCATGGCCCACCTTCCATGAATCAGTTCATAAGCTTGGTATCTGCATCACAGTAGGCAGTTGTCAGTATTGTTGGGTAATGGGCCAAAATAGGCCTAAATACTCTAATGGGCCTTGAAAGCTCATCACCTCTCTTTAGGGTATGAATGAGAAATTGTGGGGACATTTAGTCCCACATCGGAAAAATCAAGAAAGGAAGGTTCATTTATATGGAAACGACTTCCTTGAAGCTTAGTTCCTTAGACTCACCACAAGTGGAGAGCTTGAGGGTGATGCGTAGCATCACCCTCGCGCACGCGCATGTGCGAAGGGTGCAATGGACGCTTTATAGGTGCACTCTTGTGCACGCGCGTGTGCGAAGGGCACAATGGGCGCTTTGTAGGCACATTTTGCACTTCGCATCATCGATGATGCAAGGAGCTTGAGGGGCTTTAAATTTTTTATAGATCATAAGGATCCGACGGTGGAGACTGATCGGATCAAGATAAAGGGCTGAGATCAATTGACCGTTGATCATCGGATCAGAATCAGAACTGATCGTTGATCGATCGGATGAAGGGTCGAGATGCGGTGATCAAATCATGATCGCGATCCAACGGCTCACACCCGTCAGTTGACCAATCAACAAGAACGGTTGGTGATAAGGCATCCGTCCGATCGTCGGTTGGTGATAAGGCACCCGTCCGATCATACGGTTGGAGATAAGTTAACGGTCTGATCATGAAAAGGCATATCAAAGACGTGCAACTGCCTATCTGATAACGTGACCATCAGATCACGATGATGAAAAGACTTATCAGGATATGGTTAGGCTTATCTGATCGGCTGATCTTTAGATCACAGCCACGAAAAGGCTTATCCGATCGCCTGATCTGAAGATCACGATGTTAATGGGCATATCAAGGGTGATAAGCCTTTAACCCTCACATCCTTTGATCAAATCCGATCAAAGAATTCAAATTAAATTAAATTCGTAGGGTTGCTTCCAAGGGGCACCTAAAAACCTATAAATAGGACCCTAGACCCTCTCATTTCATCCATTCCAAACCATTCCGAATTGAGTTCAATCTGAATCAATTCTAGTCTTCTCCTCTCTTAGGCATTTGCATACTTTCTTAAGGGTAGTATAGCAATAGTGCATTAAAAAGAGAGTAGCATTCTTGGTTCAAAAGTTTTGATGAATTGTAGTGCTGCTTTCATCAAAAGGAGACTATTGTATCGTGGGAGACAATCGTCATACTGACTGTGAGCACCATTGCGGGACGAAATTGTCTTAAGGACATAGAGTATAACTCTAGCCTCAATCTGATCAATTAGGTAGCCACCATCTGCCAAACACCCACTAACAATCTTAAGACAATTTCGTACTACCATGGAAGTGCTGCTACAGATGGCTACTATGACGACATCAGTTCAAGCCGAGAGACCGAAGAAATTCTCTGGCATGGACTTCAAGAGGTGGCAACAAAAGATGCTGTTCTACCTCACAACTCTGAACCTGGTCAGAGTGCTGAATAAAGATCCACCTATCCTGAAGGAAAGGGAGACCGACAAGCAAGTCATTGCTACGGTGGAAGCATGGAAGCACTCAGACTTCCTTTGCAAGAAGTACATCCTGAATGGTCTGGACAATACCATGTACAATGTGTACAGTAGTATATACACTGCCAAGGAGTTATGGGCATCCCTGGACAAAAAGTACAAGACAGAGGATGCTGGACACAAGAAGTTTGTGGTTGGAAGGTTCTTAGACTACAAAATGGTCGACCACAAAACAGTTATGGAGTAAGTCCAAGAGCTCCAAATCATCCTGCATGAGATACATGCAGAGAGAATGTCTCTCAGTGAGTCATTCCAGGTAGCTGCCATTATAGAGAAGCTACCACCACTATGGAAGGACTTCAAGAACTACCTGAAGCACTAACGGAAGGAGATGGGACTTGAAGACCTAATTGTCCGCCTGAGGATCGAGGAGGACAATAAGAGCCAAGACAAAAAGACAGAAGGATAACCTGCTGAGCCAAAGGCCAACCTCATAGAAGGAAGAAAGAAACGCAAGTTTCCAGGCGAAGGCTTTAAACAGAAGAAAGGCAATCCAAAGAAATATAAGTTCAAGGGAAAGTGCTTTGTTTGTGGAAAGCAAGGACACAAATCCAAGGACTATCGTTTCAAGGATAAAGAAAAGAAAGAAGTCAATGTTATTGAAACCCTATCCAAAAAGGTATCCGAGATGATGCTGTCAGCTGTTATATTTGAAGCAAACATGGTTGACAAAGCAAATGAATGGTACATCGACACTGGAGCTACCAGACATGTCTTCTCTGATAAGAGTATGTTCTCATCATATACTCCTATCAATGGTAGAAATTTGATCATGGATAACTCTGCTACATCCAAGATAGAAGGACTTGGCTGCATCGTTATGAAGATAACATCTGGCAAGGAGCTTCTACTGAATGATGTGCTACATGTCCCTGACATCCGAAAGAATCTTATATCAGGCTCCCTTCTAAGCAAACATGGCTTTAGGATGGTCTTTGAGTCTGATAAATTTGTACTCACTAAAGAAGGGATATTTATTGAAAGGGGTTACTTGAATAATGGATTATTCAAGGTGAATGTAATGACTGTACACAGAAACCTTGAAATAAATAAAGCTTCTTATTCTGCTTATATGGTTGACTCTTCTTGTTTATGGCATGATAGATTAGGACATGTGAATTTTAATTCATTACGAAAATTAATGAAATTAGAATTATTACCTAATCGTGAAATCGATCCACATTACAAGTGTGAAGTGTGTGTTGAAGCTAAGTTAGCAAAAATACCATTTCCATCAGTAGAAAGAAATACTAAACCTCTTGACTTAATTCACAGTGATCTATGTGACTTAAAGTCAATTCAAACTAGAGAAGGTAAAAAGTATTTTATAACATTTATAGATGACTCAATAAGATTGCTATGTGTATCTACTAAAGTTTAAAGATAAGGCTTTAGAAATGTTTAAATGTTATAAGAATGAAGTTGAAAATCAACTTGGCAAAAAGATTAAGGCCATAAGGAATGATAGAAGTGGTGAATACGATGCACCTTTTGACCAATTCTGTCAAGAGCATGGCATTATTCATCAAACTACTACTCCTTACTCGCCTCAATCTAATGGAATTGCGAAACGTAAAAACCGCACATTAAAAGAAATGATGAATGCTATGTTGATAAATTCTGGTACACCACAGAATTTATGGGGAGAAGCAATTCTCTTAGCAAATCATATTCTTAATAAGATACCTCTTAAGAAGAAGGAAGTTACTCCATATGAGTTATAGAAAGGAAAGAAGTCATCTTACAATTACTTAGAGTGTGGGGGTGTCTAGCTAAGTAGCTATTCCGGACCCCAAAAAGGTCAAAATAGGACCTAAAACTTTTAATTGTATATTTATCGGTTATGCACATAATAGTAGTGCATATCGCTTTCTTGTGTATAAATCAGATATAACTGATATACAGATAAATACAATCATGGAATCAAGGAATGCAACATTCTTTGAAGATATATTTCCAAGTAAAAGAAATTAGAAATAAGTTCAAATAAAAGAACTTATGATAATAATACTGCTAGTAGTAGTCATCAGAAGAATATCCTAAAGAAACCCAGACACAGTAAGAGACCAAGAGTTGCAAAGTCTTTTGGTCCTGATTATGTAACTTATATGTTACAAGATGAACCTCAGACATTCAAGGAGGCAATATCTAATCTAGAAGCATCCTTTTGGAAAGAAGCTGTCAATAATGAAATTGAGTCCATCATACATAATCATACCTAGGAGTTGGTAGACTTACCATCTGGTAAAACCTTTACGGTGTAAGTGGATTTTTAAGAAAAAGCTAAAGGCTGATGGATCAATTGACAAGTATAAAGCCAGATTAGTGGCTAAGGGCTTTAAACAAAAAGAAGAAATATACTTCTTTGATACCTATTCACCAGTAAGTAGAATAACATCTATAAGAATGTTAATCGCCTTTGCAACCATTAACAATCTTGAAATTCATCAAATGGATATTAAAACTACTTTTCTGAATGGTGAATTAGATGAAGAAATATACATAGAACAACCTGAGGGATTTATTATTCCAGGACAAGAAAAGAAGGTGTGTAGACTTGTTAAATCTTTAGATGGATTAAAGCAAGCATCTAAGCAATGGCATATAAAATTTGATAATGTTATGTTATCAAATGGATTCAAAATAAATGAATGTGACAAATGTATATATGCCAAAACCCTGCCTGAAGGGTATATGATAATCTGCTTATATGTAGATGACCTGTTAATCATTGGTAGTAATACTGAAATGATTAAACAGACAAAGAAAATGTTGATCAAACATTTTGATATGAAAAATATGGGTGTTGCAGATGTTATACTAGGGATTCGAATCACTAGAACATTGAAGAAATAATATTATCTCAATCTCATTATATTAAGAAAATATTAAATAAGTATAAAAAGTATGATACTAGCCCGGTGAAAACACCTGTAGATCTTAATCTATATTTGGCTAAGTATAATGGAGAACCCATATCTCAATTAAAATACTCACGTATAATTGGCAGTTTAATGTATATCATGAATTGCACTCGTCCTGACATAGCATATGCTGTCAATAAGTTGAGTAGATTTACAAGTAATCCAGGTCCAAATCATTGGATAGCTCTAATAAGGGTATTAAGATATCTGTGATATACCCTAAGTTATGGATTACATTATTCAAGATATTCAGCTGTACTAGAAGGATATAGTGATGCAAATTGGATATCTAACACAGAAGATACAAAATCCACAAGTGGATATGTATTCACCTTAGAAGGAGGTGCTGTGTCATGAAAATCTTCTAAACAAACATGTATAGCTCGATCCACTATGGAATCTGAGTTTATTTCCTTAAAAAAGGCGGCTGAAGAAGCAAAATGGCTTCGAAATCTTTTAGAAGAAATTCCATGTTGGTCAAAGCCTATGTCTGCAATATGCATACATTGTGATAGTCAATCAGCAATTTGCAGAGCACAGAATAAGATGTATAATGGTAAGTCTAGATATATACGTCGCAGACATAATACCATTAAGCAGTTACTTGAAATTGGTGTAATTTCTATTGACTATGTTCAGTCGAAGAAAAACCTAGCGGATCTATTAACAAAGGGGTTACCAAGAGATCAAGTAAACTGTTTATCGAGGAAAATGGGTTTAAAACCTATAACTAAAAAATCTTTATAGTGGATACCCAACCTAGCTGACTGGATATCCCAAGATCTAGGTTCAAAAGGGACAACTAAATTATGAAGAGACTTGATAGCACTAAGGATGTACAATCCTACTCATTCCTATGATAATTGGTGCTACGTGCTAAAGGTACTAGGATAAGCATTGCTTTTAATGATTCTTATGACATGAACATCATGTGGGGTATAGCAGAATACTCTTAATAAGAATCACCTATGTGAGTGTGAACTGAGCCAATTCTATGAGAATTTTAAGGTTTAATTCTCTGAAGCACTCATGAGACCAGGAGTTATTTGGGGCCAAAATGAACACAACCATAAGAGCCAAAAGAATGCTTGGGAAGAAGTTGTGTGTTTGTTATTGTCTTAGTTTACACAAAACGCTGAAAGGTTCAAGACATCATGTTCACCTTTTAGCAAGTAAACTCGATAACAACTCACTAAGGAAGGTTCAAAGCCACAAGCTACCTATCTCGATACAACTTCATCCCATTATACTCTCTTTAGTATGTCTGCATATTCATTTGCATTAAAATCCTTTTATGTGGGGGTTTGCCTTTGCTGATCTTTGATGATCTTTGATCTAAGTCCAATTTTCATTTATGTGCGGGATTGTTGGGTAATGGGCCAAAATAGGCCTAAATACTCTAATGGGCCTTGAAAGCACATCACCTCCCTTTAGGGTGTGAATGAGAATTGTGGGGACATTTAGTCCTACATTGAAAAAATAAAGAAAGGAAGGTTCACTTATATGAAAACGACTTCTTTGAAGCTTAGTTTCTTAGGCTCACCATAAGTGGAGAGCTTGAGGGTGATGTGTAGCATCACCCTCGTGCACTCCCGCAATGGGCGCTTTGTAGGCGCACTTTGCACTTCGCACGTGATCGTTGATCGATCGGATGAAGGGTCGAGATGCGGTGATCAAATCATGATCGCGATCGCGATCCAACAGCTTACACCCGTTGGTTGACCAGTCAACAGAATGGTTGGTGATAAGGCGTCCATTCGATCGTCGGTTGGTAATAAGGCACCCGTTCGATCGTACGGTTGAAGATAAGTCAACGGTCTGATCATAAAAAGGCATATCAAAGACGTGCAACCGCCTATCTGATAACGTGATCATCAGATCATAATGATGAAAAGACTTATCAGGATAAGGATAGGCTTATCTGATCGGCTGATCTTCAGATCACAGCATGAAAAGGCTTATCCGATCGCCTGATCTGAAGATCACGTTGTTAATGGACATATCAAGGGTGATAATCCTTTAACCCTCACATCCTTTGATCAAATCCGATCAAAGAATTCAAATTAAATTAAATTCGTAGGGTTGCTTCCAAGGGGCACCTAAAAACCTATAAATAGGACCCTATACTCTCTCATTTCATCCATCCCAAACCATTCCGAATTGAGTTCAATCTGAATCAATTCTAGTCTTCTCCTCTCTTAGGCATTTGCATACTTTTCTAAGGGTAGTATAGCAATAGTGCATTAAACAGAGAGTAGCATTCTTGGTTCGAAAGTTTTGATGAATTGTAGTGCTGCTTTCATCAAAAGGAGACTGTTGTATCCTAGGAGACAATCGTCATACTGACCGTGAGTACCATTGCGGGACGAAATTATCTTAAGTACATAGAGTATAACTCTAGCCTCAGTCTAATCAATTAGGTAGCCACCATCTGCCAAACACCCACTAACAAGTGTATATGTAGATAAAGGGTGTATCATCGGGTCTACGCACTGCAATTGATTTTGCAAAGGCTTAGCCTAATGTCAAGAAAGCAAAAATGCATTGATGCTTCAAGAGAACCAAAATTCTGAGATGCTGCAAGAGTGTTGAGATTTTTTTCTTTTCCCAGAAAAATTTGTTGGAGAATTTTACCAGTTTGTCTCTCTGAGTTATGACTTGGCTAAGAAAGAAAGCTAGAACATTTAGATGTCTCAAATAGGAAAATGCATAGAATATGCCTACAAACTGAAGGGGGTCTAATTACTGGAAAATAAAAAATTTGCAAGATTGTTCACCTACTTGCTGAAATTTTCTGGTTTCTTGCTTAGCCCAAAAGGATCATACCCATAACTGCAAGTAGAAAACAGCAAAAAGCATTAGTATTTTGTAACCTATAATTTCAGCATAGCAAATTCAATTAAGCAAATCATGAATTAACATAAGCGTTGGATTTCATGACTCTTCAATAATAGGAAAAAACACCTTGGGTTACTGAAGTAATACTTTATACAATATATGTTAATAGCCTTTTGCTTTTAATTTTCCAAAGCACTTCTCCAATTCTAACAGAGAAACAGGTGCAGTATTCCTTATATATTCTTTTTTCACAGTATTCCGTATACTGTCTTATCTTTTGGAATTGTATACATCTCTAGTCTTCTTTCTTTTTTTTTTTCCAAACAGCCTAGTACAAAGCAAGCATATTTATCTAACATAGAGAAGAGTAGCAACTTTCAATATCTTCAAGATCGCTGATATATGTATAATCTTTTTGGTTTATAAGTTTAGATTATACAGAAAATCATAACAGAACAAGCTAAAGTCAGATTTTTGGCAAGACATCAAAATTACATTCGTTAGACATAAGGGAAGTTATGATACCTCACCTTAATTTATTCACTTAGAATTTATTCATTTTTAAGGTTTGTCATATAATTATACAAGCAGTATTTTTATTCTTTCACCCTCAATTATATTCCTCTATCCTAAGTAACTTTTCATCATTAATATTAGATGATTCATCCCTTGCATAATTTCTAGAATGCAGTTTCATAAAACTATATAGATGCAAGATAAACCTATATATAAAGTGCTTGCACTATATAAAAAAGGAGTCACATCGTAAGGATGATAATACCAAATGCACTGACCTCTGCCTTGTTTCTTTCTTTTACTTTTCTTTTGCTGACTTTTGAAAAATCCATCTAGAGGGAGCTGATTCCAAAACAGTGTGGCCAGGGCTTGATAGTATGATCATAAATCTATCTAGAGGAGATGGAAGGTTTATTTGGTGAAACCACACTAATTCATCAATAGAGGCGAACTAGCTAGGTATAAGACACACCTTAACAATTATGAAAATTAGGATCCATGAGACAAAGTTTTGGCCACATTAACTGATAAATCCCTTAAATAATTTAAGTTGTTTTTTTTTTTCTCACATATATATATATATCAATCCAGCATATTAATTTTTACACCACTAACAAGGCTTTGATAATGCTCTATTGAAGGACAAATCAAATAATTCTCAAATGAATGTGATGAATTATGTTTTAAGCTAAACAAATTAGGCAATCAAGTCACAGTACAAGCATGAAGCCATTACATACACAACAGAGAGGCTACTAATGGCTTACTCTCCGGGTACTTCTCCGGTGAGGTACTCTGGAACGTCGGAGCGGTCCAACAGGCCTTCCGGCAGGAAAATTCTTCTGTCAGGACCTGCCCCACCCATCACCACATGCACCATAACGAGTAAAAATATTTGATACATCCAAGTATAGTTTGAACAACAGCTAAAAAGGACTACGGTTTCAAACACAAACTGAACTCAAAACCAATCATCATAAGGGAAGGAAAGTTGAAGAGTCACTCACCATACCACTTGGCAAGTTCCTCGTTGATCGAGGAGGAGGCGGCGGATTTCGACTTGGGAGGAGCGGCGGCCTTCTTCCTGCTGGAGAAGAGCGCAACGATCTTGGAAGACCCAGCGCCCGATGGCGCGGCAACTGCGCGAGCTGCAGCCTTCGAGTTCAGCGGGGTGCCGAGCATCTCGGACACTCCCAAGGAGGCCGTAGCGGTCGCCGCTGCGATTGATGCCATGGTCTCTCGGCGGAAGAAGTCCGGCCGGCAAGAGCTCAACCAGGAGAAGACGGTGGAATATTGGTGGGCGTCGAGAAGGATGCAGTGCGTGTGGAGGGAATGAGAGGAACTAAATAAATGGTTGGCATGGTGGATGTGGTGGGGCCACGTGGGAGTTGGATTCCAGGGCCATGATTGGTTCGGATTCCAGCTGCGTAATCTTTTGGGAGAAGCTGGTTGGGTTTGCTGTGATGGCGTGGCAGATGATGGTGCTGACATGGACCGATTTTGGCCTCAGGTGCTGGATTGCAGAGGGCCATAGCAGAGCTTGAGATGCTAAACGAATAATTGATTGCCTTTAATTTCGGGTGGTTGCAGTGTATATATATATATATATATATATATATATATATATATATATATTTTAAACTGATAAATTTTTCTCAGCTATCCCTTATAGTTATGGTTTTTGGGAATAAGAAGGGATATCCAGTGGATATCCCCTCTTATTCCCTATTTCAGACACTATCTTAGGAATAAAGAAGGATATCCCTCGGATATCCCCTTATACCTTATATCAAACACAGCCTAAGAATATAAGAATCAAAATAAATACATGGGTTATCCTCTCAATTTATTCTCTAGAAAATACAGGAATAGCTGGTTATCCTCCAAATAAGAGTAAAAAAAAGTTATCCTATGGATTTATCTTTTTGCATTTGATATGATCATAGCTAAGTGATATCCCTAGGGATAGCCAAGGGGTAAACTTTATCCCGTACACTTATTCATGGATAATGTTTTTTCTATCAAACACTACCTTAGGATTATTTCGAAAAAGTTTAATCAATTAACTTAAATTTTTTGCATTTGATATGATCAATTATAACTAGAAGGGATAATTTCGAAAAAGTTTAATCAGAGAGGATAACCCATTGTTAAGCTGTAATTTAAAAAAAGTGGTTATCCTTTTAGTTATTCCTTGGATAAATACTATCCTATATACTTATCCAGAGATAACCTTTTATGAATCAAACATTACCTTAATTGTTTCAATTTAATTTTTTAAATATTATATTTTTAATGTTCAATTGCATGAAATAATATTAAAATTAATAAAATAATTGATGCAATATCCCATCAATCAATTTAAATGTTTGCATTCCGTTCCGAAAGAATGTGGAGGTCATGGGAACGCATTAAGTAAAATGTAACAAAACGTTGAAGGACCAAAAATGATTGTTGAGCGAAAGCTTGAGGATCGAAAGTACATGCTAGCCTACTTTTTCCACTCGCCTGTAGACAGTATCGGTTGTTTTGGTTTCTGTTGAATCTTCTGATTAGAAGGATGAAATAATGTGGTGGTTTCACTGTGCGACAGGATACCTCAATTACAGAACACAATCAATTGAAATCGAATGGATGTGTTTGCTTACTAATTGTTCATCAGAAAACCAAAAGCATGGCCTGTCAAACTGCTGGTCCACAGAGAACCCCGATGATAGTCGCCTCCATAAACGGGTGGATGTTATCAGAGTGAGGTAGCCTTGGTCCCCGCTGTATATTCACAGTTGATGGACGTTTCAAGTGCTCTGATTTAGATCACTCAGTTCTCTAATTAAGATCACTCAAATCTAACTTTTCCTCCGAGGAATTAGAAGAAACCAAGGCCCATTTGTTTCGATAGTGAAATTCATATTAAAATAAAAAAATCATTCATTTCTATTATTATTTTTACATAGAATTTAAAAAATTCAGATCAAATTAATTTCTATTATTGCTGTGGTTTGGTTTGTCTAAATCGTAAAAATTGAAACTGAAATCAAATTAATTTTTATTATTGCTATTGTTTGATTTGTCTAAATCTTGAAATCAGATTTATTTTTAATTTTTAATTTTTCTTCTAAATCAAATACTATAAAATTAGATTATTTTTAAAATTTATTTAATGTGTATACTTAATTTAATATTTATTTTATAAATAAAAACTTAAAAATAAAATAAAAACTGATTATAATATAATAACATTTATATAACGATTATATAAATAAAATAATATTAAATTTAATGATTAAAGAATCCTCAAAGGAAAAAAATCCTAAGATTTTCTTTTTTAATTGTATGATTACACCGAAAGTAGCATTGTGATAAAAGGCGTCATAAATTGGATTCGAATCCTATTCCCAAGTTTTTTTTTTTTTTTGGGTAAACCCCTGAACAGACAGAAATAGAATCATAAGGCAAAGACGAGATACAAAAATAAATAAATAAATAAAATCATCAAACGGTGCATGATTTGACTTTCATTTCTAAGTAGAAAGTGTGAAGGAAGGCTTGTACGCATGCTTGCATGGTAATCTTGGTCGACTGCATCGATTTTTAAAAAAGTCTTTCTGTATCGCATGTAGCAGCAGCACATACGTCATGCACGTTGATTGCTTACACACGATCATGCCAAAAATAATTTCATTCTTTCACGCATCGCACGCACGATCCACACGCATGTGGTGTTGCAATCTGCACCGCATGCAATGCAGAAAGACTTCTCCCCTGTCACAGTCTCATGGATGGCTAAAGAGCCCAATATATTGAATGTGGACTCAAAAAGGTATGATTTTCACTGATCCATAGATCACAACAGCTCCTCTGCTTCGTTAGTAATGAGCTAAGCATCAAGTAACCATCAGGTATAAGTTCACCAAATTAGGATCATATGCAACAACAAGCAATTAAATAAACCTACAAGTCATAAATCCTAACCAACCATTAAATGCATTAAACTAATGAGCTAAAAGTTAATTGCATAGTGAACTGCAATTAACACATATTTGGCAACATAAAGGAACATAGAGTCTTCAGCCCATGGCCTCAGTGCATTTGTATGCCTAAATTATGGGTAGGAGTTTTTCATTTTACAAAAAAAAAAAAAAAGAATGGTGGCAGCAGCTAGAGATCTCTTTTTCTTCAGAACAGCTTCACCTACGCTTCTGGATCTCTCTTGAAGTTGCTTCAATTAGCTTTTTGGTATTTACGACAAGCTCATCAACCAACGCACTAATATGATCTCTGATATTTGAAAAAGGAAAAGAAAGACTTTAACATAGCTTGAAACACAGATGCATGAACAAAGCAAATGTAGACAGTTCTATGGAGCTAAACAAAGTTACAGCAACATCATACGTGGATAATAACTACTAAAGGCACAATCAAAGTTTGTAATTTCAATGCTAGATTCAATACTGGCACGCTTGATATGGGTTCAATCCATCAGTATGTATCTCGAACCAAGTATTGGTCTAATACCCATACGCCTAGCATGGAGAGGTCCGCATTCATGACAGAACTAGACAGTAAGAACGCCTTCAAAATGCACTAATATTAATGGGAGAACAATTTCTGATTACAATAATCAATGCAAGTCACCAGCTTCATAAAAATGGCAGAAAGTGGGAACAATGTATGGAGCGGGGCTGGCATGAGAGAAAGCAAGAATTTGACTTTTGAACACATCGAGGAATAGCAGGTAGATTGAAAGCATCTTCATAAACTAATATTGGATGTAATGGCCCGGAGTAAAACCTGTTTTACTGAGTTTTATATGAATGGCCAGCATCCATATAGATACCAATAAGCCTTGCCCCATCCAATGAGGTTAATTTGACCCAAGTACGTTGAATCCCCCTTTTCCCCCCCATCATTCAGCTTTTCTGTTATGTTCAGAAGAAGGTTAAGGATGAGCTAGAAACATCAAGATTTACAAATGTCAGAGGTAACCTCTATGGCATCCCAAGCAACAACGGCATATTAAGATGAATATTCCTACCATTAAATTGTATATCATTCTAAATGCAAACTGATTGAAAGTAGAAAGTATATAGCACCCAGCACATTTTTTATTCTCGATTGAGTTTACTTAGGATTTTTTGTTTGGAGGTTTGTCCAAGATAACAATGGCAAGGGATAACATTAGCATTTAAATGAAGCAAAGGTGAAGATAAATAATGGATAGGTAGATCCATGTCATAATGTTCTACTTGGGAAACATGATCTTCATAAACTTGAGAGAAGAAATACACATCAGCCAATGAATGACAATCATTACAATGCCAAGATAAAATAATTCCAGGTTATGACAGTACTTACTGTGCTGGGAGATTTTTTGTCCCCTGAAATAGCTTGCCCACATTAGTGTATCTTCGGTTATCATCATAGGCAACTCCCTTTCCCATGCCATAACCAAAACCCAGACCTATCCCACATCCAGCACCAATTCCAAATCCAAGCTGTAAACCAGGAAATCCAGCCCCTAACCCAGCACCTGGTTCAAAAAATGGACAAAGGTAAATGGAGCCACCCACATCAACAAATTGATCAAAATATTGTTACAAAAGCGACAAATCTTAACCAGCTCTTGTATTTGTTATGATGTCTATCCAATTTCATAGAAAACTTCCCCAAACAAATGAAAAGCTCTTTAACTTAACTTTACCATCTAGTATAGAAAAGTCATTTTGCATGGACTAAATATATATGTAATTAAAAAAAAAGAATTTGAAATTTAGTCCACATTTCTGCCTCTTGTTTTTAGTCAAGAACCACATGCTTTTTAACATCTGTTACAGACTGCAAAAATGCAGCAGATCAGAAACAGGTGTGCAGAAACTAAAAAGCATAAGATTTGCAAGAAGCCAACTAGGCTAGGAAAGCAGAAAAAGAAGACTTTTCCAAACTTTCATAGTTTATGGCTAATAGGTAGAACACCAGCGAAGAATCAAGTAGCTCAGAGCCTCAGATAGATGTTCACATGAGAGATAAACAACCAACTAATGCATCATAAGCATGTAGAGATCTTAATCAGGTGCATGATTATCACATGGTTAAATCTATAACTTTTGCTGAATCTTAGAGTACATGGACAATATGGATCCCAGTATTATCGCACAGACATGGTTATGGACAGCAACAAGGACGAAATTAGCACGTAGTGTCATGATCAATGAAGGAGAAGATCCTGAAAGTCAGTGCCAGGTGTCATGTCTTAAGAAATATACATATATCAGCTATACTGATATATAAAATTTTCAAGGAATTAAACAGACAAAAGAAGTGAATGGAGAAAAAGAAATAAGAAACAGAATATTATTCCATGTTACCATCTTATAGTGAAGTCAAATAAGCATGACAGTGATATACAGCATTCCAAGTAATAAACTCTAAAAACTTCTGAAATTATACTGCAGTTTGGTCTATGGGCCAAGACAAAAAGCTGTACATGGGACACACACACACACACACACACACACACACACAGAGAGAGAGAGAGAGAGAGAGAGAGAGAGCATAAGTTGAAGCACAACTGATCAGAATGGGTCGGTTTTATCTGATGAGATTTTTGTGCAAGAATTCATGGAATATAACAAAACGGTCACCATCTATTTTTGAAAGATATAAAAAGGTAACTGAACCAGCAAAGATGTAAAGGAGCAAGGCGTTCTTCAATTTTATCATTTTATTAACATTAAACAAGCATGAATCTACTATCTAGCATTCTATACGAATTTACTGAAAACTTAACGAAGAATGGAATATGAGACAAAACAATTATTATAGAAAAAAATAGATACAAAGCATATATTGAAGCAAAAATTGCTAACACATGGGCCAGTTTTTCTTACAAAATTTTTGGGATAAAATTGACATGTCAACATAAAGGTAATTCCCATCTATTTTCTGACAGTGCAAGTTTTCTACTAGAAATGTTTTTTGAAAAAAATGATAGAGAACTCAACAAAACAATGGAAAGGATAAAATTTTCATACCATCATTTTATTCGTAATCTGATTTCAGAAAATGGTCAACTATACCATTGTGTCTGATACAGTGCTCAATTTTGGCATCACAGTCAGAGAGAAAAGGACCTCAGGTTTGAAGAATGAGTATCATATGATACTATTAGCTGTCAGAGAGAAGCATAGAGTGCCTAGGACAAACCTAGGAGCATCTATTCTTAGTTTGTTTGACTGATTGCACCAAAAAAACAACGTGATAGACTTTCCAAACCCAAATGCAATATGACAACAATCAACAGAGTATACAGACAGTAAATAGATGAGTCATGTATGCTTTTATACTTGAGCAGAACTCACGTCTCCCTTTACCAACTTCAACCTTGAATTCAATTAAACCTAAGTGAAAATGAAAAACAAAGGATGCCATTTGGAAGCCCCTTGGTTCAATTCTCTAAAAGCTTTTCTGCAACATAATTAGTGAACCATAGTGCCAAATCTGATCGGTGTTAGACTTTGGCACTCATAGAATCTTCATAAAGAAAGTACTTCATTTGAGGGAATCTGTATAGAGAAAAGCCAGAAATAAATGAATAAACAACCCATAAATGTGTAACAGTTTGGTCAAAATAGTGAAGTCTTGGACTATTTTGCTGATGCAGATGAAGTGCTCGCAAATGGAGATTTGTTCTGACATTATTGGGAATCTAGAAGAAAAACATATGTTAAGTAAAGATCGAAAGTTTAATGATTGAACACATAAATTTGTGACAAAATGTTCAGGTTGTAAGAAAACCCAGTTGGCATTTATTGCATCCATTTTGTCACATGGTTACAGAGTGTCATTTACTGATCTGGGGCACCCACTTCATGAAAGAACTATAGAAAGTCTTAAAGGAACACAGGAAGGTGGAAACCACGTATAAATAAGATCCATGAAGCAAGGGTAAAAAAATTAACATGGTAAAGATCAAAGAGAACAAGACAAAAACCTTTAATATAAGCATTGCTGTGTGAAGGTAAATAGAAATAGCATATCAAACCATGTGACAGACAGCTCAAATGAATTCTTTTCAGTCATCAATAGATAGCTTATCTGTTCAGTAAAAAAAAAAAATGGGGCTAAATTGAGATAGCCCTTGTGCAGGCTAGTAACTTGGGGAAGGCTTCAAACTATCAAACAGCTTTATTAAAGAAACATTTGAAATGAGTTCCATTTGAATCTATCTTTGTATTTATTTATTTTTAGTGATTTTTCAATGCTTGTTGTAGAGACAAACTATTGGCTCACAATCAAAAGCAGAAATAAACTAATTTATACCTTATGAAACAAGCTACTTGGAGAAGGCTTCCACAGCTACACTACCTTTATTGCAATATAGTGCACCAATATTCAAAAGACAAATAATTAGATAGATATTCTGGTGCTTGGAGTTGGCCATCAATTATATGTCAAAAAGCTAGGCCGCAAAGACAAGAAAAGGAGCGTGTTGAATACAAACATGTAATGTATTCCAACAAGAGGAATAGCAGAAGAACTACGGGATATGAAAAAAAGCTGCTAAAGAACTGATGTTTTATTCTTTTTTTCCCCTCTCCAATAGAGATCTAGAAACATAAATGAAAAAAATATATTTTATATCAATTTGGATTAATTTAGATATACTAATAAATAGATTATGAAAAATTACCAGCTAAGGTGTTTGCCCTTTAACTACATTAGATTCACCTGACATCTCCTACTATAAAACTCACAAATTTCAACATATCATACTACATCAACGAAGCCTTAATTCCAAACTAGGTGGGTCAGCTACATGAATCCTTTCCTAACATACCCTAACATATATAGTTCATGGTTTGTTTCGATGCTCAGCAGCAACATTACCATTGTATTTCCTGCAAGGAATGAGTTAAGTAAAGTGAGAGAGGGAATAAGTTTGGGGGATTAAGAACGTCAATATCACCAGCAACCCATAGATTGTTGGAAACTAAAAATTGTTCTCTGGGCGACTCATAGCATTATCAAAATAGCAAAATGCCAACAAGCAGCATGACTGATACA
This sequence comes from Calamus simplicifolius, assembly GCA_900491605.1. NCBI lineage: Eukaryota > Viridiplantae > Streptophyta > Magnoliopsida > Arecales > Arecaceae > Calamus > Calamus simplicifolius. The sequence goes on along the minus strand of UESW01004702.1, from coordinate 345,258 downwards.
GCTACTTCACCTTTCCTCATCGCTCTCTTCTCACCCATTACCCAACTCTCACAATATGAGGGAGTCATCTCGAGAATTCCACCAGTCATGCATTCAAATAAGCCCAAGTTTTAGCACATTGTTTAACCATCTTCTCTCCCTTGCTGATGCAACCTCTCCATGAGTCTATGAATTATGGTAACCACATGGCCGAATCACCGCAGTGCATATAACATACACACGTTCGATGCAATCAAATGTAAAAAATCCCAAACTGAAATCCAAATATCAAAAAATCGACTTTAAAGAATGAATCAAACTTGGGTGTCGATCATGCCCTTCAATAGCAATCGATTCTAATAAAACATGTACAATGATTCCGTAAACTTTCTACTTGGATTCGTCCAATTAAATTTTTGCAATAGCCATCTACAACTTGCTAACGTCAGAACTACTCAAGTTTCAATGGCTAATTTTTTTCATCAATGTCGTGAAATCATGATACGATTTCCCTCAAAGTCCATAATGACTTACAAAACCTTTCGATTCTCGATTCCTTTTCAAGAAAGATATCAAAAAATAACTCTTTTTTTCTCCCAAAAATCCACCCGTGCCGGCAATTCTCGATAATTTGAGCAGACACAATGAAACGCAAATCTTAAATCCTATCCAGGCCAGCAGTTCAAAAACAAGAAAGAGAGAGAGAAAGAGAAGGGGGAAAGAGAAATCGAGAGCCGACCACCGAAGAGGCCGACACCGAAACCGACGCCGCAGCCAGCGCCAAAACCGAAGGCGGGGCCGAGTTTGCCGAGATCCTTGGACTTGACCTCCGGCAGCTTCCACAGGAGGCCCTTCTCTCCGTCTCCGCTACTCATCTTCGCTTTCCGTCCTCACCACCTCGTTCTCGCCTCTTTGCCTTCGCTTCAGTCGTTCCGTGCCCTACCGTTCGGCCGACACGAACGGCTGTATATTTATAGTCAACAGTCAACTCAACTCACCTAAGCCTTTTGCCAACCCCACTCTGCTCTAAAGCTCATAGTTGTCATAACCGAAATCAAGCGGTCGATTGGAACGATTGCTTCGAGATTCGATTCGAAACTAACATAGAATAGAATATATGAGTAATCCGAAATAATTTAATCAACTCATCTAAGTTCATTGATAAATTGATCGTTTCAGCCCAAATCGAATGAAATCATGAGTTTTTTTTTTTTTTTTTTTTTGGAAACAAATGGGCGATCACACAAGTCTCGTGTGAATCAGCCTAAATACATCAGAGAATAAAATATTCTGAAGAAAAGTAGGACAGTGATCTCCAACCCTTCAATTCCATGAGCCAGAATGCTGAGCCATAAAAGAAGCCGCCCAATCAGCAGCCGCATTGGCTTCCCGAAATATATGACGAATCAGGACCGAGTCGTTCCCTCGCAGAAGGGAATAAATATCCCTCAAAATTGGATTAGAGGGTCCATCAGAATAATTCTCCTTCTGCAACCAAGAGATGACCGTCTTAGAATCACCCTCGATCATGATCCGATGAGCGCGGAGAATCCGAACGACGTAAGAAATTCCAGCCCAAGCCGCATAGAGCTCCGCCATCAGGACTGAATAGTCAAGAGCTCCAAACCCTCCAGCCGCCACCAAATCACCCGCCTCCCCACGGATGATAAACGCAGATCCAGCGATTCTACCGCGGACACTCCCATCGAAGTTGATTTTGACATACCCTGGAGGGAGGGGCTCCCAATGGATGAAAACCGGATACCGGTTCGCTGCCGAAGCAGCAGGGGAACCCCAGCGGCCAGATGAGCCAAAACCAACACCGGATAAGACACGGTCGTAGTCCATAATCAGCCATCTTATCTTCCTCACAACCCTTTGGGGAGAAGCAGAGGTATTAGCAAAAATGAGCTCATTCCTTGACAGCCATATCTGATATGCCGTGGCAGCCCTTAGACCACTATTATGCTGAGATCCCCATCGAATATCATGAAAAAAGGCAGAGCGCGGAGATGCTGTTTCATCCAATCTACTAGAAAAACCCATCAAATGCCATATCCGTTGAGCTCTAGGGTAAAGAAAGATAGCGTGGTCATCGGACTCCTCCTCCAACCGATAAAAAGAACAGATCGGCTGAATAGACAGACCCCTCCTAGAGAGAAGAGCAGACGTAGGGAGGCAGCCCCAAAGAAGCTTCCAAATAAAAAGCTGGATCCTAGGAATGGTTGGAAGCTTCCAAATCCAAGCAGCATCCTCAATGCGTCGAGACTGAGGCCTGAAAATCCTCATAAGATCCTTGGAGGGAGCCCTAGAGAGACACGATCTCTGCCAAATCCTAGAATCACCACCATAGCTAGGCATAAGAGGCATAGATAGGATCCATCGAGAAAGCTCCTCCCCGAATAACCATGTCACCGTGGGGATATGCCAAGAGTGGGAATCCTCGGAAATAAGATCCTTAACCCTTAAACTGGGTGGGGCGTCCATATTCATAAAGGAGGGCCATCTCGAAAGGGGGATCTCAGAAATCCAAGTATCCTGAATAACATCGATCAAATAACCATCTCCTATACTCCATGAAACATTCTCCAGGATAACCTGACCATATCTGCAAATCTCCTTCCATAAGTAGGAAGATCCACGGCTCGGCTGAATAGGCAGGTCGGCAGTCCATTCCCCATACCTTGCCCGCATCAGAGAGCTCCACAGACACTGCGGCTCCAAGAGAAATCGCGAAGCATGTCTAGCGAATAGAGCTTCTCTTCTAACAATCAGAGAATGAATCCCAAGGCCGCCTTCCTGTATAGGCATACAAACCGTGTCCCAGGATAATAAATGCATACCATGACCATCTTGCATAGAGGCCCACAGGAAGTCTCTGAAGCATCTCTCAATTCTTCTAAGACAGGTAGTCGGAATAGCAGTATTCGACAGAAGATACAGAGGAAGCGAAGAGAGAACCGATCGAATGATAATGACCCTGGCCATCATAGATAAACTGGTGACCTGCCACCTCTCAAAGCGCTGACGAACCCTCCACTCTAACTCAGCAAAATCAGAACAACGGGGACGTCTACCAGTAATGGGGATCCCCAGATACAAAAATCGATCAGTCAGAGTAGATATGCCAGACAGAATAGTAATGGCTTCCCTAGTAGATCTGTTGGTCTTCGGGCTGAAACATAAAGAGGATTTGAGGTAGTTAACCCTCTGACCCGAAGCCTGACAATAATTCTGCACAATAGAATGTAAGGAAACCGCATTTTCAATGGTAGCCTGACCCAAAGAATACAGTCGTCAGCGAAAAGAAGATGGAAGACCGCAGGACCCAGGCTCCCAGCCATAAAAGGGACAATCCTTTGATTCTGCTGAGCCTGATGAAAAGCACGAGAAAGATCATCCGCAGCGAGAATGAACAACAAAGGGGATAACGGACACCCTTGCCTCAGACCAACAGTAGAATTGAAAAACTCCGTCGGGCATCCATTGATAATCAGAGAAAAGGAAGGCCTCAGAATACAAGCCAAGATCCACTTGATGAACAGCTCCTGAAACCCAAACTCCTGGAGCGAGCGATGTAAGAAAGACCAACTCATCCTATCATAAGCTCTCTCCATATCAAGCTTAACCGCCATAAGACAGCGACTCGCTGGGGCTCTTTGAAGATCATGCATAAATTCTTGGGCGATGAGAACATTATCAGAAATAGAGCGCCCTCTAATAAAAGCCCCCTGCTCAATAGAAATGATGCGAGGAAGAACACACTGAAGGTGGCCAGCTAGAAGCCGAGCACAGATCTTATATAGAGTGGTGCAAAGGCTAATAGGCCGGAAGTGCTGCGGGAGAGAAGCCTCCGGACGTTTGGGTACCAGAGAAATAAAAGTCTGGTTCCACTCCTGAGGAATGATCATAGTCTGGAAAGCAGTTTGAATTGCATTAGTGACCTCACGCCCAACAATTCCCCAATAATGATGATAAAAGGAAGGCGGAAATCCGTCTGGCCCAGGGGCCTTATCCGAGCCAAGCCCCCAAAGCGCCTCCCGAATTTCCTCCTCAGTTATAGGCCTGATTAACATATCATTCTCCTTGATCGATATCTTCCTGGAATCAGGAACACCAACAACCGAGCACTCTCCCCCTCGGATTCCGTCCATCTAGTCCGAAAGAATTGGAAAAGCAAATCCCTAATAGAATGGATATTCTCCTGAGAATGCCCTTCAGCATCTAATAATCTGCGAATCCTGTTAGAGGCCCGCCTCTTTAAAGTGGCTTGATGGAAAAATCTGGTGTTACGATCCCCCTCACATATCCACTGAACCCTGGATCTCTGCCTCCAAAACATCTCCTGCTGGCTGAGCAGAGAGTGATGACGTGACAGAGAGTCTCGAAGCACCGAGAGGTCCGAATCCACCAAGAACCCATCCTGGTCCTCCTTCTCCTGTAAGGCAGAAATGTCGGCTTCAACCCTTTCGACTTGTCTAACCAGATCACCAACCTCCATCCGATTCCATCTGGATAGACGACGTCGAACCATCATAAGACGTCTCGATAATCTATAAATAGCATTTCCCCTGATAGGAAGGTGCCAAATATGCGAGATGATCGACCGAGCTGCAGAATGGACAGTCCAAAACTGCTCAAATCTAAACTGTCTGCGATAATACATAGAAACCTCCGTTGAAATCATAATGGGGCAATGATCTGAAGCAATCCTAGGAAGGTGGGCAACAGTAACCTCGTGGAACCTATGAAGCCATTGTTCTGTAGCCATAGCTCTGTCAAGTCTCTCCCAAACTCGAGCCGAACCCTGACGGTTATTACACCAAGTGAATTGAGTCCCAGAGTAACCCAAATCCAACAGCCCCGATGCTCCAATGAAGGATCTAAACTCATTAACATCAGCCGAGGCAGTAAACCGACGACCACCACGCTTTTCGTTAGCCTCAGAGATGCAATTAAAATCACCAGCAATGATAGATGGGAGACCCTGAGAAAGAAGGGAAAGCAACTCAACCAGAGTATCCGTCTCTCCCGATAATCCGTACTAGCATACACAGCTGATAGAAGCCAAGGTTCAGAGGACCCCTCAGAGACTACAAGACCTATCTGCTGGTTACACTGATGAAAAGCATCAACCCTAACAGTATCAGCACACCATATGGCCAACATACCTCCAGATAGACCTTCAGCATCAACCGAATAGGAAGACCATGACCGAGAAATCTGCCTCCTAAACTGAGCCAGACTATCACCTGACAACCTTGTTTCCAACAGAACACAAATATCGAAATTATGAATCTGCACCAATCTACTAAAGGAGGATCGAAATGAAGGCTTTCGAGCTCCTCTAACATTCCAAATCATGATCTTCATTTACATGGATGATGAAGTTGGGACCCCTCCCAGGTCCTCCATCATCGCATTATCAGGTAGGCACCCATTGGATGAGGTGTCCCCTTCAGCTACCAAGGATGGATCAACCTCAGGCTCCTGCCTGACAACAAAAGCCGAAGGAGATTGATCCGAGGAGAAGGAACCTGAATTCATAATTACATTATCTGAACCCTTCGAGGAAAGGCCCACCGGTATATTAGAGCAGGACCTAATCACATCCTGAACTCCTTCATGAGAATCAGTTGATATAACAGAGCTTTTATAGGTCCGGGCTTTACCTTTACCTTTTGTTTCCCAAGTTTAGAAACAGCCCTAGGGGCCTGATAATCAACTGGTCTAGCCCGCTTAAGGGGACCCGGACATACTTCCTTATTGACCATAGATCCACCTTCCCCCGATAACAATCCAAGCGAGGCAAATGGATTTTTCTTCAAAAGAGGAGAGTTCAAACAACTCTCGGCTGAAACTCCTGAATCAGATTCCTTCAACCCTCCCGTTACTGTAGCAGAACCGGCACGCAACGGCAAAATCGGCACCAAGACTGAATTAGAGAATCCTTGCTCTGTCTCCCCCACCGATCTCCCAGAAGCCATGGCAGAGGATCCCCCAACCAAAGAAGAAGACGTCTTCCTCCTCCTAGCCATCTTGGCAGGAAGTCTCCAGCCCTCAGCAGCTTCAGCACCACTCTCAGGAACCGAAGAATTCCTCTGAGATTTCGACCCGCTGCCAGAAGCCCCCGGAGACGACACCGCCTGCGACTTCCTTCTCTCATCCCGCTGGGGAGCAGGAGCTTCCCTACGTTGACGAATAGCTGCTATCCACGGTCCGTAAACGAGGCTGGATGCTGCTCCATCGACTCCTGAACCCGGCTGAGAGCAAGGGCCGCTCAGATGCAATGATCCACAGGATGCACAGATCTCATCCAGATTTTTGAAAGTGAATTGCTGCCAAAAGGGGAGACCATTACCCTGGATCCGAGCTCCCGGCCTCAGAGGACGACGAAGGTCGACCCGGAGACAAGCCCTGGCGAAGCCTCCTCTGCTCTTCGTCACAGTAGAAGCATCCAAGCATATGAATTGCTCGGCTGGTTACAAGATGGCCTTGATGAATTCCTCTTTCCAATACTCAATTGGAAGGTTAGGGAGCCGAACCCAAACCAGAGCCGTCGGGATAGAATCCACTGCCGGGAAGAAATCCGCCCACCATGGCTCCGAACCCATAACCTGCCCATTTACCATCCAAGGACGCTTGAGCACCAAATCACAGGCATTCGAATCTTCAAATCGGAACAAATGGCACCGGAATGCCAGACTGATCGGGGCAATTTCTCCTTGAATTCCCGCTCTTCTGAACTCCTTGATCACCGCCTCTGCCGGAACCCATTTGTGGTAGGAACGAACCAGAATGGCTCGCGACTGCCAACTAGCAACTTCAGTCTCCAGCTCCGCTGCAGGGACGTGAATGACATCCGGAAAGGACGCTTCCAACGACGCTACAACCGCCGGTGATGGAGATGGCGAGACCCATTGAAATCCGGATCCCTTACCCGTCGATCTGTAGCCCTGCCAAGGATTACCCCCATCCGACGCCATAGACAAGGAAGGGACAACACGAGGAGACGACCGACGAAGGCTCAGCCGGAGAGGACAAAGATCGCCAGAGATCGGGGAAGACGACGGATAAAACACGAATCTTAAAGCACACCCAGGGAACAGAGACGAAGCTCTCACGCGCACATCATGAGTTTTATTATCACGTTAATTTTAAATTTTTATTAAAAATTAATTTTTATTAATATAAATATATATTTTATATTAAAATAATTAATCAATAGTTTAATCAGTGATCAAACGGTTCAATCAGTGACATGGTAATTCAAGCCTTTGATTGGATCATCGTTCGGGCCGGATCTAATAACTATGCTATAGCTATGTATTTATGAAATCTAAAATCCCGCAGCCTTCATCTTTTATAATTTAGAATGAAATTTAGATTTATTTACTTTATCAAAAAAAATTATTATTATTATATATATATATATATATATATATATATATATATATATATATATATATGTGTGTGTGTGTGTGTGTGTGTGTGTGTGTGTGTGTGTGTGTATTAGTTGGGTGAATTAGATGCTGAACAATTAAATTAGTATAGCATTGAGTAGCCATGAATCCCGCGTTTTTCTCTATCTTTCATTTTTTTTTATCTACTTTATTTTTTTTTAACTTTGAAATGGTAAAATTTGGATGCATTTTTTCAATTTTTTATTTTATTTATTCTTTCCAACTAATAACTATGAACTCTAAGTTCTTCGTATCTTTTCATCTTTTTAACTCCTTCCCAGCTTCTGAAACCAAAAAAAAAAAAAAAAAAAACCGAAAGAAGAGAAGAGAATGATCAACGTTGAATGTGCACCTCTCTATCTTCTTCTTCTTTCTTCTTTGTTTAGCTACACTATAAATAATCTTTTGTTGTAATTTTATAATTTGAGACTGCATAATCTTCTAATAGTAGAATCCCACCAGGTTTATAGTTTGATAATTTATTTTGTTTTAAATTATATGTTTCTTCATAAATGTACATAACAATTTGGTGTAAAAAAAAAGCTAAGAGTTGATTAATTGCTTCTCCACGATTCAAAGCATGCCTATCATCATTGTCCCAAGTAAAGATATTCTTGATAAACTATTTCAAACTATTATATTTAATCACCTCATTATTTCTTCATCTTTTGATTCTAGACTCACAGCCAACGTCTCTTATTCTTCACTTGTAATAACCATCATCATCTCTTTTTTTTTTTCTGTTTGATAGATGTTGGTGAATAATTGGTGATCTAACCATGAAGACTTCTCAAACCACCATGGTTATTCATATAAGTATTCAAACAAGACTAATTATTTGTGTTTATTATTATATTTAAGAAAAAATATGCTATAAAAATATCAAGCATGCTATCATCATGCATCTGCTTATTTTATCTTTCTTTTTTCATAATACTTTCTTTACTGTCCATTTGATCATTCTTCAGCCTGAATTAGTAATATAATTTATTTCCCACATCCCTGTCACACATGGTATGCATGTATATAATATTATATCTAGAAATAAAGAACAAATTGTTCACCTCTTCCATGTATAATTTAATACTATAAATATCATAATAATTATAATACATTTTAATATATATAACACGAATTAATATAAATATAACTATGAAGGAAAAATTGTAAAAGTGTTAAAGATATAAATTAAATTAGATCTTTTTAAAGACAATCCCAGCAACGTATGGTACATAACCAGCATCATAATAATAATAATAATAATAATAATAATAATAGTCAGCAATAAAATAGTAAAGCAGTGTTTGTTATAATACTTAGAATAAAATTTAAATAATTAATATTATTTCATAGTAATTTTAATAAAATAATTGATATAAGATGAAAGATAACAGCTGGTAACCTGATATGAAATATGCGGCAAACCTTCTAAAATGTGTATCTTTCTGATCTTAATCCTAAGCTTCTAGGAGATTGTTTATCCTCTAACACCAAATCAAATCACAAGAGGACCTATGATGGCCATTTGCCTCTCAAAACTACATTTAATTTGTAAGGCCAACGAATTAGCTTATCTATTATAGATTGCAGAGAAACTAGAGCTAAAATGGGCTTCCAAAAAATATTTTTTTAAAAGAATTAATAATCCGGCATTTTTTTTTTGTACAAGCGGGCGACCACACCACTCTGGGATGAGTCAAACCCGAAGTATTATAGTACATAATTTGCTGCAAAATAACCGAGCAGGGGTCACCAGGATACCATTCCCACTTACCAGAATAGCGAGCTACAGCCGAGGCAATCCAATCAGCTGTAGCGTTGGCTTCCCTATAGACATGACGGATCAACGGAGCATAGGTAGACTGGAGAGAAGCCCATATATCACTGATTAGGGGTTATGGAAGGAACAGAGATCAACATCTCGTCTAATCCAGTGGATGACCATAAGAGAATCTCCCTCAATAACCACCCGATGAGAGTGCAAAATATGAACAATGTAGGTGATGCCAGCCCAAGCAGCCTGTAGCTCTGCCATAGGAACCGAAGTATCGAGAGAGCCATGTCCACCAGCCGCGAGCAGCTCTCCCTCAGGCCCCTGATGATAAACCCAGATCCGGCAATACGACCCAACACAGTACCATCAAAGTTCACTTTGACGTAACCCGAGGGTGGAGGCTCCCAAGAGATAAAAACCGTAGAACGTTGCGCTATCGAAACAGCAGGGGAATCCCAGAGACCCGGTCTATCAGAGTGAATACACGAATCAGAGCGAAGGTACTCCATAGTAAGAGAGCCAGCAGTGCGGATGATAGTCTGAGGCGAGACCATCTCATCAGCAAAGATAATCTGGTTTCGGATTAGCCAGATGTGATAAGCCATATAAGCTGAAAAAATACCCTGAGAGCGAATGCCACTCTGAATGGCTAAGCGATTGGCGCGCAATAAAGATAGTCGGGTGGGTCCCTCCTCCAGCATCCATGGGCTATATTAAAGCTGCTGCCAAATCTGAGAGGCACGAGAACATGTAAGAAGGGCATGCTCAACCGTCTCATCCTAAAGCCCACATATCAAACAGTATGGCCTGATAGAGAGTCCGCGACTAGCCAGAAGAGAACAAGTAGGGAGGCGGTCCCATATCAGCTTCCACAAAAATAGCTGGATCCTGGGATGGATGGGCAGATGCCATATCCAAGCCACACATCCAGACCCAAAGTCTGAGGGTAGATACGATCAATCAGGTCTCTAATAGAAGCACGAGGGAGGCAGGATCGACGCCACAGTCTTGTGTCAGAAACAGTAGAGGAAGCAAGAGGGATGGCAAGGATCCTGTGCGCTAGCTCAGCTCCAAAGAACCGGAACACCGTAGGGACATGCCAGGCAGGAGAATCCTGACAAATCAAAGTAGAAACAGGTAGAGAAGGTCCAATATCAGAGATAAGGAAGGTTGGCCAGCGAGCTAGAGGAAGATCCACTATCCAGGTATCATGAGTAACATCAATAGAACTCTCATCCCCAATCATCCAATGGATATCAGTCATAATAGTGGGGGCAAACTGGCAAATCGCTCTCCAAATGAAGGAACAATCACGGGGAATACGAAAGACAGAATTGGGAGTCCAGTCACCGTATCTACCTCGCATGACGGAGCTCCAAAAACAATGTGATTCCACAGGAATCTGGAGGCGTGCCTAGCAAGGAGAGCCTCTCTGCGGACCACCAAGGACTGTATCCCCAGACCTCCCTTACGAATAGGCAAACAAACCATATCACATGACAAAGATGAAGACCATGGCCTCCCTGCGTCGACGCCCATAGGAAGTCGCAAAACGTCGCTCTATCCGTCAAAGGCAGATAATCAAAATCAATGCGTTAGACAAAAAGTAAAGGGAGAGAGATATGAGGATAGATCGAAGCAAAGTAACACGCCCCATCATAGAAAAGCTAGAAACCTGCCATCGATCCAATCTATCAGTAATTCGTCGATCTAAGTTCCCAAAATCCTGCTGACAGGGACGCCGCCCGTTATAGGGATCCCAAGGTAGGTCATGCAGTCAGAAATCATCGAAATTCCAAGCAACTGGGAGATGGCAGCACGACAACGGTTTGATATCGACGTGCTAAAGCACAAAATAGATTTCTGCAAATTGATCAGCTGGCCAGAAGCCTAACAATAAGACTGAAGGATAGCAGAGCAGACAGTCGCATTCTGGACAGTAGTAGGGCTAAGCAAGATATAGTCATCTGCAAAGAGGAGGTGTGAAAGAGGGGGACCATTGGGCCCAGGCATGTAAGGCTGCAACTGAGACACCCCAACTGCCTGAGCAAGAGCGTGAGATAAATCATCAGCACATAGGATAAACAAAAAGGGGGAGAGGGGGCATCCCTGACGAAGACCCATGACAGAAGGGAAAAAGCCAGTCGGACTGCCATTAATAAGGATAGAAAAGATGGGCCACTGAACACACGCCATAACCCAGTCAATAAAGAGATCAGCAAAGCCAAACTCCCAGAGCATCTGCCTAAGAAATATCCAACTGATCCGATCATAAGCTCTTTCCATATCTAACTTGACTGCCATAAGTCTCTGTCTGCTTGACGCATGTTGAAGATCATACATAAACTCCTGAGCAATAAGGGCGTTACCAGAGATGCTGCGACCACGAATGAAAGCCCCTTGTTCAGGAGAAATCAGGCGAGGTATGACCCCCTGCATCCGAGTAACCAATAGGCGAGCACAAACTTTATATAGAGTGGTGCACAAGCTAATAGGCCGATAATGCTGGGGAAGCAATGCATCCAATCGCTTTAGGATAAGGGCAATAAATGTTCATTGTCAATCCGGAGGTATGGATCTAGAAGAAAAAATAGACTGGATAGCCGAGATAACATCCTGCCCCCACAATGTCCCAGTAGTGTCGGAAAAAGAAAGGCGGAAAGCCATCCAGGCCTGGAGCCTTATCAGGCCCCAGCGCCCAAAAGCGGATCGAATCTCCTTTGCAGATACCACCCTTGTAAGCATACCATTATCAGCATCAGAAACCCTAGCAGATTGAGAGACAAGGATAAGAGGAGATCCACCGGCAAACTGCTCCGACCAGTGGGTCTGGAAAAACCGAGAGATTTGCTCCCGAATGGCCTCATCATCATCAAAGATATGCCCCTCCTCATCACTGATACGCCGGATCCGATTGGCGACACACCGAGTCAAAGTAGCATGATGAAAAAATCTAGTATTATGGTCACCCTCCTGGAGCCACTGAACCCGAGACCGCTGTCGCCAGAAGATCTCCTGATGATTGAGTAAGGTGTGGTGCAAAGCCAAACTCTGCCTAAGAGACTGAAGATCAATCACGGAAAGTCCACCATCCCAATCCTCCTTAGCCTAAAAAGAAGTAATATCAGCTTCCACAGACTGCACCTACTGCCACATATCCCCCCCTCCCTACTATGCCACCTCAAAAGTCTACACTTCGTAAGTTCAAGGCACCGAGATAGACGGTAGGTGGAGCTCCCTCTGACTGGCAGACGCCAGACCTGATAAATCAGAGACCGAGCTAAAGAATAGTGCGTCCAAAATTGCTCGAACCGAAATGGTCCCCGACATAGAGAGGACGGCTCAGTGGATATCAGCAGAGGGCAGTGGTCCGAAACAATCCGCGGGAGATGAGTGGTAATGGCACGAGGAAAATAGTGAAGCCATCCAGAAGAGGCCATAGCCCGATCCAGACGTTCCCACACACGAGCAGAACCCTGACGGTTATTACACCAAGTAAACTGCAGGCCCAAAAATCCCAAGTCAAAGAGACCAGCATAGGAAATGAAGGAGCGAAACTCACTAGAGTTTGGGGTATCCACAAATCGGCGGCCGCCATGCTTTTCTGAAGCATTCACAATACAATTAAAATCACCAGTAATGAGAGTGGGAAAATCCTGATCTAAGAATGTAAAAATCTCAGACCATAGGAAACGCCGCTTCCGATAGTCCATACTAGCATAGACACCCAAAAGCAGCCAGGGCAGAGCAGTCCCCTCCGAAACAACCAAGGCTACCTGCTGATGACAACAGTGGAAAGCATCAACACGAATAGAAGGGGTCCGCCATAGAGCCAGAATACCTCCAAAAGACCATTAGAGTCCACCGCATAGGAACTCCAAGACTGGGAGACCTGGCACCGGAAACGCAGAAGACTAGGTCTCAAGACGAGTTTCCAATAAAGCACAAATATCAAAATGATGAAGATGCAATAGCCGACTAAACAAGGAGTGAAATGAAGGTTTCAGAGCTCCTCGAACATTCCAAATGAGAATCTTCATTTAATCAAGTTGGGGTTTGCCTTGTACCCCTACTTGGGACCCAATCGTATCCATATCCGAAGGACCTCCTGAAGAGGGCGACACTGCCATAATACCCTGATCAGGAGAAGAATACTCTAATGAAGTGCCTTGATCAGAGGAACCTAACTGATGGGATAGCTCCATATCTTCGGCCCCACGGAGGGCAGGAGTGGGGAAGCCAGAATCCTGATGGGTAGAAGAGGAAGGCAATATTGCCTCTTTCAAAATAAAGACAGCAATGCCATGATCACATCTATCCTGGGATGGCAATTGGGGACCATGGATCACCCCCTGGGAATTACCCACACCGCCTTTACCCTTGCCTTTGACTGCCTTGGGAATTACCCTCTGGGTTACAAGTTCAATAGGCCGGGCCCGTTTAAGAGAAGCAGGATTGGCGTCCTCCCGGACCTTAGGCACTCCAGCCCAACGATCCAATCCACAAAGACCAAGGGATTAGTGGCCACTTTTTTTTCCTGAACCCATCTTAATCCCTGAATCAGTAATGTGGGCTTCCTCCTGAGACAATGATCCAAGGTCAGGAGGCAGAAATCGCTGAACCTGGCCTGAATCCTTCTGAGATGAGTCAGGACCATTGCAGAAAACTTGAAAACAGATTTCAAGCTTGACTCCTAGTCTCTCTGCTCAACCAAGTGATGGATCTTCCTGGATCTATTGCTTGCCTTCTGAGGATTAGAAACAGCGCTCAGAGAAGCATCAATATTAGCTACAGTAATCGGCACGGGGAAAACCTCCTGGCACGGACCAAGAGCTGTAGAAAGTCCGGAACCCACAACCTCGACATTACGAGCCGAAGGCGAAGGAATAGCACGCCTACGAGCAATCTTCCCTGGAGTCATCCACCCTTCATCCGTGCCTGAGGAACCGGCTTAGCATTGGCCGAAGAAGACGTCGATGTAGACCGAAGGCCAGGGCCAGGGCCAGCAACAAAGGATGGTTTGTGATGCCGGAGCGCCTCCATCCAAGGTCCAAAGCGAGGAGCAGCGGAGGAGGAAGCCGACGCCAGTGAGGAAGAACACGGGCCTGACAGATGGAGGGATCCACAATGGAGGCATATACCTTCAACATGTTCGTAAGCGAACTGCTGCCAAAACGGGGAACCATTCCCTCTGAGTCTCGCACCAAGACAGAGAGGTTGGCTTAGATCCACTCTCATAGAAGCTCGGGCGAAGCCACCCCGGCGCCTATCCTTCATGGAGGAGTCCACATCAACGAATTGCCCTGCCACTGATAGAATGGAACGCAGAGAATCATCGGACCAGTACTCTATTGAGAGGTTTGGCAATCGAATCCACAACAGAGCCAATCTCAAAGCATCGTCCGCAGGGACGAAGTCTGGGCGCCAGGGTACAACAGCAAGAGGTTGTCAATGCGATTGGTTCAAAGCAGCATCTCTGGCTGCTAGGGCTTCAAATTTCATCAAAGCCGTGCGGTGGAAGAGCTTGATGGAAGAGATACTTTCGGCATGGCCAAGCTCGGCAGAACTCCCGAACAATGGCTTCTGGAGGCACCCACCGTAAGAGGCTCCGCACAATCAAGCCACTTGCAGACCAATCCTTGATCTCATGGTCAATAGCCTCTGAAGGGAGCTGAATGATGTTCGAAAACTGCACTTCCAACTCGGAAATTTCAGCCAGGGAAGGCACCGGAGCAGACTAGAGGAACTGTTGATCACCCTATCATCGTGAAGGCCCACCGGACACCTGACGACGATCACCACCAGATAGAGGGGAGGGGTTGACGTTCGCCATCGAGGACCAAGAACCGACCAACAAGATCGACAAAGATCACCGACAATCAGGATGAAGAAAGATTAAAGCACCAATCTTAAAGCATCCGCAGAGACGAAACCTCAGGACGAAGGAAGACGTTGTTTTGATCCGCCATTCCATTGATAGCATGGTCTATCCTAATAATCCCACCCTTCTACATGGTAGCTAGGGATCCTGGCTTCAAGTCTTTGAATGATGCACATTTAAGAATTTTTAACTTGAGTAATTATAGCACAAGCGAACGCCCCCTTCTCTCTTGATAAAAAACAAAAGTTAAGTCAAAATATTTGATTTAAGTTATAGAGAAAAACAGTAATAATAGTAAGGCAACAAATAAGTCAAATTGACTAGCGATCAGTTTCGATTATACCCAATCTAATTTGTATTTGAACCCATCAATCAAATTCAAAAATTAAGTCCAATCTAATCTTTACAACAGTTCAATTCTTGAATTTTTCCGCCTAAATACAACCTGACCAATAAACTGATCCAACGTACATATATTCAAGTTTAATTTGAATTAATAAAAATAAATTAACCTAATCCAAATCTAGCTTGGCTAAACCCTTAAATTTGAATTATATAAATATCATTTTCTCTCTCAATGATCTTTATTAGTTCATTGAAAGAACCTTCATCTTGTTGGAAGAATTAAGAGATTAGGCAAACAAGTGCTGACAAAAATTTTAAACGAGTCAGAATAAAAACAATGGTTCAAAGACCTCGACTCACCTTGACTCAGTAACTCGAACTGGAATTAAAAAGTAGCAACCAATTGGTAAACGGGAGCTTTAATTCATTAGCAAAATGATGTGTAACACTCCCAAGAGTGACATTGGATAACAATCCAGCTAATTTGACACAAGCCTCATTCTACTTTCTAGCATATTTAACTAGTTGATCAGCAAGTTCATTTGCCCTTGGAGAAGTAACAGAATGAAGACTTGGCAAATCTCCCATGGATTACTTCATTGCACCAAATGATGATGTTGATGTGCCATTTTGGAGAGGCTTCATCACTGATCATAGTGCACAACATATGACCATCAGTAAAGATCATTAGACTTTTACTCCTAGCAAATTCTGCATCACCTTGCACAGTTGAATTTTTCAGGCTGTAATTCCAAGTTTACATTAGCTGAGGAAAGATCAATGTATCAAATATCATGTCGTACAACGAGAAAACCATGTTTCATTTCATTTGCTTCAAACTTCAGAGGAAACAGTGAGGATAAACACTGGTCAATATAGCTTGCTGCCTTTTGCTGTACCAGTCACACAGGCAGTGTTTGAAGTCTTAAATGCTTGTATTTCTGATCTGTATTGGCCGACCTTGCACATTCTGTTAAGCCTTTGGCTACAAGCATCTTCAGGATTTCAACCCCTTCTTGCAAAGCAGAATCAATCTGGTTCAAGCAAGACAATGTAATTTTTGTTTTTTTTTTTTAAAAGACACCATTAGGCAGCAGAACAAAGAAATAAGTTGCCAAAGTTTATAATCTGAATTTAGAGGAGAAACTAGCAAAGAATCCGCAAAACACTGCCCAGAACTTTTACCACGCATGGATCCCTTGTTTCCGCCTGTCAATGAAGGCCATATTTTTTAGCGATGCTAGGCTCAAGTATGAAATATTTAGCAAATTTTCAAGTTGTGAGAATAATAAAGGTATTTCACCAAGCAATATCACAAAAAAGCATTTCACAAATGCAGATTCAGTTCACATCAATGCAATCCATGACAATTTATCACTTAAAGCACATAGAAGCATCAGATTTAACTAATGTAGTTTTGGTGAACGGGTGCATGAAATGCACAAAGTTGCTCAAGTCAAATCATGCCATAAAATCATGTTTTAGGATCAAATTCTAATGTTTGATTTGAATAAAGAGTTTAAAATATAATAATTATAAGCTTAGTATCACCATGCAAAAAAGTTCATACTGGTTGAGGGAAACTTGACGACCAATTGATCAATATAATCTAACAAACAAAATTGGTGCCGAACTTACTCTCTCACGGGCTGTTGTGTTGAATTTCTGGAGCAGAAAAGCCTTCGGATCCATTTGTCCTGGTGGTCTTCCAATTCCTTAAGCCAATGAGGTACCAGGTAAGTACTTCATGACTAACAAAATCTTTTGCAAGCAGAGAAAGATCAATTGCAATACAATACCAACCAATTCTTAATCTCCCAAATTCTTTGTTCCCCGAAAATGGTAGATGACATTCTTCAGCCTGACAAATGAAAAATTTATAAGCCGCAATTTTTAAATATGCTTACTAGAAAAATGGAGGATTGAGTTATCGAACTCCGTTTTTTCACTGAACTAAAGGCTTCCATTATTATCAAGGTATTTTATAACAAAACAAAGTTCTAGATGTTCAAGTAGAGAAATAAAAAATGGAAAAAAAAAGCCCTAACAAGGCATATGCTAGCAGGGGTTGAGCCGACCAAGTTGATCTAAAGGTCTAGAATAAAGTTCAAATTGCAAAAGTTTACTTTAATCTACGCTATACATCTCTACCATAATAATGTCAACTCCTCAAGCCTCTGCAGTGAGGCCACCAATAAGGCTGTCTTAGAGGCACCTGTCCCAAAGTTCATTCATAACAAAAGAAAAGTTTTACCAGGGCATGATCCACTAATTAGTTCTGATCTGAGCTAGATACCTGATGCGGATCTGATGTCTTCGCCACCACAAACATGTAGAAACTCATATCTTTACTAATTGCAATGCCTTTGGTCTGACCGTTGCAATCACTTTTAACACAGGTTGGCATACATTGCTTTTAACACTCATTCAGAATATGTATGACTAGTTATATCACATTAACCAGAGAATGGTGGTGAGGATACAAAATGAGATAGGATGAGAAATAATGGCTGAATAGAATGTTGCCTCAATGTCTGAAGTATATCTCAATTGTTTAAAGCAACCTCTTGTGTCCTAGGTTCAATTCCTCATTATGTGCATACCATATAATTCCTTACAAGGAATTGTTTGCGGGATGAATATATGAAAGCAACTTGAGGTTTGCTTTGTCGGTACCCTTTATGGCGACCATGCCCTCCTTTTGGTTGCACACGTAGCACTCCGCATGGCAAGTCCATATCGTCATACATCTGTAATAATAGGGCAGAAAACATAATCCTTCAGTATAGTATCGCAAACACAGATAAGCAAAACTGAAATATAAGAAGTTAACATTAGGTTAGTACCACAATAACACGATTAAGAGGCAGTTTATAATATGCTGCAAGTGGCCCAGTCTGCAATGATTGCAAAAAAAAAAGAAAAAAAGTTAAGTCATCTCCAAAGGTTTTTCTTCTTTTTTCTTTCTTTTTTTTTTTTTTTTTTTTTTTTTTTTTTTTTTTTTTTTTTTTTTTTTTTTTTTTTTTTTTTTTTTTTTTTTTGAGAATACAGTAGTGATCACCACAACTTAGTTTGAACATGAGACCTCTCACATGGAGAGATGGGGTCAAACAGCTGAGCTAGCAGCTGTTGGTCTCAGCTGTTTGACCACTTTCAAGAGGCTTTTACAAGCCTAAACATCAGCTTTTCGGGTAAGTTAATTATAGTGATATAAATCTATGATTCTAAATTGCATATATCTGGATTCTAAATCATGGATTCTAAATTATCAAGACAACTTCCAAGCATGTTCAAAAATAATGTGAAAAAAGAATAATATGAGAAAAATAAATATCAAGTCAATATCTTTAAAAATTCCATTTTTGATAGAATGAGATATTCACATCTACATAATAATGCAGATGATGCTCTATGTATAGATAATCATGTGAAATTGCTTTTAGTTCTAATTCCTCCACTGGCTACAATAGGACCATCAGAAGTGTCTTTCATCTGCGTCTCTTCTGTAACTCTATACAGGGAGAAATTAATAACTGCACTCCACACAACCATATCCTTGGAACCTTATTGGCACTCAACCTAAGGTTACCAAAATGGTATAATGGCCACTTCACACTCTTTACTTCTCGAGTGTTTCAACGTTTTTATGCATTTAAACAGAGCCATATGGATAAAAGTAATCATTAAACCTAAAGAATTAAAATTATTAAATTAATACCTTGCCTTGCTGGAAGCTAATGGATAATCAATATGGGAAAATTTATATCAAATCAGGAAGTGAAAAAGGAATGATAAATTAGTAAGTACAAGAACACGATGATAGAGAAGGTGGTAGATGTGTAGTGGTGGCCTTAGGAGTTGTGCTAGGGGAGTAAACAAGGAGTGAAAAATTAGTAGATAAGGAAGTGGAAGAGGTGGTTGTGGTCGTGTTAGGGTCTTAGCAATAGTGCTGGTAGTAGAGAAGAGCTATGAGGGACAAAATAAGGAAAAAGAAAAAAACTAAGATTTTTCAAATAGATAGAGAAATGGAATGAAAACTTACCTTCATTAACCGGATACTGCAATGCCTTGCTTATTCTAAGAATCTATGTCATGGTTGGATGCAATTCTTGGAAAGATCACTTTTCTCTCATCTTCTCGTACCTAGGTTACCTGCATGGCATATGTTCTAGCCTTCTCGGTTGTGTAACACTTGAAAGAAAGCATATCTACTTAAAATAAAGATACATGATAAATTGTTAGGTCCTGATGTGGCTGATCCGATGCCATTAGAGTAAACCATGAAGAAAACTGACGGAGCCCCGCCTCGGTCCCGCAGGGCGACTTCGGCCTCCGAGGTCCCTTCGGCCTCCGAGGTCCCCTCGTCCTCGCTTTGGACCTGGCATCCCCTCGGCCTCGAGCTTCCGCCTCGGCCTCGGCCTCGAGCCTCCGCCTCGGCACTCGGCCATGCACGCTCCCTCGGCCCGACTGCCATGTCATAGAGCCCGCAGCTGCTCCCAAGCTCCTCCGGAAGCTGCCGAGCCCCCCTCGGCCATGCAAGTTGTCGAGATCTCCTCGGCCACCATGAACAGTGCTCGGCCTCAGCTCCGATCGGCCTCGGCCCCAGTCGGCCTCGGCTCCGATCGGCCTCGGCTCCAGTCGGCCTCGGCCCCAGTCGCCCTCAGCCTCAACTCCCAGCACCAAGCTCCACTCGGCACTCGGCTGCCCCCTCGGCCTCGCACGGCCTCGGCCTCAACTCCAGCACCGAGCTCCCCTCGGCACTCGGTTGCCCCCTCGGCCTCACACGGGCTCGGCCTCGGCTCTTCCACTCGGCCTCGGCCTCAGCTCCCAGCACCGAGCTCCCCTCGGCACTCGGCTGCCCCCTCGGCCTCGCACGGCCTCGGCCTCGGTTCTTCCACTCGGCCTCGGCCTCAGCTCCCAGCACCGAGTTCCCCTCGGCACTCCGCTGCCCCCTCGGCCTCGTACGGCCTCGGCCTTGGCTCTTCCACTCGGCCTCGGCCTCAGCTCCCAACATCGAGCTCCCCTTGGCACTCCACTACCCCCTCGACCTCGTACAGCCTTGGCTCTTCCACTCGGCCTCGGCCTCAGCTCCCAGGACTAAGCTCCCCTCGGCACTCCACTGCCCCCTCGGCCTCGTACGGCCTCGGCACTCGGCTGCCCCCTCAGCCTCGCACAACCTCGGCCTTAGCTCCCAGCATCGAGCTCCCCTCGCCCTCGGCTAGCCTCAGTGCTCGGCCATCTCAGCCTCGGCCTCGGCCTCGGCCATGAACAGTGCCATGACTGCAAAAAGGCGACGTGGGGATTGCGTCTGACAAGCGCCGTAACGGTCGGCCACGTCCTGTAACAGCCTGCAACAGTTGTCATGCGACGTGGGGGACACGCCTGGCAAACGCCGTAACGGTCGGCCACGCCCTGCAACAGCCTGCGACAGCTGTCCAAACCAAAATAGCACCTGCCAACCAGCTGCAGCCACCTATTTTGACGAAACACGGCCTGCAACCTGATACATCGCATGGAGGTAAGCTCCACTGTTGCTGCCATCAATTAATGCTCTGACAAGTAATCATGCCCCAGGCCCCACAGACTCTGAGCGTCTATAAAATGGGTAAGAGAGACCCCCGAGCAGGTAACTCCATGAAACGAACTCATTACACTCCTAAACGCTCATTCTTGCTCACAGAGAGCACGGCTCTAAGCCTCTCTCTTCTTCTCTCTTTCGAGCTTCCTCAAGCTCACGGCCGTTGCCCAGAGCACTGACTTGAGCGTCGGAGGGTTCCCGCCGGAATCTCCGGCCCCGGGACTTGTTTGCAGGCCCACAGGCGCAAGAAGCTCGTCGGAGGATCCCGGGCTCGCTGGAGGAGCGACCGAACGCTCGCGGACGTTCGAGAACGGTGATTTGACGTCAACAGATTGGCGCACCAGGAAGGGGTGGTCAGCGATGCTGATTTGCAGATCCTCATTCCTTTTTTATCAAAATGGTAAATCGTGAAGATGGTGATGACAAGAATCCGGGAAGCTTTCACTAGTTATGCTGGGGGGCACTTTCAACGAGCTGAGCAAAAGCTTCGGAGGCAACATCTCATGACCACGCAACAATGTGCAAAAGCTTCCACTCGCTCTTTGGTCACTGCTCAGGCCAGCCATCCTTCATCCTGCCGAGAATCTCCCCAGCAAGAGGTCCACCATCATCAAGCTCATCAGCGACTTAAAGCTCAGAGAGCCATCACTCGCCGCCCAAGCAGCCTTCTCTCCAACGGACGGTGACGCAGAGGAAGGCGCAAGTAAGGGCAGCGGTACCTCCACTTCAACCAACTTGATTCCCTAGGGGGCAGATGTGAACCCCCTGTTCATCTACGGATCCTCACATGGTGAGGATCCGCCATTGTTGACGGAGGAAGGGGGGCGCCGCCCCCTTCCTCCGCCATTGTTGACGGCCGCGGCAGAGCGGGCGCTGCAGCTGGTCAAGAAAGGGGACGCCGATGCGCCCCCCCTTCACACGACACAGGGGAGGGGATAACCCTTCCCTCGCCATGATTTAAGGAGGGGGGGAGCACCCCTCCTCCATTCTCCTCCACCCACTCCCGACCAAGGTAAGAGAGAATGAGAGAGAAACAGAGAGGGAATGAGAGGGAGAGAGGCGGAACCAAGCCGGTTCACGGCTTGGTTCGGGCCCGGCGGAGTGGCCGTCGCCTCCCCGGGCCTGGGCGGCGGCCAGGGGACCTCACCGGCGGCAGGCGACCGTCCGGTGAGGGTCCGGCCGGCCGTGCCACCGGCATGGTTCCAAGCCGCAGACGATCGAGAGAGAGGAGAGAAATAGAGGGAGAAAGAGAGGGAGAGGGAGGCCCCCCTTCCTCCGCCATTGTTGACGGCCGCGGCAGAGCGGGCGCCGCAGCTAGTCAAGAAAGGGGGCGCCGACGCGCCCCCCTTCACACGGACACAGGGGAGGGGATAACCCTCCCCTCACCATGATTTAAGGAGGGGGGAGCACCCCTCCTCCTCCATTCTCCTCCCCCCACTCCCGGCCAAGGTAAGAGAGAGAGATGAGAGAGAGGGAATGAGAGAGGAGAGAGGGGAACCAAGCCGGTTCATGGCTTGGTTCGGGCCCGGCGGAGTGGCCATCGCCTCGCCAGGCCTGGGCGGCGGCCAGGAGACCTCACCGGCGGTGGGCGACCGTCCGGTGAGGGTCCAGCCGGCCATGGTGGCCGGCCATGCCACCGGCACGGTTCCAAGCCGTGGACGATCGAGAGAGAGGAGAGAAATAGGGAGAAAGAGAGGGAGAGGGAGGCGGCCGCGGCGGCGGCCGGCTTTGGCCCGTCGCCGGCGGCTGGCTGCCCAGGGATTGGCCGGCGGTGGCCCTGGCCGCCGGCACGCTCCCCCTGTTTCGGTGAAACAGGGAGGGGTGGGGAAGAAGAGACGTGGGCCGGCTGGGCCGTCCCACGTTGGGCCCTATTGGGCCGGCTCACGAGCTGTTTTGGGGCTGCGTTTTGGGCCCGTATTGGGTCAGGAATGGAGAAATAAAAATATGGCCCGATTCGGCGTTGATTCTAGTTTCTCGGGATATTTTTATTTCCCATTCGGGCTTATATATTGAGAGATATTCGAGCCCAAAGTTGGGCCCAGGATTAGACTGGGTAGACCTTAGGGGATGCTGCATTATTCCAATTTTTGAGATTTAATTATGAAAATTAATGCTGTAGGTAACCAGATGTCCACATAGCTGATTTACAGTTTGGAATTAGCGTACTGAGGTAAGTAAGCCATTTATTATAATTTTATAATTTATTAGAATATGAAAATTATGTATTTAAATGCTATATTATATATTGCATTATTTAAAAAATGAGATAAAATGAATTTGATAAATAGTATTATACAATTGGGTATCTGTTATAATTATGTGATTGCTGATATTTTGCAAAGTAATGGATTATAAATGTGCAAAATTGAATGATGTGATTATTTTGGCTTTGCAAAATATACTGGTATTATTGATGTATTTTATGCTATGAATGTACAAACCACTGTATATGTGATATGAGGAGCTTATGCTCATGATGATGCATGATGTGCTACATGCAAATATGATGATGATATGTGTCGCCGCGGTTCTCATATGATGTGAAACGATGTGAAATGCCAAGAGATACGGGACCCACCTTCACAGGGAAGATATGTGGAGGACACACATCTAGAGGATGTGATGTGATTGATATATGCATAACGCACACACATCTAGAGGATGTGTTGTGATTGATTATGATATATGGCATAACGCTGGTACCAGGACCCTTCCTTTAGGGGACATTAAAGAGTGATACACCAGATGGGTGTTGTAGGGCCGTGGGACACATAAGGAAATAATAATATGAATACAGTGGGTTTGTTTACATTGCATATTTCGGCATTTATTGTATAATTAAGCTTCCAAAATTATTTGAGCTGATGATATGCATTTTGATAACATGATGAATGTATTTGAAATTGGAAGTTTTATACATGAAAATGTGATTTGATAATATCTTGAAATGATGAAATGATTATTTAATGATAGTAGGCTTATTGAGTGTGAGCTCATATAAATCTCACAATGTTTTTCAGAGCCACAAGACTGAAGAATGGGATTGGGGTAGTTGGAGCTTCTATCAGAGGAAATTAAGATCCAACATTTTGTTGTAACCCCATTGATTTATGTATAATGGCATATAGCCCAAAACTCATAATTATGGCTTGTACTAAAATATTTGACTCTGAATGACATAGTGGTATTATCCTTTCTTGAATAAATTGGATTATATTTGAGGACGCCTTGCATGCCAAGCATGTGGCGGGTTGCCACTCCTGGATCCCACATTGGGTCTGGGGCGTGACAGCAGACCATAAGCGGACGAAAGTGCTCAAGTCCGCAGAAGGAAAACAGGGGTACCGCAAGAGCTAAGTACGCTGCACTTAAGACAGTATTTCTTTCATTGATACTTAAAAATGTCATGCAGGGAAGACCGATTCTGCATCGGCATTCAAGACCAACCTTGCGTTAGCGTCTCAAAAGCCCGATGTACCATCCGCACCGAAGATCGGTGTACCATCGGATCCAAAAAGCTCAATGTACCATCAGCATCGAAGACCGGTATACCACCAGATCCAAAAAGCCCGATGTACCATCGGCATCGAAGACCGATGTACCATCGGCACTCAAGCCCGACTCCGGTCGGCACTCAAAGCCTGATGTACCATCGGCACCGAAGATCGATGTACCACCGAATCCAGAAAGCCCGATATACCATCGGCATCAAAGCCAGATGTACCATCGGCACTCAAGCCCGACTCCGGTTGGCACTCAAAGCCCGATGTACCGACACCGAAGACCGGTGTACCACTGGATACAAAAAGCCCGATGTACCATCGGCACCGAATACCGATGTACCACCAGATCCAAAAAGCCTGATGTACCATCAGCACCGAAGACCCGTGTACCATCGGATACAAAAAGCCCGATGTACCATCGGCACCGAAGACCGATGTACCATCGGATACAAAAATCTTAATATACCATCGGCACCAAGACCGGTGTATCATCGGATTCAGAAAGTCCGATGTACCATTGGCATCGAAGATCGGCGTACCACCGGATACAAAAAGCTCGATGTGCCATCGGCACCGAAGACCGATGTACCATCGACATCGAAGACCGGTGTACCACCGGATCCAGAATGCCCGATGTACCATCAGCATCGAAGACCGATGTACCATTGGATCCAAAAAGCCTGATGTACTATCGGCACTCAAGACTGACTCCGGTCGGCACTCAAAGCTCGGTGTACCATCGACACCAAAGACCGATGTACCATCGGATCCAAAAAGCCCGATGTACCATCGGCATCGAAGACCGATGTACCACCGGATCCAGAAAGTCCGATGTACCATCGGTACCGAAGATCGGTGTACCACCGGATCCAAAAAGCCCAATGTACCATCAGCATTCAAGCCCGAGGCCAGCTCAGCACCAAAGGCCAAAGACTGACTCCAACGTCGGCAGCAAAGATCGTTGGTGCAAAGAAAAAGGCACCTGACGACTCTCAACTCTCAGATCACTCTCCGGGGTTAAAGGCTCCTGAGCATGGTCCCATCCCAGTGACTCTCGGGTCACCCTCCGGGGTTCAAAAGGCTCTCGACAGACTCAACTTTGCCTCAGCGGCTTTGTCACAGCCTCAACGGCTTCATTTCAGCCTCAGCGGCTTGAACTCTGTATCAGCGGCCAACGGCCAATCGGGTAATACCTTTGTTTAAATTACACTTGCAATATATTGCTGGTTACTTTCAGCCATCAAGAAGCCCCAAGATAACTCACAGCTGGGAGAAGCCAACTCCCCAACTTACAGTTGACGAGCATCCGCTCCCGAGCTCCGCATCGGAAGAGGACTACTGGCTGCCAGTCAAGGGAAGCATGAAGATGTCTACACAAGGCACCGCAAAAGGAAAGGGGTTTCCCCACCGGCAAGGAACCACAGTTGAAGTTGACATAAAAGGGCAGGCGCGAAGGGCGACTTCGGCCTTCGAGGTCCCCTCGGCCTTCGAGGTCCCTTCGGTCTCCGGGTCCCCTTGCCCTCGGTTTCGGACCTGGCACCCCCTCGGCCTCGACCTCAAGCCTCCGCCTCGGCACTCGGCCATGCACGCTCTCTCGGCCCGATTGCCACGTCATAGAGCCCCCGTGGCTGCTCCCAAGCTCCTCCGAAAGCTGCCGAGCCCTCTTCGGCCACCATGAACAGTGCTCGGCCATCTCAGCCTCGGCCTCGATCCCAGTCGGCCTCGGCTCCGGTCGGCCTCGGCCCTAGTCGCCCTCGTCCTCGCACGGCCTCGGCCTTGGCTCTTCCACTCGGCCTCGGCCTCAACTCCGAGCACCGAGCTACCCTCAACACTCGGCTGCCCCCTCGACCTCGCACGGCCTCAGCCTCGGCTCTTCCACTCGGCCTCGGCCTCAGCTCCCAGCACCGAGCTCCCCTCGGCAATCCGCTGCCCCCTCGGCCTCGGCCTCGGCTCTTCCACTCGGCCTCGGACTCAGCTCCCAGCACCGAGCTCCCCTCGGCACTCCGCTGCCTCCTCGGCCTCATATGGCCTCGGCACTCGGCTGCCCCCTCGGCCTCGCACGGCCTCGGCCTCAGCTCCCAGCGTCGAGCTCCCCTCAGCCTCGGCCAGCCTCAGTGCTCGGCCATCTCAGCCTCGGCCTCGATCATGAACAGTGCCATGACTGCAAAAAGGCGACGTGGGGGACGCGTCTGGCAAGCGCCGTAACGGTCGGCCACGCCCTGCAACAGCCTGCGATAGCTGTCTAAACCAAAATAGCACCTGCCAACCAGCTGCAGCCATTTACTCTAACGGGACATGGCCTGTAGCCTGACACGTCACATGGAGGTAAGCTCCACTGTTGCTGCCATCATAAATGCTCTGACAAGTGGCAGCACCCCATGCCTCACAGACATTAGTTCTGACACTTCACCCATCAAAGTCATCATTATGGAGCCTCAACCACTCAAGCCAGACAAACTCTAAGCATCTATAAAATGGGTAAGAGGGACCCCCCGACCAGGTAACCAAGAACGAACTCATTACACTCCTAAACGCTCATTCTTGCTCACAGAGAGCACGGCTCTAAGCCTCTCTATTCTTCGAGCTTCCTCAAGCTCATGGCTGTTGCCCAGAGCACTGACTTGAGCGTCGGAGGATTCCCGCCGGAATCTCTGGCCCTCGGGACTTGTTTGCAAGCCCACAAGCGCAAGAAGCTTGCCAGAGAATCCCGGGCTCGCTGGAGGAAGCGACCGAGCGCTCGCAGACGTTCAAGGACGGTGATTTGGCGTCAACAGGTCCTGTTATATGATATTTAGAATACCTAATCTTTAAAACTATAATTAGACATATGTGTCACCCGGCTAGGTATAGGCTTTTTTTTTTCCAAGTACGGATGCGTCCTAGCAGGGGACCGGCCTTAGCACGCCTCGTGCTAAGTCAGCCTCTCTCTCTCTCAAAGTTGTTGCGCACAACAAGCTAGGGTGAGGTTGATCGAGACCTCCCCCTACAGGAACCCCAAGAACCCAAACAAGAAATCACATATCAATGCCCAGCCCAAATACAAGATGTACAGGGTAAACTCTACCCCAACCTCTTTGATTAATAACAATCCCAAGAGGAGGACAAGATGAATCTCTCACCTTGCCTTTAGGCTACAAGATCACTCACCCGTAACCCGTAGATGATCGCCCGTAAGAAGCTCCTCAACGGCTCCGATCATCTCTTCTCTCTCCTCCTTCTCGCCCAAGGTAAAGACTAGAAGATGCTGCCCACTTCTTGATGGCCGGTTGGATAGGATTCTCATTGATTCCTCTCCGTTGTTCTTTTTTTCCCGAAGACCTCAGCCCCCTTTATTTATAGGTTGAGCCACCGCCTTATCCAAAGCTTTCCTAAATCATATCCCTATCTTCATGCATCGCCCAAATAATGCACCGCCTCATATCTTTCATCCGCCCAAGATCTTTATCCCTTGATGGTCGTTAGCTAGGCTGATGAAGAGATCACGTCGCAGCTTGGTAGACGCCTCCAATCTTCATCCAAACAGCTCCAACGATGGCTTTGGATAAGGGTCAAAATATCCTCAACTAACTCTCCCAAAATCTTATCCAAATCTTCAAGTTTGTTACTTGTGGATAATTGCTGATTTTCCTCTCCAAAATTTGCTAGCTGGATTCCCAAATCTTACCCATAAGATAAGGTTTAGATTTTCCTGATATGGACGATTTGCCCCTCAAAATTCACTGCTGGACGATCTGGGCAGTTACAGTCCGTTTCTGGGCCGTTGCAAGGCGCGCGCCTAGGCGTCGATCATTGGGCGCGCGCCAATGGTCGACGGGCAGCTGCCCGACCGCCCGCAAGCGGGTGCGCTGCCCGGCTGGCTGCCTGCCAGCCGGGCACGCGCGCGCAGGCACTGCCTACGCCTGGGCGCGCGGCCAGAAAGGCCAGCGCGTGCTTGGGCGCGCGGCAGGGCAAGCCTGCGCGTGCCTGGGCGCGCGGCAGGGCAAGCCTGCGCATGCCTGCGCGCACGGCCAGGCTGGCCTGCGCGTGCCTGCGCGCACGGCCAGGCTGACCTGCGCGCGCCTGCCTGGGTTCTCTAACTCGTCTGCGACCAGGTCTCCGTGGTATGGTTTGAGGAAGCTAACATGGAAGACTGGATGAATCTTCAGTCTGGCCGGCAAGGCCAGCTTGTAAACCACTTCTCCCACCCGTCTGAGTACTTTGAAGGGTTCGTCATACCTTGGCAAAAGGCCTTTGTGGAACTTTCGCTTGGTTGCTTTCCTCCAAAGATAGGGCGTGATCTTCAACATCACAAGATCGCCCACCTGGTACTCCACTGGTCATCGATGCTCGTCTACGCGCAGCTTCATCTGCATAGCCGCCCGCACAAGGCTGTCATGCGCCTTAGCGATATTTTCGGTCCTGTACCTTGCAAATAGATGCGCCGCTGAACATGGGCCGTCATACTATCGTGCAACCTCCAAGGGCGTCCTAGGCTGGTAGCCTAAGCATAACTCCGCTGAACTTTGATCTGTTTTCTGAAGACCGGTTTAGATTGTAGGAAAACTGTGCCGCGTCCAGCAACTCAAGCCAGTTTCGTTGTCTTGCGGTGACGAAGTGCCGCAGATACTCCTCGAGCAATGCATTCACCCGCTCGGTTTGGCCGTCCGTCTGAGGGTGATATGCTGTGGAGAATTTAAGCTCCGTGCCCATGATTTGGAAAAGCGTGGTCCAGAACTTACCCGTGAATCGGACGTCGCGGTCGCTGATGATATCTCCGGGCAAACCGAAGATCTTGACCACATTGGTGAAGAAGAGCGTCGAGCACGTCTCGGCTGTGCATGGGTCTGGTACCGCCATGAAGATAGCATACTTGGAAAATCTGTCCACCACTACAAAGATGGTCCGCTTGCCGTCCACCTCCGGAAATCCCACTATGAAGTCCATGGAAATAGATGCCCATGGTCGGCTCGGGACGGGCAACGGTTGCGTAGTCCCGCTGGCTTCCTGCGTTCCACCTTGTCCATCTGGCAGATTAGACAACTCCGCACATAGGCCTCCACGTCTCTCCACATATTCGGCCAGTAGAAGTCACGAGATAGCAGGGCATAGATCCGCTCCATGCCCGGAAGTCCTGCCCACCTTGAGTCATGGGACTCTTTTAATAAGTTGCGCCGTAAAGCTTCATTCTTTGGCACGACTAGCCTGCCTCCATGTGCACGAAGCAAGCCGTCCTGGATCCAGAAGCGCCGCACCAATCCACTCATCACGTCACGCATTAGCTTGGCGTATGCTGCATCTGCCTGCGCTGCCTCGCGGATACGCTCTATAACGCCTGACTATATGATCGCCACCGCGGTCACGTACTCCTGTACGACTTGGCGGCTAAGGGCGTCAGCCACTTGATTCTGACGTCCTGGCCGATGCTCCCAATCGAAGTCGAACTCCGCCAAGTACTCTTGCCAACGAGCTTGCTTGGGCGTCAACTTGCGCTGGGTCTTGAAATAGGTGTTGGCGACGTTGTCGATAACAATTTTGAATTTGGTTCCAAGCAAGTAATGGCGCCATACCTCCAAGCAGTGTATCACAGCAGTCATCTCCTTCTCGTGCGCCGAATACCGCGTCTCGACGTCCTTGAACTTTCTGCTCTCGTATGCTACTGGGTGTCCCGCCTGGACCAAGACTCCACTAAGCGCACGGTCGGATGCGTCCGTGTGCACTTCAAAAGGATCCTCAAATCTGGGAAACTGCAAGACTGGCTCCGTAGCTAGTGTCGTCTTCAGCTTACCGAAGGCCTCCTCATAGTTGGAGGACCAACTCCACCTTCGCTCCTTGAGCAGATCGGTCAAAGGGCTTGCGATGGCCGAGTACCCTTTGATGAACCTCCGGTAATAGTTCGCGAATCCTAGGAACGATCGGAGCTCGCTCACTGTGGCAGGTGTCGACCAGTCCAGGATGGCCTGGACCTTGGCGTTGTCCATCCGTATCGCGCCATGGCCAACGATGTGTCCAAGAAAATGGACCTCGATGCGTGCAAACTCACACTTCTCCCTTTTGATGTAGAGGCGATGCTCCCGAAGTCGCTGCATAACTCGCCTCATGTGCTCCACATGCTGCTGCAGGCTACCGCTGTAAATGACTATGTCGTCCAGATAGACTACGACAAAGTCATCCAAGAAGTCATATAGGACGTCTGTCATAAGATTGCAGAAGGTAGCTTGTGCGTTTGTCAGGCCAAAGGGCATGACCAGGAACTCGAATGAGCCGTACCGGGTCACACGTTGTCTTTGATTCATCACCTGGCGCAATACGTACCTGCCAATATCTAGAGCGTAGATCTAATTTGCTGAAGTATTCCGCCTTCGAAAGACGGTCGAACAGATCTGCTGCATTGGGCACTGGGTAGCGATTCTTCACGGTGACCTTGTTGAGGGCTCGATAGTCCACACACATGCGCAGAGATCTATCCTTTTTGCGCTGAAAAAGGACCGGTGCTCCGAAAGGGGCGCGGGATGGCTGAATCAGTCCTGCAGCCAGTAACTCATCCAGCTGAGTGTCCAGTTCCTTTAGTTCTGCAGGGCCCATGCGGTAGGGGGCCTTTGCCGGGGCACGCGCTCCGAGCTCCAGCTCGATTCGATGGTCGTGCGTGCGCCGTGGCGGTAATACCTTTAGTAGCTCGTCGGGCATAAGATCGGCGAACTCCTGTAGTATCTCGCCCACCTGCGCGGGCACCTCCTTTGTATCCTTCGATTCGGGCTGAACTTGGACTAGTGCCGTGACATATGTCTGGTCTCCTTTCCTTAGGCCTTTGTTGAGCTGCTTAGCGGATATCAGCCCGCTATCTGAAACTGTGCGTGAACTGGTGCTGGCCGTCTTCTGCTTGGCAATGGTTGACTGACCGCTGCCTTCTTCCTTAGCGGCTGGTGGCAATGCTAAAACGAACCCGGTGCTGTCCTCCGATCCTATCAGCATGCCGTTGAGATGTGGCATGATCATTACCTTGGCTGCCTTGAAGAACTCCAGGCCAAGTATGATCTAAAAGTCGTCAAGTGGGATCACCAAAAAGCTGCATTGCCCTCTCCAGGGGCCGACTTCCAGATCAGCCTTTGCAAGGCCATTCACCCTCGCTGCCTTCGAGTTGATGGCCTTTATCATGGTTGCAGCGGTGGAAGTCTGCAAACCTAACTCCTTCGCTATGTCTTCCGCGATGAAGTTGTCGATGGCACCCGTATCAATCATGGCCCTCAGCTGATGGCCATTGACCTTCACCGAAACATAAAGAAGCCCTTTACAGGATGGCGGCTTCCTGGTGACAAGCGCATTAATCGCTTGCAACGGGTTCACCCAGGAGGGTCCCTCTGAGTCGCTGGATTCCTCGACCAATTGGGAGATCAAGGCCGTGAGCTTCCCCTTCTTCTGATAGTCGCGCATCCGATGTGCACCTCCTCAGATAAAACAGCCTTGGGGCTGCTCAGATCTGGTCATGGTATCATTAGACTGATGAGTAGTTCCCTTCTCTTTTCGGGCTGTCGTCTTCTTCTTCTTCCCTTGCTTCTTGAGATGAGACGTCTTGCCCTCCCTGGCTTTGGCTTTCTGCTTGCCAGGGGCGGGGGTAGGTGTAATGGTACGAAAGTCGACGAAGCTCTCGGCAGCAGCCATCGCCAAATTGAGATCTTTTCACTCCTTGCCTTCGCAGCTCCACTTGCGCCCAATTCTGAAACCCCGACTGAAAGTTGAACAACTTGTCGGCTTCGGACATGTCTGGTATGTCGAGTAGCAATGAGCTGAATTCCTTGACGTAGTCTCTAATAGAACCCGTCTGCTTCAGCTTCTTCAGTTGGTCCCTCGCCACCCATGTGACGTTGTGAGGGAGAAACTGAATCTTGAACTCTTCTTTAAGGGCCTCCCATGTTGTAATTCCTGGCCTACCGGCGTTTCGATCCTCCGCGTTGCGAGTACACCACCATAGCTTGGCATCACCAGCAAGGAACACGCTGGCGAGGCGGATTCGTTGCGCTTCCGGTATATTCATTGCTAGGAAGAACTCCTCCACGTCCCATATGAAGTTTTCCAGTTCCTTGGCGTTGCGCGCGCCGCTGAAAGGCTTCAGATTAGGTACGCGGATCTGGGATGGATGTGGTTGATTCGCGTAGGGCTGGCGTGCGCGCTCTCTCCTGAGGGCATCCACTTCATCTCCTAGCTCCTTGATGCGATTCAGAACCTCCTCTAGAACGGCATCTCTTCCGTCCTGTTGGCCTTCATTGGAAGAGCTTGGTCCGGCTCCATGATCTGGTTGTGCCGAGATCGCCTGCTGAATCTGATTGATCTGCTGCTGCTGCTCCAAGGATCGGGTGATGAGATCATTAAACCCATCCTCTGGAGGAATCCTGACAATAGCCTCGAGCCTTGCTATTCGATCGTTGTGGTTCATCATGGTTGATTTTTAGAAGAAAAAAAATCTGCTCTTTGGGTTCTTGTATTGAAGGCGCTCTGATACCCTCTTGTCACCCGGCTAGGTATAGGCTATTTTCTTTTTCTAAGTACGGAAGCGTCCTAGCAAGGGACCGGCCTTAGCATGCCTCGTGCTAAGTCAGCCTCTCTCTCTTAGAGTTGTTGCATACAACAGGCTAGGGTGAGGTTGATCGAGACCTCCCCCTACAGGAACCCAAAAACCCCAACAAGAAATCACAGATCAATGCCCAGCCCAAACACAAGATATACAGGGTAAACTCTACCCTAACCTCTTTGATTAATAACAATCCCAAGAGGAAGACAAGATGAATCTGTGCCGTAGCACTACAAGAAATCTCTCACCGATCTCTCTCACCTTGCCTTTAGGCTACAAGATCACTCACCCGTAACCCGTAGATGATCGCCCGTAAGAAGCTCCTCAACGGCTCCGATCGTCTCTTCTCTCTCCTCCTTCTCGCCCAAGGTGGAGACTAGAAGATGCCGCCCACTTCTTGATGGCCGGTTGGATAGGATTCTCCTTGATTCCTCTCCGTTGTTCTTCTTTTTTTCCCGAAGACCTCAGCCCCCTTTATTTATAGGTTGAGCCACCACCTTATCCAAAGCTTTCCTAAATCTTATCCCTATCTTCATGCACCGCCCAAATAATGCACCGCCTCATATCTTTCATTCGCCCAAGATCTTTATCCCTTGATGGCCGTTAGCTAGGCTGATGAAGAGATCACATCGCAGCTTGGTAGACGCCTCCAATCTTCGTCCAAACAGCTCCAACGATGGCTTTGGATAAGGGTCAAAATATCTTCAACTAACTCCCCAAGATCTTATCCAAATCTTCAAGTTTATTACTTGTGGATAATGGCTGATTTTCCTCTCCAAAATCTGCTGGCTGGATTCCCAAATCTTACCCATAAGATAAGGTTTAGATTTTTCTGATATGGATGGATTTGCCCCTCAAAATTCGCTGCTGGACGATCTGAGCAGTTGCAGTCCGTTTCTAGGCCGTTGTGGGCGCGCCTGGGCGCTGGGCGCGCGCCTGGGCGCGGGGCACGCGCCTGGGCATCGGCCGTTGGGCCCGCGCCCGCCTGGCGCGCGCCAATGGTCGGCGGGCAGCTGCCTGTCCGCCCGCAAGCGGGCGCGCTGCCCGGCTGGCCGCCTGCCAGTCGAGCGCGCGCGGGATCTGTCAGGTGCGCCCGCATGCGCTAGGCGCCACCTGCGCCTAGGCGCGCGGTAGGGCCGGCCTGCCCGCGCCTGCGCGCGCGGCCAGGCTGGCCTGCGCGCGCGGGTGCGTTTGGCCTTGCCGCGCTCCGCGCTGCTAAAGAATGGCTCCGGATCTTCTTCGGTCGTGCATGCCTTGCTGAAACTGGGCTTGCTTATGCCGACTCCGCGTGCCGTCGCGTCTGGGAGATGAGTCCGCATCCGGCCTTGACGCTTGGCTCACCAACTTTGCGCCAATGTGTCTGACTAAGTGTGGGGCTTGCCGGCCCCATGGACGGACGTGCGCATCCTGTGGCACGGTCAAACTCCGTCCTGGCAGGTCCTCTGCCACCTGCCTTGCCCGCGCTGCGCACCGCGGGCTGCGCTACGGCCCTCCTGATCGTGCGCATCACTGGGACGGTGACATCTGCTACTTGGGAGCACATGTGAGAACAAGGCTCCAGTAGTCACCATCATTCACTCACCCGCTCACAATATCCCGTCACAAATATCATATTCTCAACCCCTTCATGGGGGAAAAAAAGAAAAGGAAAAAAAAGCCATGACAGTGGAGAGGCATGAAAAAAATGCAATCATGCAAAATTTCTGCGCACATAAAACAGATTGACAGACCTGACCTGGCTTTAAAAGAAATATATATATACTCACATTATGTCCATCGCTCAAACAATATTTTCCTCTTGATTATCTGACTCAAAAGATCAGTAGTAAAGACTAAAAACAATTGCCAGATTACAACAGAAAGAAAGAACAATCTTCCTACCAACAACAAAGTTCATTTCAACACAACCACATTTATCTTTCACTCCTCAGCATTACAATCAAAATCATGGTGTTTTAAGTTTGAGATATGAAGAAGGCATTACATGGAATGGGTAAGACTTGTTGAACTTGGTACCCTAAATTTAGTAAATTATTTAACATCTATCGATGCAAATTCCTGACTCTAATAACTTCCACTGATAGGTTGCAACTTATTAAACGGCCAAGGTATTCAGGCAGCTGGAAAATATGCATATTATGCATGCCATACATGAGTGCACATGGGATTATCATTTTAAAAATATTTTAAAAATGATAGCATTCATCGAATATATAAGAAAATGCATTACAGATAAATTCAGGTGAGACAACCAAGGGTAGACTTTGATATGCACTTGAGAGCCTGCTATATTATGGTAATGACATGTTAACCTGCACAAATAAAATGTCCACTGCAAACTACGCTCAAATTTCAAAAATGCAATGTAATACACAGGTTACTAAACATTTGATGATGGATATTCAAAAATACATGCTATAAAACTGCATAGTTTATAGTTAAGATAAAATACCTTACAAACAAAAAACACAGTAGCTAAGCTATTAGTATTCAACATGATTCGGGATGTACTAATATTATTGGTGAATTGAAATATTATAATCCATAAAAAATCAGTGAAGGGTTTGTCTGGCTTAAAGAAACAATATGACTAATATACACATCCAAAAGAGTACAGCAAATATAAATTTAATACTTAGTAAACAAATCATCTGTTTGAGACGTGCTTACGGATTCACCACTGAGATTCATATAAGTTTGAGGCTTTGCAAGAAGAACTGGTGTGCCCCCAACCATTCCTGAAGAAAGAGGACTCAAAATAATAGGGAACTTGAGTAAAAAGCCAAAATCTTTACACATCCATTACCTAAGAAATGGATAACTGACCTTCGCCGAAGAGGGCTTTGCAGTGGACTGTGGTCATCGGAATGCCCTGCGACCCCGCAAATGCGTCGATCATATCAAACCCAACCTGAAATAGAATCAAAATTACCTCATAGTGGTACTGATCGGGATCAAAATTTCTCCTTTTTGGCCGCATGAGAGGAGGAAGAGAGAAATACGTTATGTCTCGTGGACTGGTATTTCTCGCCGGGGTTGCCGAGGCCGATGAAAAGCCATGGCTTGAGGCACGAAGAGGACGACGAAGAGGAGGCCGTGCAGAGGAATCGCCTCAGAAGTCGGTGAGACGAAAGCATCGACCTTCACCCCTGGCTGTGTTGGCCGATGAGGCGCCGTATGGGCAAGAAGAGAAAGAAAGAGAACGAGAAAGACGGAGAGAGTTGGCGACTGTGGTGGACCGTGGTCGGAAATCGGCGGCGAAAATTGGTCCGGCCACGGCAGCCGCGAGGGGAAACAATAGTGAAGAGCCCTTCGAACCAAAAACGGGTTGAGTTTGATTAGAAAAAGGCTACCGTCGGGTCCGATCGCGAAGGGACTCTCGGGTCTGCATCAAAAGTCGTGTGAAGCATCCTTGAGGTAATTTGTGTGGCATTAATTAATCGGATCTCAATGCGGATCCAGGGTCATAGGTCCGATAGCCGTCGGATCTTGATAGCTGCTAGCCTTTGTTCCGTCTGCACCGCTTCTTGCCGCTTTCGAGGCTCGTCGAACGGTCGAAGGCCGGAAGCCATGGAGAGGATGAGGGGAGCGCTGGAGAAGGCGAAGATGCTCGTCGGCATGGAGGTCGACGAGGAGGCCTCCCCCCAGGCGGAACCTTCCTTCTTCGACGACTTCAATCGCGACTGCACCCTCTCCACCCAACAGGTATATCTAACCTTTATTCTCTCCATCTAATCTGTCTTAAAATTCCTCTCAAAATCAGTTCTTTCTTCAATTCGTTGTCTGGATCACTTGTATTTAGCTAATATCGGTCAAATCTTTACCTATCTTGTTTAGGGAATCTAATTATCAACAGCTTTACGGAATAGAGTTATAGTTAGATCGCTTGGTACCTCTTTAGACCGAGATCCGGTGGAGCATTGCCTAGATCTAGGGTTTTGGTGGTAATGGAGTTGTCCATTTTGGTGAATTCATCCTCGTTATGGCATAATTTAGTTCAGGCGGATAACATGGATCCGTCGTTAATGAAAGAATTGAGCTACATGGGCTGTAAGACGGAGATCCTTGAGATTTTAATCATTGATGTGTGCTACTGGCTTGGTGGAGATATTTTATTTGTTTAGAGGATAGTAAAGGATTTAGTTTGATTTTGAGGATGTTGGAAAGTCCTTTAGTTTGTAGCTATGGATTGTTACATAGAGAAGCCTTGGGGCATATTGACAGTCTTTGATTTGGTGTTCAGACTTCTGAGTTGATAGGCCTTTGATTCATTCACTGATGACTAGGATGGCTTTGTGCATTAGTTTGTGTGGTTTGACTAATTGTTATTGTGGCATTGACAGGCTTATTTGAACTGGAGCTGCTAAAGGGCATTGAAAAATAGTGGTAATGTGTGAGATGTATATTATTTAGAAATTATTTTGACAGATGGCATCATTAGTGTGGCATCCTGGAAAAGAAAAGGCACATTTTTTATGTTCTTTCTGGTATGATAAATTGTTTTTGTTTGGAGATACCAGTTTTTGGGATGTGGTGCAGATCGGTTGAGTTTTTAAATGGAAAGGAAGAAAGAAGGAAGAATTCTTGGTCAATCATATGGGACTGTTGAGTTAGTCTGCAATTTTGTTTCTTGTTTCAAAATAAAAGAACACACTTTTATTGTAGTTCAAGAGCTGAAAAGGGTCATTACAGTACAGAGTTTGAATCTCTTATTTGAAATTTGGATCTCCATTGTTTAGAAAGTATTACGTTAATAGTATCTACTTGTCTTCTTAGGGATCTCAGTCTGAAGGATTTGGTGGTCAAATGGGGTGGAAAAAATATGATGTCAAATGCAAGTGCTCATTATTGAAGTGGCAGATATTTTTGTTCATTGTATTCCAGATGAATTTTTAACAAATTAATTCTTTTCTTTCCATGAAGATTTTAAGTTGCTTTAAGATGCTGTGGTGGTATTTATAATATTGATGTTGACCAATACTGTTCTCTTGACGGCTTCTGATTTCCATTGATGCCATATACTATTATACTATTATCATTAATAATTTTTTTCTTGCTATTCTTGATGTAAAAGGGTTCTAAAGGGTCCTTATAGTCATTTAGGTTGGCCCCTTTAATCTATAGAAGTTACACAATGATCCTGTTTAAATGTAGTAGTTGACCTGCTGGGATACATCATTGCAATATGCTGAATACTGAAGATTTGGTAGTATCTATGGATTCTTTCACTTCACTGGTCTGACAGCTACAGAAACTTGTATAAGTAATGATTATATAAATAAACAATATAAAGTTTGTACATGTAAGAATCATGTGCACATATCCGGAGGTAAAGGATACATACATAACCGTGCACATAAATACATATAAACATATATGGGACCATGTACTTACCAAACCAATGAGCTTTTTCAGAATTTCAAAGTAGCTTGTCTTGATAGATTTTAGAAAGATAAAAACATTACAGAATAAAATTTCAAACTGTAGAAATCTGAAGCATTAGCAGCATGATGGAAGAAAAAGTCAAAACATATGGAAAGGGAGAAAAAAGGAAAAGCTTTCCATTACCTCATAGATGACACCTTCAGTAGGGGTTCCGGTGATTAGGTAGGCTAGATCTCAATACATGAAGCTTAATTCAAAAAAAAAAAAAAAAAAAGAATTTATCCATGTGTCTAGATCCCCAACCTATCCATGTTTTGTTAAATTTGGTCTCAACTAGAACAGACAATACTTTGCTACATGTAATCCCTTTCAAATTGGTGAAAAGTCAGGTTGAGCCAAAAATCCAAATCCCACGTGAACTTGACCTGAATTGGATATTGCCTTGCTGGGACCGAGTTTAAATGCATGACTTAGGCGCAGGGCTGCACGTTGAACCACCATGGGCCAATTATGGTTCATGCCAAACTCATAATTAACCTGACTGCTTGGCACTATTAGCTGCTTGGTTTTAAATATTGAAGAGACAGAAGCAAAAGAAGAGGGCAAAATTAAAATGTAACTAGATGAGGGGAAGACAAAAATAGATATGATAGAGTAGGATGGGAGAGAGAACAATTTTTGTAATGAAATCAGCAAATTACAGTAAACTAGTTTCAAATTGTTATAAGTGAGTCAAATTGAAGTAAACAAAATACCGAGCAAATATGTTGCACCCGATCTTGTAATAACCATCTTCTTACTTGTTTTAGACTCTTCACTGACAAAAAGGCAATACTTCTAAACATAGCAAGCAAGACTTTACATTTCAAATCACATAACTTGATCAAAATCCTGAACTAATCAGATTACTTGTTGATTTTTCCATCTTTTGAGTAATATTAAAATACAAAGAAAAGATTCTGATTATGTAGACTTAATTACTCAATTATAGATGGGTCATACTTCATTCTCAAGTTGAAGTTTTTTCACAGTTTAACCAGCTATTTACAATTTCAAATTTATGCTATTTAATCTGACAAACCTTCATTCAAATTTACTGATGCTTATTAATTTAGATCTTGGTTTTTGCTGTCAAACTGATGCTTATTAATTTAGATCTTGGTTTTTGCTGTCAAAAATGTCTGTGTATTGCTGAACTTCTTTTTGAGACTAGGTAGTTTGATGAAATTTATATCTACATAAATGACTTTCATTTTATTGTCATCAATGGGTGTTTGCTTGTTATGACCCATATTAGCAGAATCTAAAAGGTTGGGTTTGATTTTATTTCCAAACCATTTCGATGAGGTACAAAATTTTGTCATTCTTTCAACTTTTTGTACTTATCAGAGACCGTCCATGTTCTGGAACTGATAAATGAATGTTATCCATTTGATCAGAGATTGTATGGCTTCGCTATATGTTTGGTCGCAGGTTTAGCCTGTACTTTCCTGGTAAGTTTAGCATCTGTATATTTCTCTTCTGGGGTTTCCCAGTGTATTTATAATTATTTATTTTATTGCCTTTAGCATTGAATTTCTGACCTGCATGTGATGCTGTATCATATAGATCAATAGCAATTTCAAATTGTTTTTATGGTGTTGAATGACCATCTATTCATTCTTAATGATTGACAACTATCTGCTAGAATGTTAATGATTTCTCTTAGTTGTCCAGGTACTTCTGTTTGGAGGTTTATCATTAGGAAGTATTTTTTGCCTCTTTTGTTCATATATAACTGTTCACAGATTAGATGCTGAGGTCTTTTGTTGGAAGCTTTAGCAACATAATTTTGATTTTTTTTTTTTTTTTGGCATGGACATATTCAATCAAGTATTCTTTTTTTTTTAGGGCTATTTCTTTAGATGACCCTAGTTATATGTTTCTATAAATAGCATTTACTTAGGCACCATGAGCTTTTCCCAATCTCTTTTTTCATCTTTCATCCAGTTTTACTAGGTCATCCTAATCCTAACCTTCCCAAACTTTACACTAATACACTGCATTCTTTTTATTGTGGCTTTCTGGAGTCTGTAATAACAACTGAGTATTCTATTCAGCTCTTCACTGCTGTATCATTGATCAATGAAACTTTTGAACTTGATACTTTCTTGCCAAGATATTTCCTTAAATCTTTACTCACATCTTTCATCTAGCTTTCTTATGTCATCTTCTCCTTTTCTGCTCATCTGCATAAGTTTCAACACTTTGTCGTATTAGGCCTCCTCTACATTTCATTGTACACTAAGTTAACATCTGAATCAATTCATAATTATGTTATCCTCTGTCATTTTAACTCTTTTAGTTGTTTCCTAGTTTCATCACTTAGTTATATGCCATTACAACTATGTTGGCAATTTCTTCATGGCTTATTATTGTGAACATCCTACATTATTGTCCACAATACTGAACCCCAAAATTTTATGTAATTTTTGCTTGAAACTATACATTTGCCACCTTGTTTTTTTAGCTTATTGCAAATATCCTTGCGTCTACCAAAATTTACAAGTAAAATAGAACACATAAATCACTGAAGTGGTCCATTGTCAATTTAATTTTGGTCAGATTCATTTACATTTCCCATTAGGCTTTCAGTTTGTATGTTATATTTTAATTTGATTTTTTTTTTTGGGAAGCTTGTCCTATGAAAGAATTAGCCTTTTTAATTTATTTTATTTTCAGTCAACCCATTGAGGCCTAGATTTATGCCTTTCACTTTGCTTTGGATCGTAACAATATATCAACTAAATATCACTCAATATATATCATAGTCACTTACCAGTGCTTCAACACTACGAGCCTCTCCCAAAACGTCATAACGCAAATAAGGAACTCTCCATAACAGTTTTAACAATTTCCATGACATTTTCTAGCTATATAAATTTATAAATAGAATAAGTAGTGGCTGTTCTATGTGTTTTTTTTGTGCCATTTATTTTCGGTGATGTTGTGGATGATTTTATGATTTAGACATCTCTTTGGCAGCAACTTATCTCATTTTACCAAGTGATGTGTATTTGCAGCACCAATCATTAATATCTGGGTTGAAAATCAAACATTGAAGAGAAAATGAAGATTCTTATTTCATGGCTTTTTTATATGCTTATTTATATATATTTTTTAAACAGTGCTGCAAGTTATTGATGTTTTCTTCTTCTTTTATTTTTGTATGGCAGTCAATGCTTGTTTTCTTCAGGCCAATCAAATTTGGGATAACATTCACTTTTGGAAATTTGCTTGCACTTGGAAGGTCCGCTCTCTTGTTCGGTGAAAGCTTCTGTTTTTTTTTCTTGGTTGTAAGATATGTGCTTCATGTTGTTTGTCTTATGAGATTATATGAGATCAAATGAGAAATATTCTAAATGAGTATTCTAAAGCATTAACAAATAGGGACCCTCTTTGTCTGCTAGAATGGCTCTATCAGTCCTGAAAATGAATGGCTATTCTGTTATTGATAAGAATGAATGGTTATTCTGTTATTGATAAATATATCTCCTTTTGACTGCATACTTTTTCTGCAAAAGGGTGAGAAACCATTAGTAATTGGAATTTTCTGTGGAAACTAAGATCCTTTAAGTGAGAACTAGGTTACAAAAAAGGAATTGTTCATGCATGTTTTCTCAGAAAAAAGGTTATGCATGTCAATAGAGGTTATTTTTGTGGCTTTGAACAGTAGATTCAAGGAAGTTTGCATTAGCATTCTTAGACAGCTCTTAGTTTTTTGTATTTTACTATATATATTGTCTTTGAAACATTTTCACCTAAGATCTACTTTGTATTTTTGAATAGTTGCATTATGTGGTTTTTATTTATCATCCATCCTATATGCATTAGGAAATTTCTTTACTCTTTTACCATTTTGAGCGTTTTCCCCTTGATCTTTTTTCCTTTGGATGTTAAATTTTATATGTTTTGTATGGCAGCACAGCATTTCTTATAGGCCCCAAACGACAAGTTGATATGATGCTTGATCCTGTTCGTATCTATGCAACAGCTTTATACATTGCCAGTATGATAATAGCTTTATTTTCTGCTCTTTATGTAAGTATAATGGAACCTCTTTGTACATTGAATTCTCCATTTCATGTTTCATGCATATGCTATATTATGAGGCTCACTGTCCATT
Source organism: Calamus simplicifolius (assembly GCA_900491605.1). Lineage (NCBI taxonomy): Eukaryota > Viridiplantae > Streptophyta > Magnoliopsida > Arecales > Arecaceae > Calamus > Calamus simplicifolius. Next base: position 302,643 of record UESW01004702.1, on the reverse strand, counting down.
TCGAGTAACACAGGTCCATAGTCGACTCTTGACGCTTCTGGCTATAATTCTAGAGTTTGGTGCTCTTGTATGGTAAGTTTCATGATATTTTGGTTTCTACTTTCATTGTATTCACTGGTTTCCTCATTTGTTATGTGAGTTGAACAATCTATTATTTTGAAGACATACCTTTCATGACATGCTTTCTTTAAAAAAAATAGTCCTAAGTTTTCTTTTTAGGGAACTTAGATTTTAAGCTCATATTTTCCATCATCAGCATTTTTTTTTTTTTGGATGGCAGAATTGTTTGCTTTCTATTCTCAGAAAACAAATGGCCAATTTGTTGTGAAATCAATGTCATGTTGTGGTTAAGCTTTGTTTTCTATTTTTTTTAATCTTAACCAACAAGCCTTATTCAATTGATTCATTTAGCTTTAAAGACGAACATGTGGTCTCAACTCAACTCATGTAAGCCTTTTCCCCAAACTACATGTGGTCTATGATCTATAAAGTAAGGAAAGCTAGAATTGATATGCGAAGAAATCTCGGTTCCTGTGCAGGGCTCAAAATAGACTAGAGGAGAAGCCATGGGAACCTTAACATTAGCCGCCGGAAGTTATGAGAACCTATCACTGATAAATTAGGGAACCCATGATGATCGTGTGTTACAGAGACCACTGCTTTAAGTCAGTCTCTTACGTGTAGGACTTGTCAGTTCGCTTGTTTGTGTGTTTACATTAACACATCTTTAAATGTTATGAATACTGGTCTAAGTGGTATGGTCTTGGCAAATGAATGCTAGTGGTGAACCCAATAAGAAGAGGGGCCACAAGAATGGGAAGACCAAAGATAACGGTATAGAAGGTTGATCGCATGTTCCATACTGTCTATCATTGTGGCGACTGTTTTCTTCTCCAGAGATTATGTTAAGGCATTTGGAATAATACATCAGCTGATTACATTTGCAATGGCATGCAGAAGCATACTGTAGACACTTACAGAGATACCTATCCTGTTTGTGGTCATCAAGACGTGATCCTTGTTCAGCTTCACAAAGTCCTTGCTTCCTTCAAACTTTTCTTATGTGTGGCATTAAAAATTCTTAGCACTATGTTTACATTGAATGGATATCTTAGTTTTCTTGTTTATTGCATAAGCTTGATCATGACCCAATAATTCATCTTGTGTTTCCAGGTACAGTCTCAGCTACATTCCATTTGCACGATCGGTTGTTTCCAAAATTATGGCATCTTGCTTCGACACTGAGTTCTAAGCTTGACTTCACCGATGCTGGAAGAGAGGGCACCGTGCTTACAGGTCACCTGATAGCTGAAGTGTGTGCTTAAGCGCAGAGAAGCAGGCTCGTGTAGTTCCAAACACATTGAACTTGTGCCGCTGACCCCAAAGATTTGGTTTTGCCCTCAGTGTATTATATATTCTATAAACATTCTGTCAGTGTGGCATACAAAAGTTGAAGTGCAGGCTAGGGTTCGACATGGTTTTAGCTTATCTGTTGTCATGCAGGGTTACCTTGGTTTGATGGGTGATTTGGCAATGCAATCCAAATGTGGTTTATTTGTTGGTTTTATGTTCTTTTTCTCTTTGGCTCAAGTTGATAAGATGGAATGCTTCTTTGTTATGGAAGGGGCTTGAGTTCATTAGATAGAATTGCTATAGAGCACTTGGATGCTTCTTTATGGGAGAAGGGGGTTGATCATTTAAACCCATTTGAGAAAGAATTTGTGACATCACTTACTCAACAGCATAAGTTGTGGAATGGCATTGATGAATCTAATAAACTAGAAAACTAGCCTTTCTTGTCTTCTATTTTTCTCCTTTGATACCAAAGACTCTGATGCCTCTCGTGTGAATGCAAGGTAGTGCATTAAAGATGGTTGCTTGTTGATTCTTGATGTTGTTGCAGCACTCTACAGCAAAGCAGCCAAGTGCCCTCTTGACAGTGCTTGATCGTAACATAAATTGTGAGACTCACAACCTTCAACACCTCCTGGTTTTAGAATTTTCCTGAGATCACCGCACAAGGAATGAAACAGAAAGACTTGCTCTCCATGACTTCACCCTACTGGAAATTGAACAAAATCAGCTCATCCAAGAGTCAAATTGTGAATTCTGATAAATAAATTTCTCTTTATTGAAATATATTTTTCCAAGCAAAACTATAACATTGCATCATTTTAATCAAATTTAATTTGATTGGATGATAATTTTATCTAGGTTTGTGAAATAAGTAACATGATGAAAAAAAATGGAGGAATAAATTGAAATTAATATATTGCAGCATATTGATTTCTTTTCAATCGAAATGGAAAATTTGCATCCACAACTTTATTTTCTTTGTTTGAAGATTCAAGCTTTTCATCGTTGCAGGAGTGGCCTAGTTTAAAGTCTTAAAGTGCTACTGCCCTTGGCTCTCTCAAGTTAAATACATACATGAAAAGGTTTGCATCCGAATGTGCAATTGGAGTGTGCGTTATATAAACTCATAGGCAAAATTATTTTAAAAAAATTAAAATTGAATCATTTGTAAAAAAAAGAATAAAAAAAATTTATTCACACCAACATTTTATCTCTCTCTCTCATACACAATTTATTGCTAATGATGAGGTCTTCTCCTATTATTTTCACTTTTTTAGATAAATATAAAATTATTTTTTAAAATTAAATAATTTTATATAATTGTTGCATGCTTAATTTTTAGTTTATAAATATTTTTTTTGAAAAACTTTTGAAAGAGTTATTTGAAAGGCCATGCTCAGCAGTATACTAAGACTTTTTTGGGTCTTGATATGCTATTTTGATGCAGCATGATCTATATCGAATATGATGATTTATTTATGCATAAATTTATGTATTAGTATATGAGATTTATGAGCAAGTTTTTAGTGTAAATTTATGCTAATGAATCATTATGTTTAATGCATGCGATTTTTTACGGAAAAAAAAAAAAAAAACTTTGTTCAACGGCTTTTATAAAGAAAGTCTTCTTTGTGCATCGGCTTCTTCTGTGCACAAAGTGTGCATTGAGGGCGCCCGTGCCCGTGCCTGTGCCCGTGCCCGTGACCGTGCGATTCACGCATTCGGTGAGCGTTTTGTGCACTCAAGCGGATGCACAAATACTTTACCCTCTAGTCTTTTTATCTTTGTTCTGGAGATTATCTGCCACCGAGAAGAAGGGATGGGTGTGCTCTCGGCTTATCCTCGGCCTGTTCCACCTAAAATCCTTCACCGCTTCCACTCCGCTAAGCCTTTGAGATCGAGCTCGTTTTCGCTCGCCACGCGAGGGAGAAATCCTCGTCGAGTTCGGTGCCGTTCGGCCTCCGAAGCTACGGAGGATGGATTCGTAGTCGTGGAGGATGACCTCCACGCGCTTCTTCAAGTCGGTGTTTTCGCTACCCTACTCGATGCTCTTGTCCCGTTATATTTTCTCTCCTGCAATGCTTTTTTTTTTTTCCTCTTTGAATTAACGCGGCTTTTTTTTTTATAATAAAAAGTTTGGGTTTTGATGGACTATATGGTACGAGGAGGATTTGAGCGAAAAAGAGACTTTTTTTTAACACCATTTAGATGACATAAGGCTAGATGGCTTTGCCGAAATATAGAACAAGATTGGATGTTGAATAGAGTGGGATCAATTACTGGAAGTCTGGAACTGACACTGCAGCATATAAAGATGCGATTTTTGGTAAAAGATGGCATGTTTGTCATTTGACAAGGTTGTGTAGCTCTCAGCTCTGAAGAAAAAAAAAAACAAAACAAAACTAATCATTGAATCGGGCTTCATCGCATTACTAATCATGTGCTAATATCCATTTCACCTACTCTCTTTGTGTTTCACATTACAGTGAATAGTGGAGTGATTCCATTATGGTTGTTATTTAGATGCAGTGGCCTCCACTTATTATGGTGATCATTTTTGCACATTATAAGGCAATCATAAGGATCTCCTCTGACAAAAACACACTGCGTGGCACTTAAGATATGGTGTTGTAATCTGATTTGTGACTTGAAAGCAAGCATGATACACGGTATTCACAGATAATTTCATGTCCCCTGCCACTTTGAGTTAAAAATCTCAAAATGGCTAACACCATGGGCAAACAGTATCAAAAGTTCTGAGAGCACAGTCTGAACCACCCATTTCAGTACTGTAACTTTTGCCTTGCAGATTTCAATTTTCAACCAAATTACCAATATCGACTCATTGCTTGCAGATTTTACCCAAAGATTTGCGAAAGAATCTACAAAATGAACCTAGAAGAGCTCAACTTTTAGAGGTAATTTTAGATGTAATTTGCATATTTAGTTGTTCTAATATTAGATGCAATTTTCATGCTTCAGTTGTTCTAACACAATCATTTGACATTTACCATTTGCATGGCACATGCAAGGCATATTTATGAGGAGCAAAAGATGAAATCATCATAAAGCATTTGGAATTGTTGTTTATCTGTCTACTAAATGCTTATTTTACTCACCATTTTATTAGGTTATTCTGGATTTGGGTCGTAAGCCTGAAGCACGTTTCCTTGGTGAATCTGGTGGGCAGTATCTGAGGAATACCGAGGTAATATAAATAACTTAAGATAAAACTTTTACCTTTCTATTATTTTCTTTGGTCCATGTGTTTTACCTTCCATTATAATCGGCATTCTCAATTTATGAATTTGCATAATTTTCTAACCATATTATGTGATTTTTTGTATGCTTATTTTTCAGTGTTTGCAACAGATATGGAACTTGTTTTAGTTCAGATTTGGTTTTTGCTGATCACTATGATTTTTTTATTATAATGAGATTTCTGTTTCATGGTTTTTGTTTTTGTTTTTTTTTTTTCTTTTGTTAGTAAAAGTTATGGAATGTTTCCTTCTTTTACACATTCTAGATTTCACTGGAAGAGTTGGAGGAAGCTCAGAAAGCTGTTGGAGAATTTGGAGGAGACAACCGTGCAGGCATTGAAGGTACCTTACACAGGATATCTGCAATAAGGAGTAGGAAAGGACTTGTTGTTGGGTTAACATGTAGAGTTGGGCGAGCAGTTACTGGTCATGTTGACATGGTCCGTGATCTCCTGCAATACAAAGAAAGCATCCTATTTCTAGGAAGGTATTATCACCTTGGAGAAGAAACATGATTGATCACTTCTTTGGTGCCTTCTAGACTACTTCCAAAATAATGAATATGTTGTTGATTAACTGATTATCTTAGCTGTTAGGTGAAGTATCCATGGAATCCATATGATTTGACTGTAAGTTGTTGATATATGTTCAGCATGATTAGCTCTTCTATTTCTAATAGCAAAGGAATAAAGGAATTGATGTTGAGCTCATCTTGATAAAACCACCTTCATGTGAATGATTTGGGAGGACACTCATATGGTAGATTGATATAAAACACTGACAAAGTACCTGCCACCAAAATCTTTTCCAAGATGATAAGTGTGGAGTTTATTTTATAGACTATTGCTTTTTGGTGTCTATGATACTATGTTTTCATTTCAACGATTAATGCTTATGCAGTAATTAATACAAAATACCATATCAGTTGGTTAATCTATAAAAATGTGGAGCCAGCCATATGATATTATTGATGGAATTTGCACTCTAATGTCATGCCTATGATGCTTCTGTGTTTTAGCATGTTAAAGTTCTCAGATCTCTATGTTTTCAGTAATGAAGTTTGTTTACCTACCTATATTGTAGATTTTATATTTTCTAGGGTTTAGTTTGCTACAATTCCTCATCTTCTGTTCCACCAGGCCTGGAGTAGGTAAGACTACTGTTATCCGTGAGATTGCACGTGTCTTGGCTGATGAACTTCACAAGCGAGTGGTATGCTAGTAGCATTTTATTCCTGTAGCTTCTTCTAATCAATCACTTAAAATGCCTTACATTCTTCATCGTTCACTGATAATTAGGATAGGTAATTGTGGACACCAGCAATGAGATTGGAGGGGATGGGGATATTCCTCATGCAGCAATAGGTGGTGCAAGGAGAATGCAAGTTCCAGAACCATCCATGCAGCACAGACTCATGATTGAAGCTGTTGAAAATCATATGCCTGAGGTGGTAATTGTGGACGAGATTGGTACTGAAGCAGAGGCACTTGCTTGTCGGTCAATTGCAGAAAGGGGAGTGATGCTTATTGGTACTGCCCATGGAGAACAATTGGGAAATATAATTAAAAATCCCACTCTTTCTGATCTGGTATACCATCATACAAGTTTATGCGTATAAGCCTTATAGCTTCACTGTTATGACATAAAGTGCTTTATGACTTGCAACTACTTCCATTGAGTTTGAAACTATGATTTTATCTCATGACAAATGGTGATAGTGGAGGTTTGGTGAGCACTAAGGAGACAAGGTTGCCACAGGTGGCCTCCTAAGCGCTTGGGAAGCCCCACCCTCGAGGTGCCCTGTGCTTTCCAAGCTGTTGGGTGTGGTGGCCATCTGGGTGCCCATGTTGGCACCTAGGTGAGTGGACCTTTTTCAGCTGAGTTGCTACCAAGTAGCATCTATGCCTAATTTTATTTGAACACTTTAAGTTCCAATCAATTTTTTTATTTATTTCATGAATTGTATTTATTATCTAATAACTTGGGGCACATTAATGAGTATTAGAGTGTATTTATCAAATTACTTTAAGATCACAACCATCAATATTGATTATTATGTTATTGAAGGACTGCCATCATGCAAGCTGCCTCTTAACTTTAAACCCTTCTACATCATGAATAAGAGAAAGAAATCCGGGGGTCATGGTTGTTATATTTGTGATAATTTGACTATACAAGGCTATCATATTAAATTGTGATAATTTTCAGGAATTGTTATGTCCAAGTTCTGGCCTGGCCATTGCCTAGGAATGCTTAGCCTTGGATTGAGAGGTCATATGAGTTTTTATGGACCAGCAGCTTTGTTAATACCTCATGTGCACAGAACCTGCATGCTGTAATGCTGCTAGGGTTAAGGGGTTACCACCAGGCACCTAAATTTTGAGAATTCAGGGAATTTTAATGGCGTGTGACTACAGCTTTAGATTTTGGGAAGTCTAATGATACCAGAAACATCTAAATATTGTTTACTATATAAAATTGTGTTACCGTGTTCTCATCATGTGTCTATATATGGCCTTAATTGTTAAGATCTGTGGTCATGTGCAAGGTAAGGTCCATAAAACATTCTGGACTTTTTGCATCCATGTATTAATCCTTATCCTCCATATTTAAAAAAAAGAAAGATATAGGACTTAAAAGTAAAGCTACAAAATCCATAGCATTTGCTATATCAATTTCATCATCAAACTTACTAGGTAGGCCAGACCTCTCTCTCTCTCTCTCTCTCTCTCTCTCTCTCTCTCTCTCTCTCTCTCTCTCTCTGTTTATTCTTATTTTTATTTTTATTTTTTGTTGGGCTAAGGGGTGATTTGAAGGGGTGGGTTGGAGGTGTGTGTGGGGGTGGAGTACTCTTTTAGATTTTTGGTTTTTATCACTAAGCCAAATCCTTGTTACCTGCCTACTTTTTCCTACATTGTTATTGATTTCATGTTTGAGAAAGTTGTTTGCTTAAGATATAATGCTCTAATGGTTTCCACTTGATTATTTCTTGAATGCCCAGGTTGGGGGAGTGGAAACTGTTACCCTAGGTGATGATGAAGCTCGAGCTAGACATAGCCAGAAAAGCATCCTTGAGAGGAAAGCTCCTCCAACATTTCCTTTCCTTATTGAGATGAGGGAACGGGATTACTGGGTCACTCATCGAGTATGTTGACTTTTCTTTCTTGGAATGAAAAACCATTGAGCAACATAATTTCTAGGTAGGACTTATGTTTGATAGAGGATTGCAGAGATCTCTTATCAGAATGGAATTAAAATCTGCTATGATCTCTGTTTTCCCTTTTTCCAATTTAACTGCATTTCAGATTTGGCATAAAAGAGCACAATCCTGGCACCATATCAGCATATGTGAGAATGGTGATATGTTATTAGATGAGCTAGTCAAGAAAACGATGAAACAAAACTATAATTTTACTGGATGTTTTTGGTTGGCAATCCTTTAAAGCTTCAGTTAACTTTTATAAATGATCAGCTGCATTTGCCCTTTTGGGTAATTGACGAGTGCTTTGTAACCGAGTGCATGTGAGTGGTAGCTGGTCACCAATGGAAGTTCTACCATTCAAGTTCAGTGCATGTTAGACATTTGTGGCTTGATAAGTTAAAACATGATAATGTTAATATTAATAACTCTTCTCATTAAATTGGATTGCATTTCAAGGACTTGTTTTATATGTATATATTACTGATAGATTTTTATTGTTTTCTGAGCATGATAATTTTTGTCATATGTATGATATTCATTGTTGTTCTGTGTTCCATAGATGGGCATATTTTTTTTAATGCATTTTTCTTCTTGATTTCATCAATTATTTCATATTCATATGCCCACTACAGCAATTCTACAGTGATTGTATACAGGGCACCTTATTTTTTGTCATTGTAAAAGAAGATCACAGCTTTCTGTTCTCGTTTTGGTTGTGCAGACTGAAAGGAGTGTTGATATGTTGCTCCATGGCAAAAAGCCCTTGGTTGAGGTATTGTGATTGATAATTAGTTTTCAATCATTCTTTTATTTTTTATTTTTAATCATTCTTCGATTTAAGCTTGAGACAAAGATATTTCGAATTGTTTTATTTCACAGCAGTCTTTTTACAATTTTGCTCCAACCTTTTGTTGGATATTTTTGTAGATTTTACCTTGAAATGAGGTGGTGGAATCTGTTAAGTTATTGGAAAGAAATTTATACTCTGAAGAAAGATAATGCTGTTTTCACAATATTATTAGAATGATCATCCTGATAACATGAGGTTCTTATTGATTGTCAGCATTTCCAGTGCCAAGATTCACCAGTTCTGCTTCAGCTGAAATGCATATATTCATTATCACTAGTGGTAACAGCACTTCTAAATTCTTCAGGTGAGAAGGAGGGATGACCAGTTCAAGGTTGTAATTGAAAGATGGATAACTTATGATGGAGATGGAATATAATGAGCTTTTGTGCCATTGATTATAACAAAGTATGGCCCTATAGAACCATAATATCTATTGTGATTTGTTTACCAATGGTTATTCTGTAATCCTTTAATTTAAAGAATCAGTTGATGAACTTGAATACTGATGCATGTTCTTCCCTTGTCTTTATAAATATATGCAGATATGCGCCCCTTAAGGACTGCTGCGCCTTGTCATGGTATTAAAAAGTTGCCAAATGTTGATTGGATTGTCAACACAGCTCCAAACGTGCTGATTACGTGGCCTAATTTTTGTTTTATCTTTCCTCTGTAAGAGCTATAATTGGCAATTTAGAAAGGCAAGTATCAGACTAAAAGGGCATATTGTGTAACTAACGAATTGTCTTTCTAGTCGTTGTTTTTGCCCTTGGATCTAACTGCACAAGCAAGCAGGTTTAAAGAGCAAAAACCAAGGGAAAATAAAAAAAATAGTGGTGGGGAATGCTCCCAATTCAAGTAGCAGGCAAACATTTTTCTTAATATTTGAAATGCATGTGAAGATGCAATGGAAACCTGGAATCCACTGATGAGCTGATCACAGAATTCAGCAATTTCTCTATTTTTACTAGAATATCATTGTAGCCTCTGAAAATGGTTAGGCTGGCTTATTTGCATGGGCACCCGTGGAGCTCATTTTTACGGCAAGAACGATTAAACCATAACTGTTGATTCTTGTGGCCACTGCTGATATGCACGTCTCACATGCAATTTGTTTAAATCATCCTTTTTGAACATTGGGAAAGGATGTAAGTTTAAGAGACGGCGAAGATGGTTCTAGGAATTCTTGGACACCTCCTTCTTGAGCAGAGGTCTTGCAATGAAGTCCCTGAGGACCGGTTATTCCGAAGGGATCCTTCGATGCTTAAGTGAGAAATTTAGAAAAAAGTTATGAAAAGTGAACTAAAAGATAGTTGAATCACTTGAAATTCAGATCCCTTCTTTCGTTATGAGCAAAGGTTTTTATATCTGTCCGGAAGTTTCTCTTATTCCCTTTTTGGAAGGTTGTTGCATCCGAGATGCCATTATCTGACAGAGGACCGGCGGCAAGGCTGACAGGGACAGGTCACAATCACTCCTGAGTTTGTCAAGGTTAGCCCTGCCTGCTAACCTTCAGCCAGATGCAGCATCACAGGTGGTAGGTGAGTTTAGTTGCGTTGGGCGTGCGTCGTAACTGGTAGTGGCCATGCGCGGTTGGTTGGTTGGCAAGCCACATGGCGGTTGCTGAGCCATGTTGCGGTTGCAGGTGGTTGGTGAGCCACGTGACGGTTGCAGATGCCGAGGCCGAAGGAAACCCGGGAGTTCGAGGCCGAGGGAGGTCCTGGAGTCCGAGGGGAACCCGAGAGTCCAAGGCCGAGGTAGGTCCTAGAGTCCGAGGCTAAGGGGAGTCCGAGGCCAAGGGGGACACTAGAGTTCAAAGCCGAGGGAAATTTGGGAGTCCGAGGCCAAGGGGGACACTGGAGTCCGAGGTCGAGGGAGGTCCTGGAGTCCGAGACCGAAGGGAACTCGGGAGTTCGAGGGGGACACTGGAGTCTGAGGCCGGGGGGAACTCAGGAGTTCGAGGCCGAGGGAGATACTAGAGTCTGAGGCCGAGGGGAACTCGGGAGTCCGAGACCGAGGGGGATACTGGAGTCCGAGGCTGAGGGGAACTCAGGAGTCCGAGGCCGAGGGGGACACTGGAGTCCGAGGCCGAGGGAGGTCCTGGAGTTCGAGACCGAGGGGGATACTGGAGTCCGTGGCCGAGGGGGGCACTGGAGTCCGAGGCCGAGGGGAACTCGGGAGTCCAAGGTCGAGGCACTGGAGTCCGAGGCCGAGGGGAACTCGGGAGTCCAAGGTCGAGGCCCCGTCAGTTACTTGATCTGTTAGCCCTAACGTGGCTTGATCAGCCACATCAGATGCCCCCTCGCCCTTGAGATGGTGTTGGTCCATTTCCCGTCCGGTGAAAGGGGCGTAAAATCACCCGGTGGCTGATCTTGAAGCGTTATCAATCGCGGAGAGAGACATGCGTCCTCGGGGGCGATGACTCTTCAATGCCGGAGTTATGGGGCGTCGTAACGTCATTGCCCTGTCAACCCTCTTCGTCGGATCTGAGGGGATCTATCTTGAAATAGGAAAGTTCTTTCGGAACCCATGAAAAGGTGCTCGCCATCATTGCCATCATTGTGCTGACGCTATCGATGTCTCATCATTGGCTGCAGACCTCGCATCCCGCCCGTCGGGTGATTGCCGAGACGTCTCCTCTAGTGGCGGGTGTGCACATGGCCGGTCCGAACTAGGCGGGATAATTCAAAAAGAGGCATAAAAGTCACCCCGGACTTGAACCCTCACATCTCTGAGACCTTCTTCTTCTTCCCCGAGCCTGAGCCTCGCCCGAGTCTTCTTGTCGTTCTCCTTCCTTCATCCAGGTCAATCCTCCCGACCCTTCCTTGCTCTCCCTTCATGGCTTCCTCACCTTCCTGATCCTCCTCCCCTCCATCCGAGGACCATGCTTCCTTCTTGCGACTGCGGGTCTCTCCATCCCCCACACTCCCCTGGTCTTCCTCTTCCTCTTCTTCTCCCGAGGACCATGTTCCTTTGTCGTAGCGGCTGGTTGCCGGCGGGGCCCCTATCAAGGGCCGCCCAGTCACCACAGGTCCTCCATCTAGGGCTAGAGGGGAATTCCCGAATTGTACTTCCTTCACCATGACCGCCCAAAACCTAAAAAACCTTAGGGCTCAGTATAGGATTCCTGATAGTGTCCGGTTATCCGTCCCCAGTCCCGACGACAGGGTGACTTCTTCTCAACCTGGGAGAGTCGCCCTGTACTAAGTGTTCCTCAAGGTGGGCCTTCGGCTTCCACTCCATCCCTTCATTACCGATTTCCTCCACAAATACGCCTTAGTGCCTGCACAATTGGTCCCGAATTCCGTTCGGACTATCTGCGCCTTCCTGGTGCTGTGCCATCTTCAGGGTATATAGGGTAGGGTCTTCCTGTTCCGCTGCTTCTACACCCTCCGCCCGCAGTCAGGCTGGTGGTTGTTCCAACCCACGCCTATCCGAGCCATCAAACTGGGTCTCCCAACATCTGTCAAAGGGTGGCAGACCCTATTTTTTTTGCAGACTTCGAGGGGGTGAGGTCAAATTGGGGGGATCCACACTTAGGGCCCAACAAGAATTTGTCAGTGGTCCCGAGGGATCGGGAGACATTAAATCAGATGCGGACCTCCGTGGTCCCCTGCTGCCATGAGCTCCTGTCGGAGGAGAACCTCCGGCTCGCGGACATCATCCCGAGCAGTGGTGAGCAGCCGGGAAGACTCTTTCCGTTTCCTTCTCTCTTTCTTTTCTCCTTCTTCTTTTTTAATCGGCTCTGACTTGTGCAGATATGAGGCTGCCGACCGACATGCTGATGAGGGCAGTCGCGAAGAGGCGGAGGACCACCAACGAAGCAAGGGGGTCGAGGAAGACGCCTTGGTCTTAGTCCCCTGCCCCCCTCCCCAATGACCATCAGGCAGGCGAGGAGGTTGCCCCATCGGTTGCCCCGCTTGCAACCCCGCCGATCGCCCTGCCAATAGACCTTACCATCGACACGCCCCCGGGGAGCCAAGGGCCACGGCAGTCCATCCGAGCGCAGAGTCGATCGCCTTGGGTGCAGAGCCGACTCAACCTGCAATCATGCCAGTTTCAGAAGAGGGCCGCCGATGAGCGGGGATGCCATAGTAGTGGCCGAGGCGGCCGCAGAGGATGCCCCGACCAACAAGGGCCGTAAAGGAGCATTGTCGGCTCCTGGGGAGACATCCACATACTTGGCCTCGGCCGAGCCTGCAAGGGGAGGAGGATCGAGGCGATTCCGTCCCGGGTGTTCCTCATAAACCACGGCTGCATGGTGGAGTGGGTGTTGGCTAGGGTCTGCTTGCTGGAGTTCCAAGCGGAGTTCAGCCGCTTGGACGCCTCCACCTTCCTCTAGGATGCCTTCACGGCGCATTTGTGGGTAAGTACCTTCTCTCCCTATGAATCATTTCTCTGCTTCACTGTGTACTGACGGAGGCTCTCCCTGTTCAGGCAGTGAACTCCCTATCGGCCCTGAGGGACATGCCTTTCGAAGCGACCAGGCCCACCAGGAGACCTCAACCACCCTTGCCCGGGCCGAGAAGGCCGAGAGCTGGAGTCGGCCTGAGGGCACTGGGGGTGGCCCGAAGGGAGGCCGAGGAGGCCAAGAGGGCGCTGGGGTCATTCCAAGAGGAGGACGAGGAGGTCAGGCAGTAGGGAACGGCCGACCTCGAGCACGCCCGTTTCGCTGAGACAGAGTTGGAGAAGATGGTGGCCGAGTTGAGGGCTCATCGACACCAACTGAACACGGTGATTTAGGAGGTGAAGAAGCTCGAGGGGTGGACCGAGGACGCAGAGGAGATCGCCCGAATGATCGATGCCAGGGCCGCCGATGTCGATGCCAAGGTTGCTGACGATGCTGCCCGAACGAGCAAAGCCCTTCAGAGGGCATAAGACGCCGAGGAAAGGGCTGCGGCGACGAAGGGGGTGGCAGTAGAGGCAATAGAGCGCTTCCGGGGCTTCGCTTCCTTTGCTGACGAGCTGGCGGAGGCCTTTATGGATGCCTACTTCTAGGGCTTCCGAGATGGCAAGGGGAAGGCTGCGAGGGTTTCCAACATTGCGAGCCTCAATGATCTCAAGCCTGATGCCAGCGAGGAGTCGGAGGGGCCAACTGGTGGTGGATCCGTGCCGGCTGACGCCTGAGAGCCTCCTTCTGCACCTTTCTTTTTTTCTTTTTACCTTCCTTACCATTGTAGCAAAGTCCGATTTGAGTCGGCATTTTGTAGATATTTGACAAGTAATGAAGATGATGTCTTTTCTTAAAATTTCTAAGCCTTTGGAAAATTTCTTCGAATACTTAGCTCTATGTAGCGCGTTCCTCCTTTAGTCCGCACTTGTAGGACCCCCCGATAGGGTTGCATCGGTCCCAGCAAGGTGGAATACACGTTCGTTCGCCGTAAGTGGGCTCGGGACGATGCTTAGTTATAGTGCTGGAGTGGATCCCAGAGCGAGTGCTGAGGCTAGCTCTGGAATTGGCCTTTGTGAAGACTCGAGGTCGGTCTTGGGTGTTGATTTTGTAGTAGGCTTGTGGCGTTGATTTGTCGTCGATTTTTAGTGCCGACTGGGGTTGGTCTTTAGGTGCCGAGCTAGCCTCGGGCTTTAGGTGCTGACCGAGGTCGGGCTTTGGTGCTGAGCTGGCCTCGAGCTTTAGGTGCCGACCAAGGTCGGGCTTTGGTGCCGAGCTGGCCTTGGGCTTTAGGTGCTAACTGAGGTCGAGCTTCAGTGATGAGCTGGCCTCGGGCTTTAGGTGCCAATCGAGGTTAGGCTTTGGTGCCGAGCTGGCATCGGGCTTTAGGTGCCGACCGAGGTCGGGCTTTGGTGCCGAGCAGGCATCGGGCTTTAGGTGCCGATCGAGGTCGGGCTTTGATACCGAGCTAGCCTCAGGATTTAGGTGCCGATTGAGGTCGGGCTTCGATGCCGAGCTAGCCTCGGGCTTTAGGTGCCGATTGAGGTCGGGATTTGGTGCCAAACTTGCCTCGGGCTTTGGCGCCGAGTTGGCCTCATGCTTTAGGTGCCAACCGAGGTCGAGCTTTGATGCCGAGTTGGCCTCGGGCTTTAGGTGCCGACCGAGGTCGAGCTTTGGTGCCGAGCTGGCCTCGGGCTTTAGGTGCCGACCGAGGTCGGGCTTTGGTGCCGAGTTGGCCTCGGGCTTTAGATGCCGACCGAGGTCAGGCTTTGGTGTCGAACTGGTCTCGGGCTTTAGGTGCCGACCGAGATTGGGCTTTGACTGAAAGGACAAGATACTTGAACATATCTTTATTAACTGAAAAGGAGTGAGATATTGAAAGTTATCTTTATCTCAATAAGCTGAGAGGATGAGGCGCTCAAACCTAATATCAGCTGGTTGTGTTCATCACTGATAGTACCGACGGAGGTTGTTCGAATTCCAGGTACGGGGGAGTGGGGTCGCATCGAGCCCTTCAACTCGATATGCTCTGTGATGTAGGGCCTCCGTGATTCGGTAGGGCCCCTCCCAGTTTGGCGATAGCTTGCCTCCTACGTTGGCCTCGAGACCTCGGCTCGCCTGAGAACCAAGTCCCTTGGGAGGAATGCCCTAGAACGGACACAAGCGTTGCAGTACCTAGAGGCTCTCTGGCGATAGACAGCCATCTTGAGTCGCTCCCGATCACGTACCTCTTCGACGAGGTCGAGGTTGGCCCGTAGTCGGTTCGGGTTATCCTCATTATATGACTCCATCCGAGGACTCGGGATGCCAATTTCCATAGGGATGACAGCCTCGGACCCGAACACGAGGCTGAAGGGGGTTTCTCCAGTGGGAGCCCACGGCGTCTTGTGATAGGCTCACAGCACATTGGGCAGCTCCACCCATCTTCCTTTGAAGTCATCCAGCTGCATTCTGAGCCCTTGAAGGATGGTGTGGTTTGTCACCTCAGCCGCTCCGTTTGTGAGAGTCGCTAGAATGGCGAGAGGGAGACCGAGGCCTCTTGGAGACCTCCTAGCGATGATCTCTGAACGAGGCGCAACGGCGGTGAGCCTCCCTCTGAGAGGATCTCCCGCGAGTTGATTGCTGACTAGGCTGGTCAGCCCCCACACCTAGTGAGGGCGGCCTTGGGCGCTGCTGTGTGGCCACCGGTTGTTGTTGTTGCAACTGATGAATCGCCGCCACAAGCGACTGGACTTGCCGGGCAAGGGCGGCGATTCGATCGTCCTGAGGTGGGAGGTTGGCCTGAGGAGCAGGGAGACTGGTCTCCTGCTGTTCAGGCTCTTGACGATGCTCCCCAGCGTGACTAGTGGAAATCTCTCAAGCCTGCGTCACCACAATCTTTATGTTATCTTAGGGGAGTGGAGGTATGTAGCTGGCTGCTTTGAAGCTTCCTATGTCCTCGTCTCTTCTCTCCCCTTCCTGGTGCGCCAATCTGCTATCGCCAAATCGCCCTCTTGAATGTCGAGAAAGAACGTAAGTTCAAGAGACGGCGAAGATGGTTCTAGGAATCCTCGGACACCTCTTCCTCGAGCAGAGGTCCTGCAATGAAGTCCCCGGGAACCGATTATTCCTGTGAGGACCCTCCGACGCTCAAGTGAGAAACTTGAAAAATAGTTATGAAAAGTGAACTAAAAGACTTAGGCAAATCACTTGGAGTTCAAATCCCTCCTCTCATTATGAGCGAAGGTCCTTATACCTGTTTGGAAGTCCATCATACCCCCTTTTTAGAAGGTTGTTGTATCCGAGACGTCATTGTCTGGCAGAGGACATGTGGCAAGGTTGATAGAGACAGGTCACAACCACCCCTAAGTTTGTCAGGGGTAACTCTGCCGCTAGCCCCTAGCCAGACGCAATGTCACAGGTGGTAGGTGGGCCTGGTTGCGTCGGACGTGCACCGTAATTAGTAGTGGCCACGCGCAGTTGCAGGTGGTTGATGAGTCACGTGGCGGTTGCAGGTAGTTGGTAAGCCACGTAATAGTTGTAGGTGCTAAGGCCAAGGGGAACCCGGGAGTCCGAGGCCAAGGGCGGTCCTAGAGTCTGAGGCTGAGGAAAACTCGGGAGTCCGAGGGGAACTTGGGAGTCTGAGGCCAAGGGGTACAATGGAGTTCGAGACCGAGGAAAACTCAGGAGTCCGAGGTCAAGGGAGCCATTGGAGTCCGAGGCCAAAGAAGGTCCTGGAGTCCGAGGCCAAGGGGAACCCGGGAGTCCAAGGCCAAGGAGAACTCGAGAGTCCGAGGGGGACACTGGAGTCCGAGGCCGAGGGGGGCACTGAGTCCAAAGCCGAGGGAAACTTGAGAGTCCGAGACCAAGGCTCCGTCAATTACTTGATCCGTTAGCCTTATCATGGCTTGATCATCCACATCACAATTAAATGACAGAAGTTAACTCTTAATAGCATCCTTTCTACTCTTCTACTCCCTGCGCTATTGTCTATGCTTGAGCAACTGGGCAAATTTTTTTTAAAAAAAATGTGTTCTCTGTTGAGAATGAACCTTAATCCAATGAGAAGAGAATCCAATCGGACAGGCCAAACAACCTATTTTTCCATCAATAAGATGAGCGCTACCATCCATTGCTGTACCTCAGCACCTGGACAGAATATCACCATTCCCAAACCTTAAAACAATAAGAAAAAAGTTCTTAATTTCAGATTTCCGTTTTGAAATAACAGATGATTGTTGGATGCACGCCACACAAGAATGCGGCCTTGGTTCCACTCAGGGATAAATCACAAAGGAATTATAACAGAAATATCTCGTATCCATGTCCACGGACAAACAAGAAAATCAGAGTTGCATATGCTGAAAATCAAAAGAAACTTGGTTGCTAAAAAATTCAATGATAGAATGCTCGTCTTTGAATATGGATCATATGGTTCAACTTTTTTGACAATTAGATCACATAATTTCACCAGCATCGCCTTAGATCTCTACCTTGCAACATGCCAGGAAACACAAGACGAGAACTTGGACAATGGACAGATGCTTAAATTAGCATGGAATATGATTAATTAAAATGTAAACTTATACAGGGATGATAATTACATCAATACAAATGGAAATTTCACAATGTTTGTAGACTATCAGCAATTACATGCTCATGGCTCTAGACGAGAGATCAGATTCTCCTTCCAATTCACTTGATCCATCACCAATTGCCTGCAGAGTAGAACAATCAGGAAACTATGCATCACATATCAAATTCTTTATTTTTGATTTCTCCAACAAATGAGTGATTAACACGTGGGATTCAATCAGCTTTTCCGCTCATACAACTAGCAGACGTGAACCATCTACACGCGTGTATCCACCCAGAATTGGGTAAATTTTCGGGCCTTGATTTGTGCTAGGCGGTGACTGTTGTATAAGTGGAGCAGCTGGTTGAAATTTAAACTGACGCTCAACTTCACACAGGCAAATGGTGTGATAGAATCTTATTGAAAAATGATGCCGTCAAAACCGTGCAGCTTGTTTTATTTCAAAGCTTAAGACATGCAAAATTCCAAGTACAGAAATTTAACAGGAATCAAGGGCATATTAGAAGAACCTTTGTTTTGCAGAAAAATAAAATTTTATTAAGTTTTATAGAATAATATGTATGTACCACTCGGTCCTTTTGCTTGTTTTCTTTAAGGTACTGTTCCAAAGCTCCATCCCCACAAAGAATTTTAGCTCCACAACCTGGTCTGTCAATAGAGCCAACAGCCTCTTCATCCACCACAACAACATCTATTCGCTCATCACCAGTCTTCACATCTGGAATCTGAAAGCAAGTTTACCCAGAATTAAGTCATTAAGAATTTACAACTAGAAGAGAAATGGTTTACATGTGTTAATCATGTGATGAGATCCTGGAATGCATTGTATGCTGCCCAATCTTTTTGCTGTTTGCGGGATCATTTTATTCAGAAGGGTTTGTCAAAGATAAGTCAAGAAACATACCTCATACATGGCATCTGTAAGAATATTTTCCAAAATTGCTCTTAAACCTCGTGCACCAGTATTCTTGGCCATTGCTTTTTTAGCAATCAGCCTAAGTGCTGGGTCTGTAAAATGTAGCTTAACCTGGAACAGGCATAAGCTGAGATGCAGTTTTCAGATAAAGACAAAAAAATAAACAATAGACCAGGGACACTCACATTGTTCATGCTAAATAATTTCTTGAATTGTTTACAAAGGGCATTCTTTGGCTCCATCAAGACCTGAAGTTAGCCACGTAACTTCATTAATGTCATAAAAATTAGGTAATAATTAAAAGAAGAGCTTCCACCAAGTAACATGAATTTTGCATTCCATCAAGCTTAAAAGTTTGAGCTAGATAATTTGGAAATTCAATTTAATTTGAGCATACACATTGAAACACCAGTATCCAAGTAATAAATGTAAATAAAAAGCATCGAACTAAAGTTACACAACTTTCTGTTAATGCAACAGTTACACAAGCTTGACCCACCCACCATATGTAGGGATAAATATTAAGGCAGGGAATTACTGAATTACCAATATAAATAGTTGCAAAAATTGAAATGACTCTCTTGAAAGAACAAAAGATAGTAAATCCAGACTAGGTACTACCTGAACAAGTTGGTCCTCATTCAGTGCCAACAAACTGACCAGTATTGGAAAGCGCCCAATAAATTCCGGAATGAGGCCATATGCTATAAGATCACTACTTTCAACCTGTAAAAATAATGTGTATTATCATGTTAATTGTCACAATTGTAAGGAAAGAAATCCATGTCCCTGCCCAAGGTGAATTTATTATGTTGTCAATGATACAAAGGACACTGATGGTTTGCCAGTCATGGTCGTTTAGTTTTTTTGATGCTTACTGATTCCAACAATGATGATGTCACTACAGCATTTGTTAACCCACCAGTTCTCATGTTTGCACGTACTGGTGCTCCAAAACCTATAGAAGAATCTTGTCGTCTGCCCCAGACCAAAAAGTAAGGTCACTCTAAAACAGCATGTCCAGCAAGTACTTGAGGAAGATTATATAAATACTCAACATTGTTACCTTTCTGAAATTGTCTTTTCCAAATCAACAAAAGCGCCACCACATATAAAAAGAATATCTTTTGTGTCTATCTGCATATCAAGCAAGCGTGCATTAAAGAAATAAAATTGGTACAATTAACTACTATATAACTCCATAGCTATAATAGTTCTGTTAAGTAAGAAGTAAATATACATTATCTGGTAAATCAAACTTACATTGAGTAGCCAACAATGGCCAAATGTCAAGAACTGTACCGAACCGATTGATTCGGTCAGAATCGAACTGAACCATCCAAAACTCGGTACGGTTCATGCATTCAATTCAGTACCCTAACCAAACCAAGCAAACTAGGCAGAATTCCACTTGGTTCTTAACAGAACTGGCTTGAATGGACCAGTTCAAGCTGGTTTGTTAAAATTTTGGGGAACCAGCCAGTTTGAGCTGGTTTCTTAGTGATTTTTTGGTGGGGGATGGCTCATGTGGGGGAATCAATTCCCTCACATAAGCCTAGTAGGTTGGGTTAAGAGCTTCTTCTGAAGCCCTCGACTTTTGCATTTGTTCCTGTAGCCATCCTAGTCCTCATCAAATTGAAGCGAAAACAAGGGGATCTAAGCCTAAAATCAGGTATGTCTTCTCTCGTTCTCCTTCCTCTCTTTGTTTTTGAGAAACTCAATTTTTAAACTCCAAAAAATGCAAAAGGCAGGGAGAATATGTCAAAATTTGAGAGTTTGGCATGATTTCATAATATGTTGTAGATCTGACAAAGGAAAAAGGGAAAGGATCATAGGCTGTGGTTACTCTGTAAATTCAATAATCTGAGTTGATAAACTTTGACGGATTAGTCATTAGCCATTACACTTTCAAGATCATACAACATCACAAGCACACAAACAACCAAATTCAAAAGATGCAGCAGGACAAGCACATTGTTGTAGAAATTGACAGGACCATAAAACAATGTCTTGACTTTAAGTGCAAATAAACATGCAGAACATAATAGCTCAAAATTATGAAATAAGAAAAGTTAGGACGGTAATATCTTACGTATTCTAAAGAAATTTCATGTCTCCAGTACCTGTATTGTCACCACGAGGGTGCTTCCGAGCTCCCTTCTCTGGAACATTAACTATCTGCATGAAAAGATATTTGAATTTCAATTCTCATTACAAACCAAAACAAGACCACCACATACTTACCTCAGGCCATTAATCTCAATAAATGATTAGATAAAAAAAAACATTTACAATGTTCAGGAAAAACAAAAAAAGAAAGCATTCACCACATGAATACAAATATTTTCATTGTGAAAGAAAAGTTCCACAAATTTATTCAATAAATTAGCAATAAAGGAAGCCTAAATGATGCCAGGAATATTAGGGTTTAAGCTCCATAAATTTATTCAACAAATTAGCAATAAAGGTAGCTTAAATGATGCCAAACATATTGGGGGTTACGCAAAGGGACATAACTTAGGTGCAGCTCCTTAAGCGTTTATCATGTAGTTCTTCACTTAACAAGTGACACGTATACTATCATCCCACTTAAAAAGTGGCAAATACTTGACATTGTTTTCCAATGGAGTGTTAGAGACTTCTCAAGTAGAATAAACGTACACATGTGTGAAAAACAGCATGGCAAACAACTAAGAAATTATACCTAAGTTTCGTCCTAAGCAAAGAGTGAGAATAATCAAGACCGATGAGAAGCAATCAGGATAAGGGAGAAAGCAAGTGGAATTCACCACTAAACAAATCAAACAATCCAACTCCTCACATTCACTATCATTCATTCTCTACTAAGACCACATAGGTAGCACATGACTTTTCATATCCCTTAATTAATACATAACAACTTTCTAAAGAATGGACTATAACTATCTTCATAAGTCTTGGGAGACACATATATGAAATAAATAATAAGCCTAGAAACACTTAGAGACATATTCCACATTTATGAATACATAATTAAAGATTCACTACTGACTATTAATAGCATCATTAATATTTGACTAAAATTTTAATTGCAGGCTAGATGATGAACTATTCAAATATGGGCTGAATCAAATTGGAGTGACCCAACAAGGTTGATCCATCACTCCTGTGTCACTAAAGCTGTCTTTAGGAAAGTTCTGGTCAAGTTTAAGGACCTACAATTCTTGAAACATGTTAATTAAAGGAGACGTTTCCAGGCAGCTGAACAAATAATTATATAATTAGTTAAATATCAGGCATCTGGTAGCATGCTTTTAGAAGAAGGCATAGGCAAACTAAGTTTAGTTGCTCTATAATTTAAATGATAAAAAACAAGGGATTGCTCCACCAATTATCATCTGGCGAAAACAAATAATGAACTTAAAAACATAAAGAGTCAAATCATGAAAGTGGTAGGTTCCCGTTGCTGAAAGCAGGTAAATGAAGACATCTATACTGGGATTAAGGGAAAAATTCAGATCAAAGTAACTCCCTAATTTGTTGCAAATTTCGGAGTGCTTCAATGGGCAGTGCCTGATCCAGGGCTACATAAATATATTCTTGAATATAAATTTTTGACAACACAGTATGACTCAACATGGATGGAGATCACTAATCTACAACTCAACTCATCTAAGCCTTTTCTCAACTAAATGGGGTCGGCTACATGAATCTGCTTCCTTCATTTTGCTCTATTCAGAACTAAGTCGACACTCAAATTACAAATAGTTATATCTTTTTAATTATTTCTGTTCATGTTAGTTTAGGTCTACCTCTACTTCTATCATTACCATGAACTGTTAAAAGATCACTCTTTCTAACTGGAGCATCTAAATATTTTCGTTGTATATATCCAAACTACTACAATCGATTTTCTCTCATTTTATCTTCAATTGGGACTACTCCTATCATTTCTCGTATATGTTTATTTCTAATTCTATCTTTTAAAGTTTTACTACATCTATCTTAACATGCGCATTTATGTTACACTTAATTTATTCACATGTTGTTTTAATATTGCCCAACGCTCTGTTTCATATAGTATAGTTGGCCTAATAGCAGTTTTATAAAATTTTTCTTTCAATTTTAATGGGATGCGTCGATCATACAATACTCCCGAAGCACTCCTCTACTTAATCCATCTTGCTTTAACTCTATGATTCACATCTTCACCTATTTCACCTTCTTACTGGATAATTGATCCCAAATACCTAAATCTTCATTGTCTCTTCATTTGTATTTCTACTTCTACTAAAATTACATTTTATGTATTCAGTTTTAGTTCTACTAATCTTGAAACCCTTAGATTCTAAAGCCTCTCTAAATCTCTAGCTTAGCATTTACTTCAGATTTAGTTTTATCAATCAATACTATATCGTCTGCAAATAACATACACCATGGAATATCATTTTGAATATGTTTGGTTAATTCATCGATAACTAATGCAAAAAGATACGGACTTAAGGCAGATCCTTGATGTATACCTATAGTAATTGAAAACTCACTAGTTTCTCCTATTGTTGTTTTAACAATAGTTATTGCTTTATAATACATATCTTTTATCAATTCTATGTACCTTTTGGTAACTCCTTTTTTCTTTAAAACTTATCATATTATTTCTCTAGGTACTCTATCATATGCTTTCTCTAAATTAATAAGTACCATATGAAAGTCTTTTTTATTTTTTCTATGCCTCTCCATCAATCTTCTTAATAAATAAATAGCTTCTATGGTCGATCTTACAGGCATAAATCCAAATTAATTAGTGACACCAAGGTTTCAGCTCTTATTCGATTTTCTATTACTCTCTTCCATAATTTCATTGTATGGCTCATCAGCTTAATCCCTCTATAATTTGCATAATTTGAATATCTTTTATTTTTGTATATGGGTATTAATATGCTTTTTCTTCAATCATCCGGCATACTTTTAGTTGCTACAATCCTATTAATAAATTGATTAACCACATGACTCTAATTTCTCCTAAGCCTTTCCAAACCTCAATAGGGATCGCATTTGGTCCTAATGCCTTTGTATTTTTTATTTTATTCAAAACCTTTTAACAAATATGCTAAATTTACGAAAAAAATTATTTTATTTGTTACTTCTAAGTTATCACATCCTTCTACCCTTAAATTTACTAAAAAAATTTATTTAATAATTTTTTAAAATAATTTTTTCTTCATTCTGTTTTCTCTTCTTCTTTTACTAAGACTCTTTCATCTTCATCCTTAATACATTTAATATAGTCAAGATCTTTTTTTTTTTCTCTTAGTTTTGCTAGTTTATATATAGGTTTTCACATTCTTTCGTATCTAGTTTATAATATAAATCATTGTCAATTTTTATTCTACTACTCATAAATTTGTTCTACTTCTCATTATCATTGTCACTCTAAACGCAGAGAAGCACAAAAATGAGGTTTATGAAACACATTGACATAATCAACTAGTCCTAAAGTAAAAAATGATTATGACAAATTTTTTTTCTTTTAAGGATAGAAAGCTTTGTAACCTATAACTCAAAATTCAGTAAGACCCATTTGTTACCAGATAAAAATAATCTATTTTACCAAAATTCAAACTAATATTTATGCTGAAGCAGCATGTTGATACATTTTGGTTGGAAACTTCATACAGTATGAAATAATTCCAATAATAATACTATAAACTTTAACATGTTTGTTTGAAGAAATAGAAAAGTGACTTTCTAATATATATTCTAATGAATCTCTTCATTTTCACTGAACATGAAACACCTGTGCAACTCCCTATCCATGCTATGGAACTGCTAGGACTTGAGTCTCTAATGATTTATAGAATCAAGAAAAAAAACTTGTTGACTGGCACATGCAATGTAAACTTGTGTATGTTGAATCATCTTACAAAAGTCAGTAACAAGAGGAGATGGACATCCAATATCATATGCTAAGAAGCATTGCCACCACCATTAGCCAGCAAAAAGACCAGTAATATTTTTTCATACTTCTTTATGTCTTGGTTCTTATTGAATCATCTTACAAAAATCAGTAACAAAAGGAGATGGACATCCAATATCATATGCTGAGAAGTATTGCCACCACCATTAGTCAGCACAAAGACAATATTTTTTCATACTTCTTCATGTCTTGGTTCTTATTGAATCATCTTACAAAATTCAGTCACAAGAGGAGATGGGCATCCAATATCATATGCTAAGAAGCATCGCCACCACCATTAGCCAGCAAAAGACATAATATTTTTTCATACTTCTTAATGTCTTACCCTCAGAACCAAGACACTTATCAGCATTCATACACTAACAAGGGTATCCAATCTTTCTTTTTTTTTTCTCGTTTACCAACAGTCCTCTTCTAAAGTCATATCATTCATATACTTCAACCAGTAGATTATACCAAACCATCAGGACAGAGCCTTCTTCATATGCTTTAAACTGTGCCTACTATAATAGTTATTCCACTTGTACATCAATCAACTGAGCAATTTAAACAATACATGGTGCGTTCTAAAATTTCTGTAAATTTCTCATTATTTGCCAAAAATATATCTATTTAATCTACAAATATCCGAATCCAAATATATAGGTCCTTTGTTAATTATGATTTTGGTATTAACTACAACAATCAACGGAACCAAATGCCAAAAAAACAAAAAAAGAAAAGAATAAAGAAAACCTCTATTCCTCTTACATTAAATGTAAATGTTAATAAATAAAAGGAAAAAATATAGATTGGCACCCTATGGTTTAAGCATTCTCAAATTTGATTCCTGTGGTTTAAAATGTTACAATTAACAATCATATGCTTTCAGTTTCATCGAATTACACCCACGTGGTTTTATAGTTACACTTAACTACCATGTATTTTAAAACCTTATCAAATTATACAGATAAGAAAGCTTGATTAGGTTTAAAACACTTGGACAAAGTTTGATTGGGTACAGAACACTTGGATACTTAACTGTAACATTTCAAATCATATGAGTGTTTGATAGCATTTTAAAACACATGGTAGTTAAGTGTAATTGTCAACTATATGGATGTAATTTGATAAAATTTTAAGCACATGCTAGTTAAGTATAATATTTTGAACCATAGGGTCTAATTTGATAATGCTTAAAACATAGGATACTTATATGAATTTTACCCTAAATAAAATGAATAAGTTCATAGATCTATGATTCAATCAAAGGGCACTACTTAAATGTACCTATTCTGAATCATGATTTCAAATCCTGATGGAACATCCCATGGGATGCCGAGATGGGTTACCATCCCAGTGTTGGGACAAGACCATCCAACCATCATCCCAATGTCCCAATCGGTGCATGCTGAGATATCTCCCATCTCAAGTGCCAAGATGGCGCAGGACGGCAGCATGTCCTACTCCATGGAAAAACCAGGACGACCCAATCTCATGGATTTTAAAACCTTATTATGAATACATGATAACTCTACAATATCACACAGCATGTATGAAAATTGCACTTCTATTTTATAGGAAATTATTGATGACATTATCATGCAAATATGGAAAAGATAAAATTACTTGTTCTTATGCTATATGATGATTGCCAAATGATTTGCTGTATGTTTTATGGATAGGGCCAAATGCCATGCACATTCACATTAAGTACAATTTAATTAGCAATGAATTCATATATAACTAAAAGTCATGATAAAGGCATGATATATGGCTTACAGTTCCTTCTAGCATTTTCAATAATGCCTGCTGAACACCTTCACCAGATACATCTCTACTAATATTTAGGCTCTCAGCCTGCAAAGTTAACCATTTATAAACCCCATTAACTATATGTAAATGAAGATATAAGTAAATCAATAACTCAATCAATGTTAGTACCTTCTTGGTTATTTTATCAACTTCATCAATGTATACCATTCCCTGTTGAGCAGCTTGCACATTGAACTCAGCAACCTAGCACATTTAAAAGAGAAGGTTGTAAGTTTGAAGGTTTGTATTGCATTTACAAAATAAATAGGACACAAGAAGGCCCAAGGATTCAGCATATGCTTGAAACATTTAGAATTAATAGTAAAAATCATCTAGAGCTGGACATGGGAAAGTATTAATGTGTTTTTGGTAATTAGTAATGAGATTACTTGTCATATGGGGAAGTATTCATGTGTTTTTTGGTAATTAGCAACTAGATCACTTGCCATATTTTTAACTAATGCATCATTTATAGAATCCATGATAACATCTGTAGACTTGCAGAAAATATCCAAAAAGTTGAATGTAATAAGCAAAGGATGTCACAGCACACAACTTTGTGCAAGCATTAGTTTAATCTTAAAAGCTATTCTATCAAAGATGTATCCATAAGAAAATATATTGCTAACCCAAGGTCAACTGCATCAGAAGATTAAAAGATGCCTAAAAGACATACTTATATGACCTGCCAAGTGGTCATTAAGTTTCAGAAATCAGCGCCAATTTAGGGAGTTTACATCAGACTGACAACTAGTTGTAAAATTTGCTCAATCCTACCATAGAACCTTCTCAACTTTATGTGTGAACCATATCCAACCAAATAATTGATGGAAAAAGCTTGGATGCTGATGACTGTTCACTTCTCGTGAAAATATGATATGTAAGTAGCAACTAAAAGTATCGATGAACTTTTTGCCAATATGGGGAAAGGTGCAGGTACCAATGAGCTTTTTATTTTCTCACTGCCCCCAATCACGTTAAATAATCCAAACCATTAGAAGTGAAGATATCTTGGCATCCAATTTTGACTTAAGTTTCTGGCCATGACAATGCTCCCAAGAATGACGATCATACTTCTTACAGAAATTGAGGACCAGTATTCAACTAATTAGCTTCAATTTGTGTTCCTTTCAGTCATAACAGGGGTAGAGTGTCAATTTTTACAAGCCTACAAGAAAGGTAGGCTTAGGAATTACAATGTAGGTAGCAGATGATTCAAAGACTTCGAAGAGGTTTGGATAGGGTTAGAAACAAGATCTACCACATCCAAGACCCAAGCGCTAAGTCCAACTTCTAGAGGCCATAATTGTCTTATACAACATCCATTTTCAATGTGCCAGGTGTCCAAACAGAGCTCTTTCCAAGGAATATTGTGATGCAACTGCCCCCTAGGGGTTCATCACACCCAAAAGTCCAGGGTTAAAACAAAGTTTGAGACCCAAAGCAGGCCAGTCAAAGTAAAACTTTCCTATTCGGGCAGCTCTTTCTTTGACCAAGCATAACTTCCAATTTGGGAGATTTAGTTGACATGATAGGAGACAATTAATGCAAGAATCAACATCTAACTCTTGGACAAGTTTCACTTCAATGCAATATCCTTATTATTTTAGGAAAACCTTCATCTCTATTGGCCAGAAGAGCAGTCTGGCTCACTAAGAAGGCAGACCACACCAGCAGGAAAAAAGGCCTTGTATGCTAATTTATTCATCAATTAATGAAAGTAAAGAAGGCTAAAAAAAACCCTACTTTCTCAAGTTTAGTATTCTCTTATTCTTTTTTATAAGAGATCTGAGTAGTGCCAATAAAAGAAAGCAATTCCTTCTCTCTTTGCTTGAATGAATTGCTGATAACCATGAGCTCTCCCCATGGCAATTGTCAAAGGCAATGATCTGTTTATTTGTAAGAAGGTCTAATTCTAAATTATAGCAATGAAGGAAGCCCAAGCAAGATTAAAGCACACTAAAAGATGGCCTCAGTGCTAAGTAATCATGTTGGCATGCCACAAATGATGACTATTGTAGCTTTAAGGATACATTTCTATATATATCTAGAGAGAGAGAGAGAGATAGAGAGAGAGAGATTCTACATGAAACAGAATAAGACAAATTAAGTGGATGCTTATTTCCAGAGTGACATTCCAAAATTTCATTAGTGAGGTACACATTGTTGGATGGACTAAGATGGTAAGAAACATAGAGTTTGGATATATAAGACAAGCATAGCAATATGAGAACGCAAAGATTACTTGTGCTCATTTTGTGAGAAGGTCAAAATTACAAATGAAACTACAAGGTGTTCAAAATTGCACTAATGAAGAATGATGATGGAGCACCAATTGAAAGAGCATGTATATGACCAATAAAGATCAAGGATTGCCTAGAAAGCTAAATGCTCAAATCTGTATGGTCGGGCCAGGAATGAGGAAAATATCAGCTGAAGCTTATATAAAAATGCAAGTACTTGACCGAGTTGCTCTTGGATGGGGATTTAACAAGCAGCAAGAAAGAATAAATGAAAACAACCATCAATTAGATTGGATGTAGTTTGTTGGTATGTTTAAGAAGAATAAACTTGTTAGGGAAAATAAAGATAAAGATAAGAAGATGATTCTTAAAATGAGAAAAGGGAAGAAAAGACAGTTGGTGTCAATGGATATTCCAAGGGAATCATAATAACAACAATGAAGGGAAAGCAATATCCCTGTCTACATTTGCTTGACGAGATTTTGAGGTGCAAGGCCAAAGAAAAGATGAAGTAATTAAAGTATGATGCGGACATATTGTACAAGACAAGATGATTGGATTATAAATGGAGGTAAGATGAGGAAGGTTCCAAATTTTAAATACAATTTCATTGATGCACAAGGATCATTATTTTTTCTGGCAATGTCCTATATCCTTCAGCAATATCCTTCACATACCTCTAGCATGTCCTTCATATAGCCAATTTATACAGGAAAGAGACCAACTCAAGACACACTATGTACATAAACAAGCAAAAACCTCGTCTTTGGAAAATAATTACTGAAAGCACCAATGGAGTGGTGAAGCAAACTGTTACTCTAGCAGTCTGCTGCACAGTAGTATCCTAGTACCGTTCATACATTTCATAGGAAAGGTACCTTAGAAAACAGCAAAAATACATATGAAGGAATAAACTGAAAATGACCTATTGAGGACCTAATGACAGCATTTCTTAAATCTCATTATGTTACATTATTTTAATTGCATAATTGATTGACCAATTGATTTTTCCTTCTTTCTTTGAAGTAGACCATTCAAGTAAAAACATATTTTTGAAACCTTATTAGGAAAATCTTGATACATTCATGAGTAGTGTGAATATCTCAAGATCTCCAATAGAATGATGCAAGCTAAATATCAAAAGACTAATTAAAGCACTCTTGCGAAGAAAAATGAATATTGTCATAGTTCAATGGCAATAGTTACCATATCATGCATTCAATTCTCTTTAATATCATGGACGATCAGATAATATGGTTGGATGACCAATAAGCAATATAAAACATCTGGACAAGGAAAAATCCAAAACCATACCGTAAGCAACTTGTGTAATATTGATTCAACATCTTCTCCAACATAGCCTGCCTGCACAAATATTTGTTCATTTTCAGTTTTTAGCACTGAAGTAACACAGGCAAACAGAAAGATATGGAGATAAATTAGCTACAGTGTGAATAGCAAAATGTGTCATGTTATTATAAACCAAGTAGGAATTGCTTAGTTATATCTTCTATAAACGAAACATGTAATCTGATAAGCATCTACAAGTCTGCAGCTGTTAAAGCCTTCAGGCCAAGTAATTCATTGTATTCCTATTACTTCATATTTCGCAATATTTCTGCTTATGACTAGTAAAGTTTGCTTTTTAAAATTTGTTTTTAATTCTCCTCTTTTTTTTTTCTTGTTATCCTCCTCTTCGCTTACCATTTAATGTTCTGTTATTTTGTTTTAGAATTACCACCAATCCTTAATCTTTGTTGACTGTACTTTTTTGTCAAAGGACTCATGAAGTGAAGGGGAAGACCTCCAATTACATGTATGGAAATTGCAAAATCGCATATGAAAACGCTTGAACCAATACCAAAGGTAACCATAGAGAGGAATAATTGCCAACTTAATATTAATAAGAGTGACAACAAATAACTGGCACAAGGATTGATGGTTAAGATGATGGTTTATGATTGACACCTTCCTCTTCTTCTTTCCAGTCTCATTGAAAAATAAAAGCTTTGAGACCTAGCAAGGGAGAAGATTCTGTCCCTACATAACTTGTCCTTTGCTGATTTTCTTTACAAAACTAGCAATGGTCAGGGCCTCTCACTGACCTAGTAAGTTTCCTAAGAATGTAAAGAAAGTCTGCCTACATTCAAAACCTTGCAAGTGCAAAGATTCTATCCCTGACTAACTCGTTTATGTTCTTTTTTATGCATCAATACCCCAGGCCTATTGGCAGCATTCAAAAGCCAATAAGAGATCAGTGCAAGGTATATTTCATGAAACTAGTAACTGCTCTCCAATCAAATGGACAAGTGATTTTAGATTGCTCTCCATACAGTACCTTTCATAGCACATATACAGCTAGTAATTTTCATAACAACCAAAATCATTTCTCCCACCAAAAAAAAAAAAAACCATGCATTCAATGGGATGCTCCATAATTTACATTCAAAAGCCTTCGGGGGTGTTTGGTTAATGGATTCTTTAAAGATTCCTAGTAATCTTTTAATGGTAATGTTACATTGCTACGTTTGGTTTAGTATATTCGAGAAAGTTAATGGAGATCTAAGGTTGCTTTGGCAATCAAATTCCCATAGAACATGCCAATCTGATTCCCTCCAAGAGCCTAGGTAAATCTTATATTGCTGGCTGGTGGAGATGTTCTTCTTACTTTTTTTCCCATATTGTCCCTTGAAACAAAACACATTCAAGAGAGTCGAAGAGCCCATTTTCTCCTAAAATAATTTTACTATTAATATAATATATTATGTTAAAAAAATTTATTACAAATTAATATAAATAATAAATATATTATGACAAATTATATATAATAATTATTTCAATATAATTATTTTTAATTATTATTGTATTTTCTACTAATATATTAATAAATTTTAATATTATGTTATATATATAATATAAATTTATCATATAATTAATATAATTTAATAATATTATTAAATTATTATTGTAGTAATATTGCATTATTATTTTATATTTATCATATAAATAATATAAATTAAGAGTACTATTAAATTATTATTCTTTAATATATAATATAATAAATAGTATATTATCAATATAACATCATGTTATATTATAAATAAATTATTTTTTATTAATAAATAAATATATAATTATTATATTATATATTAATTATTGTACTCTATATAGTATTATTAAATTGTTAATAATAATTTTTGCAATACTTAATTGTATTAAATAGTTATAATAATTATTTTCTTATAA
This sequence comes from Calamus simplicifolius, assembly GCA_900491605.1. Classification (NCBI taxonomy): domain Eukaryota; kingdom Viridiplantae; phylum Streptophyta; class Magnoliopsida; order Arecales; family Arecaceae; genus Calamus; species Calamus simplicifolius. The sequence goes on along the minus strand of UESW01004702.1, from coordinate 270,857 downwards.
TAATATTATGTATATTATATTTATAATATTTAATTTTTATAATATTTTAAAATAATTATTTATCTTAAATGTATATTATTTTTAAATGATATATAATTATAAGAACTATATTATATTATAATATATTCTGTTATTGTGTTAATTATATATTTTATAATATTGTTATAATAATTTGTACTATATTGTATAAAAAATATAATTAATTATTATTTTTATATTATATAAAATAACAATGTAATTGATTATTATAGATTTTCTATAATATATGATCATTATATTTGAAAACATTATTTTCCTTTGGTTTCTTTTCAATTTGAAAAACAGGGGTGCTTTTTGAAATTTTAACAAGTTTTTCACTTATATTCTTTGTAATTGGGCTTGTCGACCAAACATGTCAATATGAGATAACCAATATTTTGCAATTAGATTACTATTTACTATACAAACCGAAAATGGGTATTCTATTTGCTCAGGCATTTAAATTTCAAGAATCCCATCCCATGCGTGGTAATGTGATGCTAGGATAGAATCTTACATTTCATGAACCAAACATCCCCCTCTGGACAAGCATCTTAGATACTGGGATACATCATAGGGTGGAAAGCAAACTACCTAATCTATGCAAGCTCCAGGGTCAAAGCATCCACAAAAAAGAAATCCAGCTAACCATTGATATATATATTTTAACACTCAAAGCCTAGTAATATGTTTGGACTGTGCACTTCCAAAGGCATCTAATGTTTTTAAAAGCCCAATTATGTGAAGCTTATTCATTTCTTGCCTAATATCTAATTGAAGAACTTTCATGAGCTAAAAATAACCGTTTAAATGTTCCAAGGAATAATTAGTGCAACACTATTGAAATAAATAAATAAATAATTCAAACACTACCTATGTTGAACTATGCCGTCAAAGAATCATTTAGGCTGAAATAGAGGCTATGATCCAAATTTGACATCAGGCGTACCTTTACTGGAAAGCATTTTCTCTTTGTTATGCTTTCCTTGCATCCTCATAAAAGCATCATTTTTTTTAAAACAAAAAGTTACAAGTTAAAACATAAATTATTTAAGAAAAAGAGTAATGCTATAATTGTCAATCAAAAATATATTGAGAAGACGGCAGATTTGACACAAAAAATTGCGCTCTTTCTCTAAAGGATTCAGTTCAAGAGGATCCATAGATAAATATGAAGTACTCATACCACTACATAAACTGGCCATGACTCTAATTCCTAAATATATCATCAGATGGTTATATGTTTCTTCCCATTTACGGAATTTTCTTGTGATGATACATGTATAAAAGCACAAAAGCACACAGTACAAGCACATCAAAATGTGTACAAAGCAGGTGCGAATATTCTTGGATTTTCTCTCAGCTTTCATGCTAAATATGAGATATTTCGAATATATGAATCATTTATAAGTTAGTTTCAAATAATCAGAGGAAAAAAACATCCTAAAATCTAAAAAACTGGAACCAACAACAGTAGAGATCTTTGGACTACAGGATTATATTATGAAAAGAATATATAACTTTTTATTTTCAACATGGCAGGTAACTAAAAGAACATAAGTGCACTTACCTGTGTCAGAGTTGTTGCATCTGCAATAACAAATGGCACATTCACGAAACGAGCTAATGTTCTTGCAAGTAATGTCTTCCCTGTCCTTACAGACAATACAACAATTTATGTCTGTCAGACATTTGAAAAACCAGATCCAATAGATAATTTCTCATTACTTCCCAGGACGATAGATGGGACATGATAAGTGCAGCAAGTTCAGCAAAACCATCACACATCAGAAAAATGTAACAAACAAAAGACAGATACTGTACCTGAGCCAGTAGGGCCCATCAAGAGCACATTGCTTTTCTCTAACTCTACATCATCGTCGTCATCATTTTCAGCCTCAAAGTTCCCTGAATCAGCTCCAGGTCTGTGTATTTTCAATAAATTCAGTTCAGCATGAGCCATCAGAAAACCATCACCAGCTACAAGCAAGTTTTGATGCTTAAATATCATTCATGTATACTTGAATTCAAAGAAAGTATATATAACTGCCTATATAAGCCAGATGATCAGAGCAGAAATATGGAATAGATATAGGAAAGTTAGATGGGAACAAACCCTTTCTGTAAAGATGCATGATGGATTCTTTTGTAGTGGTTGTACACAGCCACAGATAGCACCTGCAATTTTTTTAGTGGATTACCCAAAAAGAAAATCGTGAAACAAAAATTCTAGATAGGCTTAAAAGTTTGATAAACAAATAAGACAATTATTATTAAGCTAGATAATTTTTCATTGTTGGTTTAACCAAATAAGCACAATATTCAATAAAAAGGGCATCCAAGCGTATGAGGAGCAGTACGAAATGTTCCGCAATGGGTGAAAGTCTGACGGAGCAATGCCACATCGAGGTAGAAGGTCCACAAGTCGTGAACTTCTTTTCACGAAGAAGAAGGTATCTGAGGAATAAGCATCTTACATTTTCATTCGGTTCATATTCTTTTACTTTCCTCAACTTAAATAAGGAAATAGGTTTACTTTTTCAAGTTCCTTCACTTTTTGTTTTATAACTAAAACTATTCTGATAGCCCATCTTTTTATTAAAAAAAACATTTAGAACAAAAAAATTCTTTTTTACTTTTCTAATTCTTTTTTGGAGTTCTTCATAAACGGGTTCAAAAAAAGAAGACTGTTTTTGGGGCTCATGTTCGGCCCTCTATTAATAAATTTGGGAATCCAATATGGATTATGACTTGGATCAAATCGATTCTTTTTTGAATTCTTATAAGTGTGATTCCTTCCTTTTCTTTGTTCAAAATCTCCTTCCTTCTTCCACTCTGTCCTAAAGAGTAACTAAGACCAATTCAGTCATGTTTTCATATTCTAGTTGAACACTTTTCCATGTTTCGAACATACGGCACTTACATCACAATAGAGCAACCTTACCATGACACTAAGACGCTCCCTCAAATACAATATCCAATAAAAAGAATAAAGAAACAAAAGATGAGACTTGGTGTCTTGCGAGACAAATCCAGGTATCATGGAGCATTCTCTTTGACAGCTCATTGATAAAAGAGAAGCTTGATTGAAAAAAGAAAGTAGACACATCCAAAGCATTAGGTACCCTACACAAAAAGAGAAAGAGAGAGAGAGAGAGAGAGAGAGAGAGAGAAGAATACATTTTACATGAATGGACATCCTGCCATCTACAATCTTCAATAGGGATGAATTTTCTTCCCTAGCCTATTTGACTCTCATAGCTCACTTATTTCCTGCAATACTGACTAATAGTTTTTAGCAAGGCAGAAGGCTAGCTGTCCTAAGTCATAGTTACCTTAGGACTTAATTCACTCCTATATACCAGTTAAAGGATCGTCAGCACATCCCCTTGCAAGAACCAATCTGTTTCCAGGTTATACCAGGTAATTCACTAAAAGACAGACCTACTATATTATAGAAACATTTCATAAAGGCTATTTAGGTTTGGAATTAAAAAGGTTTTTCCAAAAACACATACCCAGGGGAGCAAGGGTAAGTGAAAGAAAGTATGAATCTTATTTTAGATGGAACCTAAACTGAAAAGATAATATTTAAAGAATTAATAAAAAAGCTACCAATCTTTATTCTAGGAGTTTAAAAGAATGTAAGATGATGGAATACTTTCACAATACTTTCATGGTTGTCTTGATTTTTCATCTCTCGTTTTCCTTCTATTATCTTATTTTGATCCCATCTCTTTTTGATCAATTCAAAGGACCTCTCTTTCTTTCTTTCCTTTTTTTTTTTTTTTTTGATTTTTTTTTGAACGGGGAGGGGGGACACTCCAGAACTACAACATGAAAGATGACATGAGGATCTTGGGCGAAATTGGTTTTGTGGGGTGGAAAATGAGGTTATTAAGTGAACTTCTTGGGTGGAGAGATGAAGACCAAATCTGAATTCTTTCTCCATTGTATCCCTTTAAGTTAGTTTGAAAGGTAGGTACATGCCCAAAGGAATCTTTTGCAAGACGCACCCATCCTCTACCAAAGTAACTCCTATGGAGTGAATTCTTACTTGTGACAATCTTATCAGCAAAGAATAATCTGGCCTGAACATTGTTTTCTCAGAGAGTATTAGGATGAATTTGTCCACCGGCTTTCACTTCATTGCAGTTTCATGTGAAACTAGCAAACCCATCAGCTAAAAAATTTGAACATCTCTTCTGTAGAAAAGATGTTGTTGAAGGAAGGCATGGGATTTATTTTCTACATTAAATACTATGGAAAAAATGGAAAAGAAATGGAGGGGACAGAGCTTGCACTTTGCCGGGATAATAAGTTTACAAGTTTTCTTGCAACATCAAGACATATTATGACTTGTTTCGGGTCTTCAGATGCATCACTTTTTTGGGTGTTGGGGGGAGGTGATTGTTACAACCCAGATGACATTTTTCTCACTGGGAGGAACGCTCTTTTTTGTTATCATTTACTTGTATTTTCCCATCCCTGTTTCAGTATGCCCATATTTGGTAACTGGCTCGTCAACAAGATGTATGATTTTGCAGCTACCAATCATGCTCAAAGATATAAAAGGAGGGAAAAATGCAGTGGAAATTATTAGACTTATATTTCAATAATCATAAACCAAAGAATCGATTTCTTGTATAAAAATTCTATTATATCTTCTATACCTGAGAACTAAAGTTCCATAAAAATTGCCATGAAAGTGATAAAAAAGCTACCTTTTTAGCGCGATCCTGCCCAATCACGTACTTATCGAGCCCCTTGCAGATCTCCTTAGGCGTGGGCAACTCCTTCCCCAAATTCGACCCGCCCCACCCCTCCTTCCCCCCGAATCCACCACCACCAGTGGTGTCTCCTCCTCCCCCGCCCCCGCCGGGCCCGGCCACTCTTACCACGTTCAAATTCGGCGGAAACGGCGGCCCGGGAGGCGTATGCACGGCCAATCCACTACCCTCCGGCAGGCCCGGCATGGGCGGCCAGTTCTCCGGCGGCTCGCCACCGTACGAAGATCGCAGCGCCTCCCAAAACGAGGTCCTTAAGCGATTCCCCTGCTCCTCGTCCTCCCCAACGCCGGCGGGCCTCTCCCTCTCGTAGTCGGGGGCCCGGACGCGGCCGATCTCGACGAAGGTGCCCTGGAGGGGGATGAGCTGGCGAGGGCGGAAGTAGTAGGCGGACTTGCAGCTGGGGCAGACGTTGAGGGCCTGGTAGCCACCGCGGTCGCCGGCGCCGACGATCGAGGCCGGTGAACGGTTGGAGAAGAGGATGTTCATGTGCTTGCAGCAGCGCGGGCAGTTGGCCTCAGCGCGGATGCGGCGGGTGTGGAACTCATCGGCGCCGCCGGCCCACTTGTGGCGCTCCTGCCGGTGGGGGAGGCCCGGGGGCCGGCGATGGAGGTGGCCGGAGTTGGGGGCGACGGAACAGGTGCAGATCTTGCGGTGGTGGGCGGCGGCAGCGGCGGCAAAGGCGCGCGTTGCGGTCTCCCTCAGCTTCTTCCATCGGAGAATTCCCGACATGATACCGCACACGAAAAGAGGAGGCGAGAGAGGAAATGTTAAAAGGATAACGCGAAAGAATTAATACGGTGGGATCCCTACGGCTGGGTAATTCTATTTGGACCGCCTATTTTCTAAGGTGCCCTTCATTTTATAATTTTCTTTTTTTTACTTAAGGCCCTTCTATTTTATAGTAATTTTTTTAATTTTTTAAAATTTTTAAACTATCCTTTCTTCCTTTTATTTTCCTTTCCAAATTGCTATTTGGTCCTTTCATCTATCCCATCCTTCTCCCTTTTGCCTCTTTGCTCGCACTCATCTCATGCTCCCCGACGACAGCTTTCTAGCAAAAAGCATCCTTTCCGATATGTAAGGTAAGCTCTTCCTTTCTCTCTTTCTTTCTCTTCTTTTCTCACTCGATCTGCTTCCTTCAAATTATTTTTTTTATAGCCAAAATCCCTTCCTTTCGGCATTCGTATGTGTCCGATGGCTCTGCCCTCTCTCCGTCACATTTTCCCCTTCGTCCCCTATTTTTTTTTTTTAAGCCTTCGTCCTTTGCTCGGTCCTACTAGGTCGAACAACATGAATTCTATTCGGCTCTTCTGGATCGAACAAAACAGTTTTCTTCTGTTCAACCCCTTGTGGCTGAACAGAAGAAAACTGTTCGATCAACCAGGATCGAACATGTTGAGGTTGTTCGGCCCTTTGTTTGGCTCTGTGTGGCCGAACATGTAAATTCTGTTCGGCCACAGGGCTGAACAACGTATGAATTGAAAAAAAAAAATGACGGGAACGAGAAAGGGGTTGGCAACAACGGATGAGTAAAAAAAAAAATGATGGAAAGGAGAAGAGGCTGATAAAGGGTGGGGGGGGGTGGGAGAGGGACGCATGAACTAAAAAAAAATCGACGGAAAGAAGGAGGGGCTATTAAATAAGAAAGATTATTTTGATGCAAAAATTTTGAGGGGAAATATGATAATTTTTTTTAAAGCGGCGTGGGGGCTGCTCAGTTAAAAACGCGGGCCAAATTCAATGGATCGGCTTCTGGAGTGGAGGACCGAAGGTCTGCGAGGGATGCGATTCGTGGATCACGGCCGTTCAACAGGTGGTCACGAACGATGGATTTTTTTTATTGGCATTGGAGATTCGTGCCTGAAAGTTGATGGCAGGCTGTGCTTGCCAAGCGGCTACGTGCGCCGTCGATTCCTATACCTGCCCCTGCTTCGACGAGCATCGAATTTGCTTCTCACGCGAGCAGCGGCGGCGGCATAGAATTATAGAATTTTTTTAAAAAATTAAAGGTTTCAAAATTTTTACTTTGATAGACAATGATCGCCATGGACTCTCGACATTAGCACCTTTTGGGTAATATCAAAAAGATCGAGAATACCCTTCAGAATTGGCTTTGAAACCTAAACAATAAAAACCATCCTAATTCAAAAAGGATGAATTCAACCTTTCACTCAAATAATTTAATAATGTTAAGGATTTAGATAGATGAAATGAGTTTTTGTGTATCAGAATGAAAGATTTGATGTTTTAAAACAAAAATAAAAAATAAAAAATAGGATCAATATATAAATCGATTAAGCTTGAAGGATTCTCTGGTAATTTTTTTTTAATTTTTGTTTACCAACAATAATAATAATCTCACATTGCTGCATTGAATCAGGAATTAAGCAATGAATGGATGGATGATTGATAGTAGCACCTATTTTTGTAATTTGAAGATACTTGAGACCATTGAAGAACTTTTACCTAAATGAAATAGGTATTGATTTCATCTACCTTTTGCTTTGTCTTCTATCTAAAAACATTCATTCCAGCCACATGAGATATATTTCATGGGTCAGGCGTAGATAAGTAGAAGTTCATGAGATGGCTCCATGAGATTGAAGGAAGAAATATTTATAATATAATTATATATTTTAAATTTGTCATTTAGGTTATATCTCAAGGGTGATTTGATTCTCTTAAAAATTATGTATAATTTTGGAATTCTTTTACAACCTCATTTTGCTACACTAAAGTTGTCGTAGAAGTTAAGTGATGAACAATTCTATCTTGTAACCCCATATATTGATAGAACATCTTGCATTTTTTTTCATATTATCGGTCAGATACCTCTTAAGCGATTTTTTTTTTTTCGGGAGGCAAATTTTATAAAAAATTATCTTTTTTCAATAACCAACTTATTCATATTCTATTACTCTAATTAAATAGATAAGTTAAATTCTTATAGGCATTATTTATCTATGAAATGAGAGAAAGACCCATTCACCAAAGATATGAACAAGTTACGGCTCGTTTGGCAACCAATTTGAGTTGGATTTCTTGTTTCTGAAAACAAGAAATTTAACCCATAGCATGGATAACGCATTTAGCCGGACCGTTTTTGAACATACTCTTTTAAAATGATCCTAAAAATCTAAATAAATCTAAAAAATGTGGTGGCGATGTTTTTCTTTGAATTCATTTTAGACATTTTTTTAGATTTTATCCTTTCTTTCTTAAAACGCTCGAAACTCACGAATTCACCTTCATCCTTCTTTCCGCGATCTTTCTCTACATGATTGGTTGCTACCTTGAATACTAAAACAGTTTTCGAAAATACCAACTAAACGTATCCTCGAATACTAAAAATCAATAGAATACAATTCAGATTTTTGGATACAATCTATATTTTTAAAATAATTTTTTGGATCATGAACCAAACATATTGATCAAGTAATATACTTTTTTTTATTCCTAAGCCTCTTTATCTGTAGCAAATAAGGCTATAAATAGGTCATGCTGACTCGTGATTTGATCTAGTCTGAACTTAATTAGATTTGACCCAATCTATATTTGAAAATCTATGGATTTAATCAAGCTCAAAAATTAGAACCAATTTAAATTTTGGATTTAGTCCAAGTCTTGACCAGTTATAACCTATGGATTATTTGGATTCAATTTAGATTAATAAAAATAAATCTGACTTGAGTCGAACCTAATTCGGCCAACTCATAAGACTAAATTATATAAATATTATTTTCTTCACTCTAATTATCTTTAATAATTTGATGAATGAATTTTTATTTAAACTAATTCACTTTTCCATCCTAACAACTACATCTATTCTAACCTATTTTCGCTTAGTTATATCTAAATATTTATAGTTTATTTTTTGTTTGATGAATTCTTATTTATAATGTCTTCAAGTGTATTAATATGTATTTTAAAAATTACAATTTATAAACTTAAGAATGATCAATTATTTGAACAAATAAAAAACTATTAAAATAAAAATTTGAGTTTAAATTAGATTTTTTTAGTCTTATTTGATTTTTTTAATGACTAGGTTTAATTGTTAATTATTTTATTTAAGTTATAAAATAACAGTTGGATGCCTATTCAAATGTAACTTAATCCAACTCAATCTAAATTTGAACACAAATATTTTATGTTGGACAAGGGTCATACTTAACATTAAACCATCGAAAATGACCCATTGGGTCTAAAACGCTTTCCATGAACTCGATTCAAACTGATTTGAACAACAAATGAGTTGGATTTAAGTCTAAAATTATGACTTAAATATAAAATCAAGTTAGTGTCAAGCATGACCTAACTCAATCCATTTGTAGCCCAACAGCAAACCTTAGCTTTGGTGCCATCATTGCGATCTCCATCTAATTTTGACTAAAAGATTAGTTGATACCGATAAGTCCAACAATTTTTTCTCAATTATTTTTTCATTAATTAATTTATATCATTATTTTTTTCTCTTCTCTCGGCCTCATATTTTTTCTAATTAACATCATAGTCTCTAATCTTGTAAGTGTAACATGAAGAATGGAGCTAAGAAGATAATCTCTACTCTTCATGCACAGTCTTAGGCACCTCCTCACATCCAACCTTTACCCTTATTATTTTTATCAATATATTTTTTAAATTTTTCTCCTATTGACCTTGTATTTTTTTTCTTTATTTGAAGCCCATGGTCACATTGGATAGAGAATAGAGTTTAAAAATGGTCTATGCCATCCATATGACATTCTTTCAACCTTTAACCATCCTTTAGTATTATTTTAAGAAGCACACAGAGAAATATTGGACATGATCCATCTTAGGCTTTGCCCCTTTACTACTTTCCCTAAATCATAGATGTAATTGTTTTTTATGAATGGATATAATTATATTATTTAATTAGTGAATGAACTTTCAAAATTAGCTTTTAGTTAAAGAAAATAAAATTTATAAATGATCAATGTATATATTAATTTGATATGAAAAATTAGGCGTCAATCACCAAATATAGTATATGATTAATATGTAAAGTAGGCCTAAAAGTAAAAAGGATATCATAAAATAAATAAATAAACCTTAGTAACTTATTTGGTTAGCCATAATATAAAGGGACATGGATAATTGATACTAGAACCCTTTTCCGATTCTCGTATAACTTTGATGCCTCAAAAGAATGAGCTTGTAGGATTCGAGATTTTACTTTCCTTACATCTATTTTTATGAGTGACTATATTTATTCCTTGCTATTAATTTAGGTGCATAACATTCAAGCTATAATATATAAATCTTAGTGGAATGGTATAACTTAAATCTATTTTAATGTAAAGATAAAAGCCCTCTTATTCCATACTTAGAAGTCCAAAATTAAGCATAGTGTACACATTACATGGCTAATAATTAGCTTTTTAAATAAAGTTTAATCCACACCACAATATATATGTACCTATAGTAATCAACACTTTTAATGCATTGGCAAGAAACATGTATTGAACACAAGCCAACCATTAAATGTTCTATAAATGAAAAGTAACTAAAATCTTTAGATGAAATTATGCATGCTGCAATCTTTCTTGAACCCATAAGATGAATTCATTGGAATAATAATAAATAAGATACTATTTATATACTTCTATTGATGATTGTCATTTTAACAACTAATGGCAAATTTTCTTGCCCTTTAGCCAAATTTTAATACTATACTATATACGAACATTTTAAATGTTGCAAGATGAGGTCATCTTTTTTTTTTTTTTTTCCCAATAGGATGCATATTTATACATGTTACATAGCCAATTACTGGCTATAGAGTTTAATCCACACTACCATAGATGTACCTCTAATAATAAATGCCTTGAATGTGTGTGTGTATATATATATATATATATATATATATATATATATATATATATATATATATATATATATATATATATATATATATATATATAAATCATGCATTAAATGCAAGCCAATAATAAAATTTGGTACAAATGGAAGATAATTAAAATCTTTGCACAATATCACATCTATTGCCATTGGTCAATTTAAATGCATTAGTAAAAGGGATATGTGTAAAATCTTTGCACAATATATATCACATCTATTACCATTGGTCAATTTAAATGCAATAGTAAAAGGGATATGTGATAAAAATAAGTTAGTAATAAAATATGAAGCATTTTCTTGCAGGACATTACCTTCTTTTTTAGCATCACTAGGGTTATTTTCCTATCTCTTCGCATACTTCTTGCCATTACCAAAATTATAGTACATAACTTGAAGAATATTACATTCAATAATAGCTAATGATCATTTTCTTGGGCCCCTAACCCCTAACTAAATTTTGATGCTATACCATCTACCAATGTTTTTAAATCCTATATGACAAATGTGTCCTAATGTATATATTGGGGTTGGATGGGGGAGGAATAGGGTACGCCTGCATTGACCTGATATTTAGGATAGATGATATGTCATAACGTATCGATCAGATATTGAAATGATATTAAAAAGGTTCCATCATAATACTTGAAATGATATCTATGAGTACATCTTGTGAGATATTTTGCAGTATTTTGAAACCATATCTACTAATATCTATCATCATTTATTCTAATATGGGCTATGTCATAATTCTATTTATGCTTTATAATATTTTTGCATTATTATGTAAATATTTCATTTTAAATAGGATAATTTGTAGTTATATTTACGGCTTCCATGAATTTACAAATAAAGGAAAAGGTGATGTTGTTTGTTCTTTCTTTGCTCTTATGACACCAAATAGCTCCTTCTTAGTTTGATCTGAATGACTAATTTCTAAGTTTGAGAATGAAAGACTGGTCTGGTGAAGATATTTTTGGATGAAGGTAGACTCGGATGATGAAAGGTCAGGGATGATGGAGGATTAAGGATGATGAGAGGGTGGTCATGGAGGATGAGGTTAGGTTCATAGATGAAGAGGGTATGAAGAGGGTAAGAGAGAAGGTTCTTGAATGTGTAAGGTTATGAGGGGAGAAGGTTTATTTATATGAGGGGAAAGGTAGTGGATGAGATAGTGGATGGGTGGTGGATAAGGCATTAGGGTTAGTGGATGAAGCATTAAGGTAGTGAGTGGAGGCTTTTGTAAGTGGAGGTTAAGTGGCTATGGTGGAGGCTTTTAGTGAGTGGAGGTTAGGTAGCCATGGGTGGAGGCTTTGGTGGTCATGGTGGTCATGAGTGAAGGCTTGAGGATTAGTGTGGATGGTGGATGGGTGTGAATACATGGTTTGGGCTACATTATGTCGTAGTCCTCATATGGATCCTGGACGTCCTGTGTTTTTGGATGAAGGTAGACTCGGATGATGAAAGGCCAGGGATGAGGATTAAGGATGATGAGAGCGTGATCATGGAGGACGAGGTTAGGTTCATATATGAAGAGGGTATGAAGAGGATAAGAGAGGAGATTCTCGGATGTGTAAGGTTATGAGGGGAGAAGGTTTATTTATATGAGGGGAAAGGTAGTGGATGAGATAGTGGATGGATGGTGGATAAGGCATTAGGGTTAGTGGATGAAGCATTAAGGTGATGAGTGAAGGCTTTTATAAGTGGAGGTTAAGTGGCTATGGTGGAGGCTTTTAGTGAGTGGAGGTTAGGTAGCCTTCACTCATGACCACCATGACCACCAAAGCCTCCACCCATGGCTACCTAACCTCCACTCACTAAAAGCCTCCACCATAGCCACTTAACCTCCACTTACAAAAGCCTCCACTCACCACCTTAATGCTTCATCCACTAACCCTAATGCCTTATCCACCACCCATCCACTATCTCATCCACTACCTTTCCTCATAAATAAACCTTCTCCCCTCATAACCTTACACATCCGAGAACCTCCTCTCTTACCCTCTTCATATCCTCTTCATCTATGAACCTAACCTCGTCCTCCATGATCACCCTCTCATCATCCTTAATCCTCCATCATCCCTGACCTTTCATCATGCCTCAGAAATGGTATCAGAGCCATGTTTGGCTAATTTCTTATCATTTTCTTGTCATTCTCAGTCAGAGCCGAGTCCGGCTATCCTGTCAAGGCCAGCTTGGGCCAACCTCATGTAATCTCAGTTGTAAGCTTTCAAGCTTTTAGTTGTAAGTTTCTCCATACTTAAGAAATCCAGTACTAGTTGTACATTTCTGTGCAAGTTTTAAACTTGTTTTCATCAGTATTTCAGTTGCTTTATTTTATGTTTATGTGCAAAAATTTTCTTTTCCGGGGAGAAGGGCATGGCAGTCGCCTCTGGGCATGGCAGTCGCCTCTCCTTTTTATTTCATGCAAGCATTATATTTCTTACAGTAATTTCAGTATGCTTTTCCTTTTCTTAAATCAGAAGCATCATGCCTCCTGAGCGGACATATGCAAATATGTCTATGACCCATGGGAATAATGAGCCCTTGGCCGGACATGAGCTTCCAGATCTAAAAAGAAAATTATTTTTACAATAGTTATTTTATAGTTTTTAAATTATGCTATTTAATTTTTGCATAAAAGCACAACACCGATTCTTAGCATAAAAGATTGTGGTTATAAAAATCAGTTAGAGTAAACCTTGACTTCACCTTTTCGGTAGAGGGACAGGGTGTTAGGAAACATAGTTTCATAGCCCTTAACATATTAAGTGGAATAGTTAAGCGGGCCTCTTAGTTATCCACCAGGTTCTTAGGATATGATGATCGGGAGACCGAGGTCGACGGTAAGCGTAAGACTGGAAGAAAGAAGCGTAAGACCAGCAGTATTTCCGGCAGTGTTCCTAACTCATCATCAACCCTTAGAAAGCAGTGGAACAAATAATTAAGAGAGTAACTAAAGTTTAGAAGCCTAATCTGTTAAAAGGGTTAGAGAGCTATGAAGCCCAAACACCCAAAATTAAACCAAAAAGAAATTACAAATTAATGGAAGGAATGATTAAAAGATTAACTAAGTCCCAAAAACCTAACCTATTAGAAAAATTAGAAAATTATGAGTCTAAAGACCAAGACCAGTTTCAGAACGAAACAATAAATATGATGACTCAGTCAGCTTCTAGAATTCAAGCAAACCTGATCAATAGTAAACTACCAAAGGTCGAGTACAAGCAAATCTACAAAATAGGAACCTTTGATCTCTCATAAGACTATAGGATTAAGACAGCATAACATAGTCTTCCCGTCACACTAGAAAATGGTCAGACCAGCATTAGACTCAGGGATGAAGATCTCAAGTCTATTGACACCAAGTACGGATACGTTCATATTGCAGCCATCCAAGTAGGCGTTGTTCCAAACCATAGATTAGGATTAGACAAACCAATCTTCATTGCATTGAAAGATGGAAGATTCCGCGAGGCAAAAGACGTAGCACTTAGTATCATTAGCACTAATGCCCATTGGGGGCCAATTTATTTTAAAAATTATCCAGACCTTAGCACATGAATTGATAGATCTATTAAAAACCTCTTAATTATAGATATTAAGGACTCAGGTTATGAAAATATAGATCCAGAATTTGAACCACTCAGTATAGTTTATAGGATTATTTATAAGTTAATGACGACCAGAATCAATGTTAAAGGAATATAGACGAAAGATCTGAACGAGAAATTTGGAATCTCTTGAGAGAAATGACCATAGCCGCAGGGGCCTTAAGAGCAAACAAAACCTCAGAAGAGAATAATGTAAAGGTTTTAATACAAGGCTTTACCGGAATGTTAGAAGGATGGTGGAGCATATATCTAACACATGAAGACAGAAACAATATACTAAATAGTAGAACAATTCTAGTAAAACCAAACTCTTTAGAAATTATGGAAGAGTCAACGCAATAGAAACATTGATCCATGCCATCTACATGCATTTTATAGGGTCAAGAGACCGTAAACAAGAAAATAACAAAATGCTTTTAATGAAACTCAAATGTTCCAAAATGCAAGACTTCAGGTGGTATAAAGATACCTTTCTTTGTAGGGTACTAGAAAGAGAAGACTGCAATTCTCCCTTCTGGAAGGAAAAGTTTATCTCAGGATTACCTAAACATTTTTCAGAAAAGGTAAACGAAGCATTAATAGAATAATGGGGAGGTAATATATATGGAAAAAAGTTACCTATGGAGATATTAGTAATATCATTCAAAGAACTGTTCTAAAAACATGTATAGAAATAAAACTTTAGTCTAAATTAAAGAAAGAAGAAGAGATTACAAGGAAAGAACTAGGAGGCTTCTGTAAACAATATGAATATGAAGTCCTAACACCACCTTCAAAAAGGAAACAGAGAACCAATAAAAAGATCGTATACCCCAAAACCTATAATCTCAGTTCAATAGATAAAATGAGTACCCACGATGGGAAAAAAGGAAACTAAGACCTAGAAAACCTCCTGGATGGAATACGGGAAAAAGAAAACCCTAACCAAAACAAGAAGATGGTCCAATATGTTTTGGTTGTGGAAGAAAAGGACATTACAAGAGAAACTGTATAATATCCCAGATTCAGAAGTTAGACATCCCAGATAAACAAAAGGAAGAAATAGTAAAGATTATGATCTCGAGTAACGAAGATAACTATTCATCTGAAGAAGAAGAAAATACTTCAGAAGAACAAATCCAACTAATTGAAGAAAATGAAAATAGTTCCTCAGAAACAGAAAGATCATCCTCATCCTACTTAGAAGGAGTAAATCTATGTGGATGCATGGAAAAACTCAAAATTAATATGATGAGAAGAGAAGATTTTCTCTTTGATCTAGTAGAAGAAATAAATGATCCAGGATTAAGAAGAAAATGTATAGAGAAACTTAAAGAGGAATTTCAGCCCCGCCCTAATAAAAAAAGAATTCTCAGTCTTTCAGAGATCATTAAAGAAAAAGAACAAGAAGAAAAATAAAATCAGACCCAATCTATCGGCTTAACCAAGAAATTGAACAGATAAAAAAAATATCAGAATACTTCGGTCACGAGTAGAAGAATTAGAGAAAACAGACAAGGAAAAAGAAATACAAACAGACAAGGGAAAAGAAATACTTCAAGAAACAACGGAAGAAAATGACTACATAAATGAAATTTCAATAAAACCTCTTAGATGGTATATCAGCATTACTCTTAAGATCAAAAATGAAATCAAGACACTTTGTGCCCTAGTTGACTCAGGAGCAGATATAAATTGTGTCCCAGAAGGAATTTTCCCTGAGATTTTTGGAGAAGAAACCACAGAAAAGATACTTGCAGCAGACAGTGAGAACCTCCAGGTAGAATATAAATACCCGAAAACGTATGTCTGCCAGGATGACATATAGCTTAAAACCCCCTTTCTCATCGTCAGAAATGTTCAATCAACTGTAGTAGGAATGCCATTCTTAACACTATTCCACAAAATAGAAATTGACAAAAACGACATAACTGCCCAGATTTTAGACAAACAAATTTACTTTAGGTTTTTATAAAACCTTTGTTAAACAGGTCTACCTTATCAAACAAATTTTTCAAAAAACTTTTGAAAATGTTTTCAGCACATAATTTCTAAAAGCTACTCAGCATCTTAGCCTATTCTCAGCCCAATACTATTCCAAACTCAGTCCACATACGTGAAAGCTAAACCTTTTGCTTTCTAGCCCAATAGTTCACAATCACAAACCTCTCGGCCTGTTTTAACCCAACATTAACCCAGAACTCAGATCCAGCCTATAACTGTGAAAAACCAAGCCCAAAGACTCTAGTCCAAAAGCCTCAGCCTCACCAGCACTATTGCTGTGGATTTGAACCCTCGGCTACCACCAAAGTCACCCATGTGACTCCTCGGCCCTACCATGGCACGCTCCTCAGTAGTCACCCATGTGACTCTTCAGCTTTTCAAGCCACCCATGTGACTCTTCGGCCCTACCAAAGGCATGCCCCTCAGACGTATGCTCCTCAGACTTGTCCTCCAGCTCAGCAACTACAACCAACCAGATGTTGACACTTCAACAATTGTAACAATTCACAATGATAGCCAGCCACAATAGTTGGTCACACATGTGAAGCTACAGCAGCAACAGCCAGTCAAAACATAACAACTCACCTATGAGGGACTTTTCTGGTATTAGAGCACTGTTACGGGAAGTAACTCAAGAGCAGCCGCACATGTGCTACAGTGCTCAAAGGATGGCAAAGCCAGCTGTCCTAAGTCCAGATGTCCTGCCCCAAACCCATAACCAATTTTGGATTCCAACTCATTTGAAGTCCGCAGAAGCCAGTTGTCCCCAAGGACATACATGATTGAAGCCAGCTGTCCCCAAGGACAGAAATAATTGAAGACTAGCCAGATCTCTTTTTCGGACTTGAAATGAAGTGAAGTCCGCACCAACCACTCCGAACTCCAACCAGCCTGAAGTCCGTCTAGTCCAGTATATAAAAGGATAGCCCTCAACCTGTGAGAGGCATCCGCACCCATCCACCATCCACACTAATCCTCAAGCCTTCACTCATAACCACCATGACCACCAAGCCTCCACCCATGGCCACTTAACCTCCACTTATAAAAGCCTCCACTCACCACCTTAATGCTCCATCCACTAACCCTAATGCCTTATCCACCACCCATCCACTATCTCATCCACTACCTTTCCCCTCATATAAATAACCTTCTCCCCTCATAACCTTACACATCCGAGAACCTCCTCTCTTACCCTCTTCATACCCTCTTCATCTATGAACCTAACCTCATCCTCCATGACCACCCTCTCATCATCCTTAATCCTCCATCATCCCTGACCTTTCATCATCCGAGTCTACCTTCATCCAAAAACACTTTCACCAAACCAGTCTTTCATTCTCACACTTAGAAATTAGTCATTCAGGACAAATGTGTCCTAATGTATATATATTGGGGTTGGATGGGGGAGGAATAGGGTATGCCTGCATTGACCTGATATTTAGGATAGATGACATGTCATAACGTATCTATCAGATATTGAAATGATATTAAAAAGGTTCCATCATAATACTTGAAATGATATCTATGAGTACATCTTGTGTGATATTTTGCAGTATTTTGAAACCATATATACTAATATCTATCATCATTTATTCTAATATGGGCTATGTCATAATTCTATTTATGCTTTATAATATTTTGCATTATTATGTAAATATTTCATTTTAAATAGGATAATTTTTAGTTATGTTTACGGCTTCCATGAATTTACAAATAAAGGAAAAGGTGATGCTATTTGTTCTTTCTTTGCTCTTATGACACCAAATATCTCCTTCTTAGTTTAAACATCGCATACATATTTTTACTTCAAGCCATAGTTTGGAATGAGGTTTGTTTGTGCTGATTGCACTAAAACCTAAAACCTTTAAAATATAATATGCAAGAAAAGAAAAGAAATAAAAATATAAACTTCAAAACAAAGATTCCACTTAATCATAAAGCTTACTTTATAAGAAGGTTAACCTTTGATCAAGGGAGAAAAACCACATGCTCCAACATAAATAAATATTTATATATAATAACTAATTATGGAGATATAAATACTGGTTGCAATGGATGTTCATTGTCCAAATCTAGAATTATCCAAATATTATGCACAAAAACATACAATATTTCACTACATTGAGCCTACATATCTTTGGATGCCAAAGCATTGTCTATCTCTCCATTGGCATATAATGGTTTGACAAGCATCCAACTAAGATTACTTTCAATAAATTTTAAGGTTTAGCCATGGCAATAACACCATATTATAGGAAAAAAATAAAAAGATATCGCATCACTAATAGGGATGGCAATTAGATAATAGAAATTATATTTTGAATGGAGACTGCTTAGATGATTCCTTTTGGCATGATATATCATTCCTAAATGGTTTTAAGGCTTTCTTTGTGGCCATTTATAGTTTATTTGGAAACATAAAACTCATACTCTTTTGATAATAAAAAGTAGTTAGAAAAAATGATGGTGCATGACAAATAAGTATTTCAATGCTCTAAATTATGCAATAACTAAACGTTAGCATATAAGAGAGTTAAGATAGCAATTACCCTCTGAATTAATTTAAGATAATTATAGATAGTTATTTTCGAAAAACTATGAAAGTTACGGGTCAACTCTTTGAATCAATGAAAAGGGTGACTATGATCATTAGAAATCATCTTAGACATATTTTGCAGTAAAAGGTATACCTTTAATCTCTATCTCCTTTTTGCATGAGGCTTGACTCATCATGCAATAACTTTATCGCTCATTAGTGATTATTAAAAGGGTTGTTTGGTTGGTGATAATCTATCTTGATAATCTAATATTATTATACAGGTTACTATGTTTGGCAATTGGACAAAATAACTTGAATTGTAATATTTTATTTTTAGTAATCTAAAATTATAAAAAATGATAGTAATATGAATCCCTTATAAAAAGTGGGTATTTGAGATTATCAAATTTTATTAATCTTAAATGATGCTCTTACTTCTATTTAATATTTAATCTAATTCTATATTTAATATGTACTTGATCATACTTAAATATTTTTATATATTTACATTCAATATATATTCAATATATATATATATATATATATATATATATATATATATATATATATATATATATGTTATATTAGGTTTAATATTAACATAATTTTTAATATTTAATAATATTATATATTTGTATAATAATATATAACATTAAATTTAAAATTATTAATATTTATGACCTTTTGCATATTAAATAATTTATATTATTTAGATATCATTAAAATATTTATATATAATATATATTAAATATTATATATATAAATATAATATTTTAAAATAATTTTATGAAGAATTCTTTACTAGAATCTTGCATATTTTAGCTAAAAAAGACATCTATTTAAAATATAAAAAAGATTTATAACAAAATACCAATACAATTCAAGAATATGGTAATATGAAATTTTACATTCCAAAGAATCTAAACTAACATTATTAAGATAAATTAAATATAGTAATCTTATATTTTTATAATTTAATTATTAAATGTAAAATTATCATAAATCAAAATATCATGAATCAAATGCCATTTAAAAGTAATTACCATCCTTTGTTTACCGTTGTTAAGTTGGTTTCACTTTCTCCCAACCTCAGGACCTTACTTTAGACCGCATTGCAATGATAGGTGGAATTATCGAGATTAAGCATTATAAGAGAAGGAAACCAAGCAGTGGAGTGAATAACCTTTTTTTTTTTTTTGATAAAAGTGGGTGATCATACTAGTCGAGTGTGAATCAACCCAGATACATCAGAAAATAGTATTTGCTTTAATACAATGGGATAAGGGTCATCCTGTTTCCAGACCCAAAATCCGAAATGATAGGCGACTGAGGCCGCAACCCAATCTATTGTCGCATTGATTTCTGGTAGACATGCCGAATCTGGACTGAATGAACCTTCCGAAGGATAGCTCAAATATCATGGAGTAAAGGATTGATAGAAATGAGATCACAAAAATCCTGTCGAATCCAGTGAATGACTGTAGTGAAATCGCCCTCTATAAGTAAGCAATGAGCATGAAGAATCTGAGTGACGTATGAAAGAATAGCATCTTTGCTGCAAGGCTGAAAATAGTTTAGATATTGAAAAAAAATAGCCATGGATATATTTTAAAAAAACCTACTTTTTTTTTTTCTAAAAAAAAAGAATATTAGTGCAACCAGTTTGGCTCTTGAATTTCATCGGCGACATGCTTGTTTATTGCACAGCTTGGTTTTATTGTTTTTATCCATTATTTTTATCATATTATATGCTATGATAATTATATATATTTTTAAACCACACTCTTTTTTTTAGATTTTTTTTAAATACTAGACTCAATTTAATGGACCCTTGTGGACTTCCATTGACCAATGGTCAGCAAGCACACTCATCCGAAGGATCAAAGTGGTCCACTCGCAAGGCGCTGCGATACACCCCGCAAGGCGCTGCGATACACCCTGGCGCTAACTGCGCGGCCAGTTCGTCCTTTTCCACTGCTGCACGCCCTACAAGGCTCCAAGAAAGCGCCTGATATAGAAAACTCCTCCCTCTTCCCCCTTTGTCACCGAGCGCCTGATATAGAAAACTCCTCTTCCCCTCTTTATCACCGACCGTCACTCCTCTTGTGCTTAGTATTCCTTTCTTTGCTCTCTCTCTCTCTCTCTCTCACTGTCCACGCCAGCTCGTGCCCACTCTCATGCGGCCTCCCCTGCGACATCTCCGAGGCTCCCTCCTACCTATAAATACCCTCGCCACCACCGCCTCAGCTTCTCGCCCTTCCAGCTGATGGCTTCGACTCCGATGAAGCGCGCCTCGGGCCCGTCCCAAACCCTAACCCTTTCTGGTGGCGCCACGGAGGCCCTCGTCCGGGACGCCATGCGCTCCGCCGCCGGCGCCGCTGCCGTCGCCTCCGTGCCCCTCCAGCCAGCGCTCGCGCTGCCGGAATTGAAATTCGTGCCCGCCGTGGAGGGGCTCACGGTGGAGGAGAAGGCGCCGTCGAGGGTGCTTTGCTGGGAGGAGATCGATGGAAAGCGGTGGAATTACGTTGTGGAGTTGGAGGGGCCCGGAAGGCTCCGGAAGGGCTCGACGCTGAAGGCTGTCTCGTTGCAGACCCCGGCGGCTCCAATGGACGTAAGCTTTTTGATTTCTGCCCTTTTTCTTTCTTTCTCTCTTTTTGTTAGAGCTAATTTTGCAAGCTTTGTCCTATCTTTTAGTATCTTTCGTTCTTTTTAATTCATGTAGTTTCATTATTTTCCAATCATTTAAAATTTGGAGGAATTCTTGTTGTTTTCTGTTTTATCTTGATATTATAATCTATTCGGGGAAAGTGCTTACTTCTCTGGTCTGTTGGCTGCAGCTTCGATGCTTTTAATGAGTGTTTTAAGTAACTTGTGCGGTGGAGTATGTCTGTAGAAATTCTTTGCAACGGCATTTTTATTTTAAGGCAATTCTTCAACCATTGCTGTACCGTAGAGAATGCATGCCTATACTTGATGTGATTTTGATGTGTCAGTTTCCTTTTTTTTGGTATTTGGCAAAATGTTGCAATTTGTTAGCTCATTGTGATTGGGTCTTCTTTCATTACTTGTTCGATTTATGCTTCTCATATTGGTGATCTGAAAAATAAGAATTTAAGAAATCTGTAAATAGAAGGAAAGGGACAATATCTTGGGAAAGTTATAGTAAGAAATAGATTATTCTTTTAACAGAACAAGGGAAGAAATTTTCAATTATTCTAAGTTCTCTATCTAGTATCAATAATTTCCTTCTGTGTATAGCAGAGATGCAAACAAATCCCTTTCCATTCAGAAAATTGATGTACATGAGAATCAAATTATCTAGGAAATTCAGAAGCTTTAGGATGGTTTGTATAACATTCAAAATGATCACTGTCATAATAATCATAAACAATTTTGAAGAGAATGCCAAAATCTTCTCGGTGTTAAAATATAATTTATTAACAGTGGGTCTCTTAAAGAGGGAAGTTACTATGTATTTGATTCCTCTAGGGCTTCATGCTTTATTGCAGTCTGATTCTGTTGGTTGAATGTATTGTAGGAGAGTTTAGTTTTCTCTGGTGTGTGCACACACAAAAAAAAGGAGGGCTTGAATTTTGGAGTATTGACACTACTTTTAGATCTTCATGACCTCTCCATTCTGTTTTAGGTTTAGGGATTCTTGAGAAAAAAAAAAGAGCTTAGGACACTCAACTTTGTATGTCATGGTGGACCTGAATCCACATATTTCCTCCATTTCAAAGTGGACAGGATAATGAAGTTTGGAATTCTTTGGTAATTTTCTTCTCATCACATGTTGATAAAAGGAAAGATATGTGGGGCCATTAAACTGAGGATTCCATGGCCTATTCACAGCATTCCGTGAATATGCACAACAAAGGCAGAAATTTTAAAAATGGAATGGAGCTTTAGAGATAGATCTTACAAGTGTAGAGACCAGGATGGGGCAATGGTCCAAATGACCGATGGTAGGTGTTGGACTCTATGGTTTGGGTAAAGATCAATCCACTCTCCATTGCAAACAACTGAATCAATGCACTGCCAAATTCTAGCACCTCCTTCCCTGCTATTATGCTGAGTAAATTGAGGGCCATCATAACCAATGTCCTCCAGTCCATTGTACTGGAGAAAGGACTTGAACTCCTAAATCTCCTAGTCTTCTTTAAAGGGCCACCATGTTGATATGAAAAGCAAGCAACATAGTTGAAGTTATTGGAAATCAGAGTTGGGATCTTTATCTTCAAGACTCTAGATAACTTAGCCAAAGCTCCTTGTGGATTAGTACCAACATAGACTGCTACCACGAGCAATGGTTGATTCATGAGAACAAGTTGTAAATGACCTGTTAGGAGGTGTGGAAGAAATTGATCTCACCAAGATTTTTTGTCCAAGCTACTATAATACATCCAGACAATCTGTTCAAGAAAATAACTTTGGGGATTGAGCTGGTGGCACACACAGCTAATAGAGGAACTGGAGAAAGCCTATTTTCCAAGAAGATGCACACATTGGGATCATGAACAAGGATTAGGCGCTTCACCATGGGGAGGAAAGTAGTTTTCCCGCTCCTCTACAACTCCATAATTGGGTTATATCTAGTTGACCAAGCAGACATATGATAAGTACTCTTCCCTATAAAAAGGAAAGATAAGAGGAGTCAATGCTTGCTTTCTTTGCAAAAGGTTAGATATTCTAGGATAAGAGTTATGACTTTGAGCTTTTTGTTGAGGGAATGATTTCCCTTGAAGAGGTACAGTGGGAGTTAGAATTTGAGAATGAAATACTTTAGTCATATTTGGACTTTGAGTTGGGTGATCATTAAGATACAAAATGCAAAAGCAACAAAGCAAGGTGGATTGAACTGTGAATGGCATTCTGGTTTCCAGAGGGGATGGTTTCAAGTTTGAGCTGACTATATTGGCTTGCTGTTGTTTGCATTTTTAGTGAAACAGACCTTTGTTTACCTCTACAATTTTTGCTGATCTAAAGGATTTCCTTATTTAACTTTCTTTTCAAATCAAACTATGCGAAGGGCTAGGATGTCATTTGAATGTCGATTTAGTCATGAATAGAGAAGAGTAGAGGAAGCAGTTTCATGTAGCCGACCCCATGTAGTTGGAAAAAGGCTTAGATGACCTGAGTTGAGTTGAGTTGAGTTGAGCTCTTTTTTTCAAATCCTGGTGCGATATCTCGTAGGACACCATACCTCAAGTGCTGGGATGGGACCATACTGCCATTGTCTCAATGTCTTAATCAGTGCATGTTGGGACCGAAATGGAGGCACATCCCTTTTCATGAAAAATTTGGGCGGCCCTATTCTACAGGATTTACAACGTTGCTTTAGGGCCTGTTTCTTGCAGTTCAATGATTATTTTCTTCATTAGTAAGCCTTCTAAACTCAATTTTTATGCACTGCAACATTGCAAAATGGTGGATTTTATTAGTAGTATGAAAGAACTTGATAACTTTGGCCCTTTGAAATGTCCATATTTTGGCTATATGCTACCTTAGTAGAACAGAAGATATTTTGACTCATGTATATGTTGATCTCACTGTACTCCCTTTACTGAACATAATTGCTACTGCTCTATACCACATTCAAGATTCAACTGGCTAAGCTTTACTGAACAAAAGTTATTTGACATACATTCACATGAATTTTTTTTTCCTGCTATACATGGTATTTGATGTTCTCATAATCATAAACATCCTACAAAACCCATTCATTGATGTGTGATTAAGCTTTTAGTGATCAACATGATCATTGCAAATGATTTTAGGATTCCTATATAGAGGATCATGTGATGCCACCTTGTAAGTTGACTGGGATTCTTAATACTGGCTGCTTGCTTATGAACCTTTTATCCTGTAAAGTTATTGCTAAATAGAAATTTAATGATTTGCTGTGGGTTGGTTTCTTGATTGTACAATTTAAAGTTGAGTAGATCAGCCATAGGATGGTGGTTATGGGCATGTTCATGCGACAAAAATATGTTCACAGCTGCTCCTACAAGACATATTACTGATGTTGTTTCTTTGGAAAAATATGTTTATTAATAAAATGCATGGAGGGAACCTTGCTCAAATTCTCTAATTTGATAGGTGAAAGTATTGTGGTATTTAAGATTTTGAGGAGCAAAGATCTGAGAAAATGCTTGGCTTCCATCGATATACTGAGTGCGATAATACCAGATCTATTGAAGAAGGAAGATGAAAAGGTGGCCTGAGATGAGATCAAGCTATGCTATCAAAAGTGAAACCTTGGATTTGTTGATAAATTCTAGCTAAAATCAAAGTGTTTGATGGAGTATGTCTGAATAATTGAACTTGAAGAGATTAATATTTGATAAATTTAGGGAGGCTGAGATAGAGTCGGCCATGATTAACGAGGAAAAGCTAATGGACTTGAGAGGATGTCATTAAGAAGTCATTTAAGTGGCTGAATTTAGTGTACCCTGTGCCTTTTCTAGATGATCAATTATTCAGAGAAAAAAGAAAATGAGATGCACAGAGTGTAAAACATTGAGCTCATTAACAGAGGAGAAGTCATTAAGTGGTTGAGTTAAGCTATACTCTGTGCCCACTACAACAAATTCTTGTTATCCCGACGCTAAAAATATTGTTTGCCGACGCTTAAAAGCATCGAAAAATATTGTTCCGACGCTTTTATAAGCGTCGGGATAGCGGGGTGGAGACGGAAAATCCCGACGCTTTTAAAAAGCGTCGGGAAAGCGTCGGAAAGTCCCGACGCTTATGCGCGTCGATAAATCTTGATCTTGCCGATGCTTTAAAGCGTCGACAATTTGTTTTTAAAAAAATAATAAATTTTCTGACGCTTTAAAGCGTCGGCAATATTTTTTTTTTAAAAAAAAATTACAGCGGATCGACAGCGTACACGGCGTCAAAACAAAATACATCCTTCTTCCTCATTTCATCAAACAATTCTGTCGGCGTGAAGACGATGCGAGCCTCCAACAGCTGCCTCCGTTGCCGAGCCCGGTGGTACTACGCTGCTGACGATGCCTCCGGATTGATCTTTCGAGGGAGATGCTCGAACTTGACTTTGGCTGCAGATCGCCAGCAGCGGGGTGGAACTCGAAGAGCAGAAAGATGCAGGAGCGGCAGCCATGGCATCAGGTGGTGGCAGCGGAGACCAACGAATTCCAGGAGACCAAGTCCCGCTCAGCACTTCCATCAAACACCCTCCTTGCATCATCCACCAGCCCCCAACTCCCGTACATCCGAATCGCCACGTTCAAAACAAACACATTGGTCTTGAACCCACGCCGGATCGATTGAGATACATTAGCTAGATCTGCAATAATGCATCAATTAATTTCCAATTACCTGGGATTCTAGATGCTTTAGTCTCAAATCGAAGCGAATCCATTGCTACGTCTGAAACAAGCAAGGGAGCGGCACTCAACAGTAAGAACAAACATTAGACCTCATAATTTAATTAGCATGACTCACCATGACACAGTTTTAATTTAATTTAATTTTTCTCATGATCCTATATTTAACTGCAATGAGATGAGGAACATACAAGTCTGGATTGTCTACCGTCCTCTCGGTGAAACTCCCTTTGAAGGGGAAGATGGAGTCTCCGATCCTCTCCAAAACATCCGACGTGTCGACATCGAAGAAGGGCTTGTAGGCTCCCACCGTGAATTTGTGCATCCACCCAGTCGGTTGTGACTCATCGGCTGCCCCCCGAGCCAGCTTCGAGAATGTATCTATAAAAAATCCCAATCCGGATCAGAGATCCATTTAGAAACACTAAAGAAAAGCGAAACACGGATCAAAGAAGAAACATATATAGAATGAAGAAACCAAAAGGAAGACAGCTGATTTCTGATACCGTCGGCATCGGAAGGGGGGCGGAAGACGGCGGAGATTTTGCCCTGGCCGTGAGAAGGTGGAAACGTCTGGAGATTGGACTCTGCAACGCATCGAATCAAGCAACCGTGATCACATTCAAGAAACAAAACAACATCAGACCTGAAAACCTAAAAAAGCGGAATCCTAATCCTCATCATAACTTGCGAACTTGACGGTAACGTGATCCGGACCGGAAATGCGGTAACTTAAATGCCGTACCTTGAGGGCTTGAGCGACGCGAGAAGGGCGATTCCAAGAAGCGGGCGGCGGAGAGGCGGGCAGGAGCTAGGGCACCGATTGCACAACACGCGGGGGAGAAAGGGAGCTAGGGCATGGGTTATATATCGGTATATCTCGACGCTTTTAAGCGTCGTTATGTGCCAACGCGCTGTAAATATGCCGACGCTAGTAAGCGTCGTTAGTTGCCGACGCTTATAAGCGTCGGTAGGCTGACGACGCTATTTATAAGCGTCGGCAGTTTGCGGGATCTCACGACGCTCTCCCCTAGCGTCGGCAAAAAAGGGTCGGGAAATCCTTCTTTTGCTGTAGTGGCCTTTTCTGCATCACCTTTTTTTCCAAAAAAAAAAGGGGAGAAGGAAGTGGGTATGTGACCCTCCAGCAGAATTCATGTTGGGTTTTACATGGCATCACTGATTAAGTGACATTAATTTGTTGTTACATGTTCTCACTTGTTGTATATATGCGTGGAAAAAAAAATACCAGATCCATTGGCAATTCAAGTATGGAAAGCATTTAATGCCTTTATTCGTGTGTTCCATACATTCTTGGATTTTTTTTGCTGTAGTGTCAGGATACTTTAATGTATGTAAGTGGAACTACTTGCAGCTAGCAGTTCTTTGTATAGATGGATTCTTAAAAACACTCTTTTCTTCAAAAGGAGGAAGAAATGGGTGCTATCGATTCTAGCCTTTATTGCATCATTAATCTATCTTGTGGTGCAGGAGTTGGTTTCATTTATAAGATCCTATGTGGTGCCTGAAGGCTTTCCAGATAGTGTTACCCCTTCTTATGTGCCATACATGGCATGGAGAGCTTTGAAGGTATTCTTTTCTCTTATACTTGAACATCAGTTTTTTAAGTTGATTCCTGCATGCTTGTGCTACATTGATGAACAAAAGCTTCTATTAGTCCAACCATTCTCTTGGCATACTAATAACAATCACATCTTTTCAGCATTTTTTTGGGGGAGCAATGAGTGTTTTTACAACACGGACACTTTTAAGTTCTGTTGGAGTATCCCATAATAGAGCCACTTCTGGTGCTGTTGCCATTAACTGGATTCTTAAGGTAAGGACAGCATGCAACTATTGGCAGCATAAATCATGGTAGTTTTGTTATACTGCAATTTTCTAAGAAAAAATATTTGCTTTATAGAAGACCCATAATTTTTTGTTTATTTTGATGGGTAAAACTAATGTGAATCATAAACATGCAAGGACAACCTAAATACAGATGGTTTAATGGTTTTTATGTTCAAATGCAATTTCTTCTTTGTTATTTACTTGAGCACCTCCTTCACTATCTTTTTTGTAAGCAAAAGCATCATTCATATAGGTTCCTTTTCTTCTTTATACAATATCTTTTGTTTAGTGTAGCTATTAAATTACAACAATCCATGACCTCATCCAAAAAGGCAAGCTAGTAGGTGTTACTTGTGTTCTTTGGCTTTGTGTAAGCATTGAAGATCTACTCGATGCATAACCGATGTGGTACTAAATGCATGCTAGCACAGACTGACGTACTCCTCCTGTTTAAGTCTTGGCATCCTTGCTAGGCTATGGATTCAAATCCAAATTCAACCAAATTCAATCCAATCACATGCATGGCCATTGGTCGTAGTTAAAAAAGTCCGTTTGTAGTGTCGCCTAGTCCATTTGGGTTATGACTTAGTCTGCCTTGGATACTATTTGCAACAATTCAAAACGCCACCCAAAGGGCTAGCCAAAAGTTAATATACAGGTTTCTTGGCTCTATACAAGTATTCAATATCTATTTGGTGCATGAGTAATGCGAAATTAAACACATGCCAACACAAGCTCTTATATAGATGGAATGTTAACCAGTCTTCTAAATCTCCATCTCTGGCTATTATTTAGGTTACTATCATTTCTAGGGTACTATGATTACATGCATTTTGCCATGCTAGATTTTTGATAGTGAATTTGCTTCCACTGCTACTTTAACCGGTCTTTTGATGTTATTGTATGTTAGTTGGCTTTTAAGCATGTTGATTTAATATTGACAAAGTAGGTCGTACTATGCGGTTTTTCTTTCTTAATAAATAAATTAAAATTATTTTGGTCTCGTTTGATGAAGCTGACGGCAAAAGGGCTTTTGAAAGTGAAGCTTTTCACAGTAGAGCTTTATAAAGTAGAGTATTTGAAAAAAGCTATTTGCTGTTTAGTAGCTATAATTTAAATTGCCGTAAGACTTCAGCATTTGTATAGTAACCAAACTAAGAAAATGCTTCTAAAATAAAATAATGGAAGATATTGCATAGGACTTTCAACCGTCTAACTCATTAAAAACCATTATTATAATTTATTCTTAATTTATAGATTATTCTAACAATATTATAATATAATAATGTCATATTATAATAACATTAAAATATATCATATTATTTTTATAATATAGTATAAAAAATATAATATTATTCTATATAATGTTGATTATAATATAAAATTATTATAATATATATTAAAATTATGATAATTATTATCTAATAATATAATATCACAATATTATGATATATTATTATAATAAAATTATAGAATCATATAATAATATTATATTAGTATACTTCATTATAGTATTTTTATAATATAATATTATTATATTATCTTATTTTACACTACATAGCATTTTAATTATAATAATATTTTCATATAATATAATAATTATATTTTATTAAACTGTATTATTATAATAAATAATAGTTTAATATTATATTATATTTATATTATATTATATTATATTATTATTATGTTATAATATTTAATGTGGTTGTTCTTCTGGTTCAAGTATATGATCTTCAAGTTTAATGATAATAGCTTTTTTGAGTAGTACGTTTCAGAAAAGATCCAGATTTGAACTTTTCCAAATAGAGCTTTTAATAGCTTTTGCATTATACTAAATGTACTTTTAGAATTTTTACCTAACATCTTAGAAACAATAAAAAGACTTTTTCCCTTCCAAAAGTACTTTTTGGCCATTCAAAAGGCCTGCCAAATGGGGCCTTTGTCTTCTTTGTAGCTGAAACATCTCATTCTATCTTCATTTATTACATTATTAAATTTATGAGTGAATTAGCAATCGTTTAGATGTTAGATTCTTAGATTGGCTTAGATAAGAGACTCTCCTTTTCTATGGCATTGAACTCTTTTGCACATGTCAATTAATGCTCTCTTAATTTAATGTTCAACTTTTGGGATTGAAAAAGAGATTTTTATTGAATTTTTGCTTATGAGGCTCTCTTTGGATTGACCCAACATTTACATGCTTTCTCCTTACCATTCTATCTTCCAACTCATTACATTGCTTGCGATGTTATTTTTGCACCTCTTAGTGCTCTATCAATTTCCTTATGGTTAATCTTTTTCATTTACGGGGATTAGTTGATTCATGAGCAGGTTGTTAATTCCTTATTGGGAATCAATCCTTTCTCAACAGATTGTTTCTTCTCAGCTTATGCTTTGACTATGATATTTGTTATCTAAACATATAACTGATCTTCATCATTTTGTTCAATATATTATATGAAAGTAATATCTTTAATTAATAGCATCAACTTATAGGATAAATTATTTTGTAGTCCATTATAAAAATGACGAATGCAATTTAATTTTTTGATATATCATTTATCGGGTGCTTTCCAAGAGCTTAAATGTCTTAGATGTTTATTTAAACCCACCTCATAACTGTCTATCTGAAGAGAGAACTTATGTGATTTGTTATTATCTACATTCTACAGAGTATCAAAAGAAAAAAAATGTTGGATGTTTCTTATTTATTGCCTCAAGTGGCTATAAGAGAGGATGATGCAATGATTTAATTTAATTCCTAGCCGAAGTCTAGCCAACTTCTTTCTAAATTGAGAAGAATATGGTTGATGAAGCGGGTTCTTCCTCTACATGCCTAGTAGATATGTTTGGACTGTAGCTTTATTGGTACCTGTTAATGTTCACCTGATGTATAAGAAAGGAAGTCCAAACATTTTTTCTGGGGGCTTTTTAGCAATTTGAAATGTCATAAAATCTCAAGTGGGACCATAGCTCTACCCTCTTATTGTGTGTATGTTCGTATGCATATGGACATATGGAATAATGAACATGCATTGCTACATGTGTTCTTCTCAACTGCCTGTATGCATCTGAATGTACATGCACATGGTTGTATCTTGTATGTGTGTTGCATGTGTGCACAAATGTGTTTTTGTTTGTACCTGTTTGTCCATGCTTCTGTTATAAGCATGTGTTTTTGACAGGATTTGAGTATAAACCCAAATGTGGTCTATCAGGTCATATATATATATATATATATATATATATATATATATATGCTGTGTCTGCCTCAACACTGTAGATTTATAAATTACTAGAACCAGATGTGCAATGCATATGCTTAAGAAAGAAAGGGAAGATGTAGGTGCAGGGCACAGCTTTTTTTTTTTTTTTTTTTAATTTTTAAAAATTCAAGTTTCTTTAGATGGAGATTGGAGATGAGAATCTTTTGAAATTAAAAATCTATGAAGACTTGTGGTATTGGGACCAAAGTTGTCAATTTCGTTTCGTTTCGGTAACTTATCCGAAAAGATAAGTACTACGTTTCGTTTCGAAAGATTTTTCGGCCGTTTTCGGCCGTTTCGGTATGTTTCGGCCGTTTCGGTAAAATATGTTTTGGAGACCAATTTATGAATTATTAAACCTTTCAGAACCATTTTAATATATATATATATATAATATCAAAAAAAAATCCTAGTTACCCTATCCCCATTTTAAAAAATATATATATAATAACAAAAAAAATTCTAGTTACCCTATCCCCACGGTCACATCTCTTAAAACTCAAACTCTTTATTTTTATTGTTATTATTATTTATGAAGAATATGAATTATGAATAAATTTTTCATTATATATATATATATATATATATATATATATATATATATATATTTCAAACTCTTAAAACTTAAACTCTTTATTTTTATGTTGTTATTATTATTTATAAAGAATATGAATTATGAATAAATTTTTTATATATATATATTCCAAAACGAAGCACTGAAACGGTTCGATACCGAAATATATCGTTTCATAAGCTAAACTAAACCGAAACATAATCCGAAACGAAATTGACAACCTTGATTGGGACTCTGAAAGTTCGGATATATAAGGGAAACCACAAATAAAAAGTCCAGTCGCATAGATTTTTCTCATTAACATGGCGTAGATAAAACTGTAAGGATGTTATCTTTTGTTATATTCTACTAACGGTATTTTTGTGTCGAAATTGCTTGCTTAGGCTTTACATTAGGTACTTATTTAACTTTTATAAATATAATTAAAGATAGTTCAGAGTAGGATATTGCTGCTATGGAATCTTCATTCTATATTTATTTATAAAACTTGCTTAAAAGTAATGATAACAAGAATATTTTTCTTATGGGCAAGTGCTTGCTTGAATGGATGATGCAAGCTGATGTGTAACGTGAGGCTTGACCTATATCTGGCTATTATTATTTGAAATGGTCTTCATTCCCTTAGTAATGAGAGTATAATGATGTTTTATAATATGTAGTTTTACTTGAAAGGAAACCTTTGACATTCTACATTGGGTGATGTGCTGGGGAACTAGTTCTGCTGATCTCAAATATTGTAGAAGAAAAGATGTGGCTTCAAATCTTTAACATGTTTCTATTTTGTCCCTGGAAAACAATTGTTGTATGGCATGCCATTTGTTCCATGTAGCCATGGGTAGAGAGTTCCTTTTCTATAGTGAATTTTGAGTTTTGACAAACCATAAATATATGGATAAAGAAGAAATCAACTTAATGAAAACCTTGTATCCCTTTTTGCCTTGTCACAATATCTTACTTTTTCTGAATAATAGGGGGGCACCACTTTCCATGATTTGAATATAGAACCCCTTGAAATGGAGAAGAGGTGCAACAACTGGGCTATAACCCAGCTTCCATGATCTCTTACGGTTAATGTTATGATTTTTGCTTACCTTCTCTTCAAATTTAGCCCGCGTCCATTCCCCTCCTGCATAAAAGAAAACTAACAATAACAATAAAGTTTTAATCTCAAACTAGTTCGGGTTGGCTTCATGAATCCTTTTTCTCTATTCAGCTTGGTATTGAGTCATATTTTTGTAAGATGCAAAAATTCTCTTTATCACTTTCTTTCATTTAATTTTTGGTCTATCTCTACCTCTTTTTTCTTTTCATGCATTAAGGCACTTCGCATAGGTGCATCTTCTATATTGCGTAAGTCCAAACTATCTAAGTCATTCTCCCTTAATTTGTTCTCGCTTGGAATTACTTATATCTTTTTACGAATAGTTTTATTTTTTATTATATCTTTTCTTGTATTATGACACATCCATCTCTAACATTTTCATTTCCACCATATTCATTTATGTACGTGTGTTTTTCTAGCTGCCCAGCATTCTTTATTATAAAGCATAGCTAATCTTATGGCTAGCTTATAATTTTTTTTCTTCAACTTAACGGGTATTTTATAGTCACATAATATTCTAGTTATATTTCTCTATTTCATTTAATTTGCTTTAATTTTATGTACAACATCATTCTCGTTCTCTTCTATCTTATGAATAATCGATCCTAAATATTGAAAAATTATCATTTTTAGAAACTTCGTGGACCTCAATTTTAATCATGCATTCATTTTTATTTCTAATTATACTAAAATTACATTCCTTGAGAAACTCTAACAATGCCTTTTATACTATATACAATGTAGGATGGGGCTGGGCGTGTTGGAAAAATGCTTTTTGCACGACAAGGGAAGAAATTCGACTATGATCTAAAGCAGGTTATATACTAAACATGTTTCTCGGCACTTTTATTTGGGACTGATTTAATTTGCAAATATTATTGATGAATATAAGTTGGAATGCATTTCAGCTTCGGTTTGCAGGTGATCTCATAATGGAGTTGGGTGCTGGGATAGAGCTAGCAACTGCTGCTGTGCCACACCTTTTTCTACCATTGGCATGTGCGGCCAATGTGGCAAAGGTTAGGAGGCTTGTTTTCACTGCTAGTTATTTTGAATTGATAAAATTCATGAATTGGATTTTTACCTCAGATAAAGGAATATATCCTTGCCTCATACCCATGCAGAATGTTGCTGCTGTGACATCAACATCAACACGCACTCCTATCTACAAGGCATATGCTAAAGGTGAAAATATTGGGGATGTCACTGCTAAAGGTGAATGTGTGGGCAATATTGCAGATCTGGTATGCTATCTGCAAAATCTTTTAAGCCGTACTTTTTCCTAGCGTATGTAATGCTTATATGGCTCACAGTCCTAAAGCGCTAGAAGAAGTAGGATGATTACTTAATAGGTAATGCTAAAGCAGAACTTTGGCTAAATTTTGTTGTAAATATTGAAAATTGGATCTCTTTTTGTCAACATTCAATTTTCTGAAAGCAAAATTATAGCATAATAATGATATAATCTTAAAAATAGTGCAAACAGGTCTTTTGTGAGTAAAAAGTGATTTTTTTTTAATATTGGAAAAGAGCTACAATAAAAGAGAAATAAAGAGAAGGAAGATATGGACTTAGAGCTATATGTTCGCCACACAAAACAACAACAATGCAAAATCTAATGAAAAATTTGTTATATTTCACAGATAAGGATGTTCTACTAGTTTGAAAGTGTGTTGGTAATTAATATCCAATTCCTATTCTATATGATGACTCTGACAAAACATGCCTCTTAATTTGCATGGTTCCACTTCCTGAGTTCTGCAAATTCTAACATTCTCCCTTGTTCTCAAAGTGCGAAGGATAAAATGGCGAGCTTGATTTATAAGCTTTAATAGAATATTATGGGCTTTATGATTGAGATTCTTGATTGGATGGATATTATGGGCTTTAATTGGGTGGAGGAAATAGGATCATGGTGAAAGATGAAGCCAGTGATTCAGGTCTTGGTGAGAATAGGGGCTGTCTTGGCCATTATATATCGCAGAGAGATTTCGGGACCGGTTTTAAAACCTTGGCTCAAGTATCCTTCCTCTCCCTAGATGATGATTGGTTTGGAGTTTTCTTTTCTCTTTTCCTTTAATGAGATTAAAAGGACTGGTGATATATATATATATATATATATATATATGTGGGTGAGGGAATCCAAGAAAAATGCGGAACAGTTTGTGGATTCTCTATCTTTTAATTACTGGAGTGGTAAAGACATTCAAGGAAGATCTGAATTCTCACTCAAATATATCAAATAGGTATATTTGATGAGTCTAGACTTTAATTGGAGAAAAATATAAGAGCTTTGGATGGATTTAGACAGAATATCTGGAGTGATTTATGCAGTTTGGAAGTAGATTGGAGAGATAAGTGGGGAGTTATAAATAACTCTAGAAAGAGTTTTCCACATTAAAATAAAGCTCTATTGGGAACTTCTATATCCATGGAAACCACTCAATAACTTCATTTCTCCTTGACCACTGAGCATCATAGGAGCTAATCTTTATTGGTGGGGGGTGTGGCTGGAATGTTGCATACATAGTGGTACATGAGATCTTATGGATGTAAGGCATGGGATTTTGGTATCCTAACAAGGGGAACAATATTAATCCTCATCATCCATTCATGACTCGCAAGCTTTTTGATTAATAACTAGTCATTTAACCTTGTATGATTTCTAACTCTTTAGTCAAGCATTGATCCAACAGAAACGTTACAAGAAGAGAGGGACCCACCACTCAATGCCTGGTCCTTAATCTATCGATAGAAAATTTGCTGATGACATGCTAGATATAGTGGTAAAGCGAGAGTTTTCATTTGTTTGTACTATTGGCAATTGCATTCTTTTTTTTTAAATCAAGAAAAATGATCCTAGACAATAAGGTTCAAACCAATTATCTTCCCATGTCAGCATGTTATTAATATTAACATTGCATCACAAACATCTCCATTTGTATTACACCTATTATAATCGAATAATATTTAAACATCTTGATAATATCTAGATTCATGTTACTCTTCACAGAAACAAGCACCAATAGCTTGGGCTAAGTGCTAACCATTTCGCATAGTTAAACGCATCTCCTTTTTTACCTTGTACCTCTAAGACACATAGATGGGATATGATTTTTTTCACAAAAAATAACTAATACTAACAATTAGATTGCACCACAATGTAAGCATGGATGTTAGCCTATGCATGCCTATCATACCCATACTTTACTACTGAGCACCTCCCTTGGACTTGATTATGTATTTTTTTAGTGTAGTATGTCATGGCTTACCCATACATAACTACCTCCTCCTCTCACATATTCCACATTTGGAACCTTGTGTTGCTCCTAAAACCCTTCTTTAGTCCTCTTTTGCCACCATTTAATGCATTTAAAGTCCAAACTCAATACTCAACTCAACTCAACTAAGCCTTTTCCCAACTACATGGGGTCGGCTATCCAAACTCAATACATCACTAGTTTATTACCCATCCAAGAGGTCAAAAATGACTCATACGGTAACAATTAACAACAGATAACTATGTGCTTACTTTGTGGCCCACATTCCCCACTCTTGCCATAAACACAACTACATTGGATAAAAAATAGAAATATAGTCACAGGAGGTAGGATGTGGAGGTTGCCACCACACTATTAGCTAAAGATTTAAAGTTCTTCCTGAAATTCTCACTGTGCACTACTCTCACCTACAACTTCATCAAATAGTATAAACACAATCAGATTTCCTTTGAGGAAACCTAATTATATTTATACTGTTGGCTTATTTTTTAATATTTCGGATTGTACAACCTTAGGCTTTTTGTTACAATTAATGGAAATGTTTGCGCCTTTAAAAAAGTCATGTATTTGTTCAGGCTCATGATAATCAGATATCTGGGTTTGTCTCAGTATGGTGGCTCATTGAGATGGCTAAAAGATTGAATCTTAAAGCCTTTGAACATGAAACATGCTGGGGCTGTACGCAAATTTTTCATTGAATGGGGGCATGTATCCCTTGTCCCTCCCTATCTCTTCTATGGCAAGGCACATGCGCATGGTATTTCTTGTGCAAGGCAAACAATTCATGCAAGTGAATATATAGACCTTTTAGCTTTCAAAAAGATGATGAAGAGAAGATAAAAATCCACCAACCACGCCTTTCATTTTATTGATTACTAATTGTTAATTTACTTAAACATACCTTGATATCATGGGGCATATAAACTGTAGAGGCATGCATAGCAGTTGGTATGATAAGCATATGAAGTTCAGCTTCATGCTTATAATATATCGAGTACAAATCACCAATAGAGGATTAGATATACAAATCAATGTGCAGAAACCATTGACCCACTAACTTGTTTTGGTGGCCAAGTCATGATTCATCAATTCAACTATGGATTGATCGTGGTTGAACTGAATTGCAAATATCTTGTATTCAAATATGATATGTGTCAACTTCCTTCTCCAAATGCTTCTCCTCATTCCATTTTCTAGCTTCCTCTTGCTGATAGCCTCCTTATGGCATCCACTCTTAGCATTTTACTAGGCTAATTGGGTAAGAGTGGGGTATCCATGTGATGAGATAATAGGTCATAGGCATTGACAATAATGGGAAATTAATTTTTTCCCCTTTAAATGATGGCGGACCTATGAGCTAGTTAGGCCTTAACCTAAACCTACGGTCAATTAGTTAACTATCGACTATTTTGCTAGTGAGCTACTAAGGAACAACGGACTTAAGGAAGTTGATTCTCATTCTTAGAACCAACCAACCTATGAATGAAAGAGAAAAAGTTGGCCACTTTTTCTTTTTCACATGCACTGAGAGAAAGATTTACCTCACATAACAACCGAAGTTAAGATGTTGATGAGGAAGGGGTGAGGCTCAAGGCCAAAGAGTGCTCTTTGAATGCTTCTATGTATTGTTACGAATAGAGTGATTTTTTCGGTATAGCAAGACTTGAACTGACAATAATCAAGTTATAAAAGCCCCATGCTCTATCGAGTAGTTGAATTGTTGAGGTCAATGGTTTGCTCTTTTTTTTTCTAAAATTATTATTTTATAGCTGACGTGACCTACAATAAGCGGCGGATAACAATATCAGCTCCGTATTTTGTTTTTTTTCTTTTTTTTTTTTTGTTTTAGGGTTGGTTTTGTGGGTGGGAAGAGAGGGGGGGGGGGGGTAGGGCGGATGCTCAACCTCCCATTGTCCTTGAACCAAGTTCATCCAACCCATTTCTAGAAAGTTTGAAAAGTTATTTTTGGGTGCCTAGATTTCGGATCCCACATTGTCTTCCTCTCTTGCTCACTTTTCTGTCACAAATATATTCTTTAAATGTGTTCTTTCCTTGGATTGATTAATATGTTTTCCATGTATAGGTAAAAAACTGACTCCAATTCCACTCTTTCTATAAATAGATGAATAATGAAGTCAGAAATTCACAAATTACATTAGACCTGTCCATTTTATATAGCATGTGCATTTTGCCTCAACCAATCAATCTCTGGAATCAAGCAGTATTTACAGAAAAAAAGTATTTGGTTCTTGGGGAACAATAAATATTCTTCTAATGTTGAATTAGGATCAACTAGGAAAGAAATAAAGCATTGGGTCGAACTCTTCTTATCCTACTCATGGCTTGAGCCACTTGAAGGTGACTGTTTTCCCTCCTTTAATTTAGAGGATTGAGAGGTACGCCTTAAGATACTGTAATAGATATTGTAAGATTAA
This sequence comes from Calamus simplicifolius, assembly GCA_900491605.1. NCBI lineage: Eukaryota > Viridiplantae > Streptophyta > Magnoliopsida > Arecales > Arecaceae > Calamus > Calamus simplicifolius. The sequence continues at coordinate 232,175 of UESW01004702.1, read as the reverse complement.
TTAATATATAATGTGCACCCAATTGATGCTGCCAACTAGTGTAGTTGTCAAAGTAATGTTTAGGTACTATTGACCTAGGTTTGGGTACTGTGCTCACCTTGATTTTTGTTGGACTTTCTCTCATCCTAGTGGTTGAGATAAAGGAAAAAAACATGCATCCAATATGATTTGTTGCATTGAAAATTTTAAAATTACAATTTTTTACATCATATTCTTATCACCAAAAGTAGGAAAGTAAAAAAACTGAAGCAATCTTGTTTGACAATGATCACTTAGTTCTTAACAGGTTTTCTTAACAGGTGTCCCTAACCTATATCTTGTTGGTTGCTATGTATTGAGTTTTTGTTCTTTTTTAAATAATAATTCTATGCTTTAAAGCTATTATTCTTGACCGATTTCAAATATATTATAAAATGCCTAGCAATGATTTGGTAAATTTTGACCTATAATTTTCATTTTTTGTTATTATTTTGCTAGATAAAAGTTATGTTTAAATGATTCTTTTGTTGTTTATGGGCACTCTCAACCCCTCTCCATGAACCAACAATCCTGCCTCTATCCATATGAGTAACATGGATAAGTTTGAATAAAAACATATGGTAGTGACTACCTCTTGTAGTAACACATTAGTTATTGATGTACAGTCTATGCTTTCTTGAATAATTGCATGAGATTATATGCACTTTCTCCCCTGTAAAGTCAGCTCTCTAATATGAGTCTTGTAAATGATGTGACAGTGGTCTATACAGTGGCCTTCTCATGAATATGATTTCACCATTGTAGATGTTGTGGTACGTTGTAGTAATAATTAGCCCAAGATCAACTTTGATGATATGCTCAACGTCTTAGCCAAGCACCTCATATCTTGTTTTATACCTTTTGCAACAAGGTTTGCCAAGTATGTGGGTCAATTCAATGTACCAACTGATATAGTATGGTACAGTTGGTACACATTGATACAACATTACCATTGTTCAAATCAAGGTTTAAATTCCATAGAAAGGGGCCATCCTAGCTTTACCATAGAATGGGATGCGCCATCCTGCCTCATCCCAACACTTAAGATGAAAAATTTATCAAGATGCACCAATTAGGATGCTTGGGATGTTAACTTATTCTAACTTCCCATGGGACATCCTGCTGGGATTTGAAGATCATGGTTTCATTCACCTTACTACATATGCATTCAATATGTCTTTATGTCCAAGGTGCAACCTAGACTGCCGGCTTTTCTTTTTCTGAGTGGAGTGACACAGGGAATGGTGAATTTGACATCCTAAGCATGCTTCCCAGCCACTCATTCAGCTTGACCAAACACATCAATATACACCCTCAGTCAAGCTACTGTATCTGGTGCTATGGTGACAATTATGCCTTGAAAGCTAAGAGTAAATGAATGATATGAAGTGCATCTATAAGTTGAAACAGTTTGTGTCAACCAAGATTCCTTTCTAGGAACAAATTCTGAATAAGATTTTGTAAGCTAACCTCTGGCTAAAGGTTAAGGTTATGGAATGACTTCATGATGTTATCCAATAAAACTGCATGCTACTTTGTGGAGCATTTTATGGTTTGTTTGCAATTGAACATTATTTAATTTGCTGATTGTTAATGTACATTACTCAATTGTAGCTGTTGTAGTGATTTCTTCTTGAATTTTCTGCCATGCAAAGTTGGGGACCGGACTCAGTATCTTATTTTCAAAAGAAATCCATCACTGGTGGCTTCTTTTGCCTTCCTCTCTTGTGGATATGTTCTCAGTTCATACCAAGAGGTTTGTCTCCTTTTAATTGTCAACTCTTGCATTTTTTACATCTGTAGCTTAAGTTTGAACAAAAACCCGTTCACTTTATGCTTCTTTGCCAGGTGAAATCTGTTGTACTGAACACTTTAAACGGAGCAAGATTTACTGTGGCAGTGGAGTCTTTCCTCAAGAGCGGTAGGTTGTGTTTCTAAGATGCACATGCGATGATCTAATTTACATTATAGCCCATCTAAATGGCTTCTCTATTACAATAGTATTATTATTATTATTATTTAAGTTGGTTTTACTTGTACAAATTCTGTATTAATGTAGATCATCACATGCTTTTTATCTGATTGAACATATTTCCATTACATGCTTTTTATCTGATTGAACATAGTTCCATTACGTAAATATGCACACAAAGATATGCATGCATCCATGCATGATACTAGCTGTGTTAGTGATGCTACTTGCTGCTTATACCACCATTCATCAGCCTTCCACGGTCCATAGCTGACAAATTGTTGGCTCCAAGATTTTCAATTAATTTTTTCAAGTACTTTCTCCACATTTCATATTGAGAGCTTACTTTTTCTTCATTTATTAGGGAAACATCATAGCTATTTAACAAATAAACATAACACTGATGGGTACTGAAATAGTTATCCTTTGTAGCATATATTGGCACCCAAGAAGAATTATTCCTCAATGCCTTAATCTGTCAAATATGAAATTATCTCCTTGTTAGAGTTTTGACTGACACCTTCCTAACTTTTGACTGATTTGTCCATCCATCTGTTTTGTAGGGCATGTTCCTTCCTTGAATGAAGGAAATTCCAAGGAGAATATATTCAGTCCTCCATGGTCAAAACATGTACCCATTGTTCTAGGTCTGTAGCTTTAATTTTACATGGTTTTGCATGCTTAACATTCTAAACCCAGATTTGGTCCCTTGAAAATTTTTGTAGGTCCAAGACTGGGGGATGCATTTCACGAAGCCTGTTCATTTCTTGCCATAGAATCCTTGTTTAAGGTATTATTGCAGAGTGCCTTTTCCAGTGCTTCTTTTGGTTCCTGTTTATTATGTCAGATGAAGTATAGCTGTAGGTTTCATTTATCTCAGAAATTTTGCAATCTCTTCAGTTTTAGACCTTGAAATAGCCATCTTTCTTTGCTACCATTGTGACTTGGCTTTCGAGACACAAAATTGACATTTTTGTGTCTTGATAGCTGTTCCATGCATTAAGATTATCATCTTTTATTATTGATTTTATTGTTGTTGTTGTTCGAGTAATATATCATATTTTAATCTCTATTGACAGAAAGAAAGATACATGGTTACCTACAATCCTTCAAAGGGTAACATTTATGCATTACTCAAGGATGAAGCAAAGTCTGATGACATTCTGAAAGCAGCTTTCCATGTAAGTACCCATTCTTTAGGTAGTGTTTGGTTAGGCTGATTTGGGACAGTGATAAGTTTATTTTATTTGGTATCTTCATTTTGGTAGAGATATGTGATTACCATGGAATTAAGATCAATATTAATCCCGCCCAAAGTGTTAGAAATATTGGATCACTGTAGTTATTATGATTGCACTAAAATATTTAAACAACTTTGTTTCTATATTATTAATTCCCCCCCCCCCCCCCCCCTATTATAATACTATACTATATTATAATATGTATAATATATAAATATTATCTAATATTAAATTATTGTATATTATAATAATATGATATTGATATATATACTGTTTTATTAATAAAATTATATTAATATTATGATATTAACATGTAACTAATATTATATTATGATATTTATAAATAATATAATATATAATATATTATTATAATATAGTAATTAATACTATATCATTATTGATATTTATTTATATATAATATATAAATATGTTATTGTATTATTAAGTCAATTATCATTATATTATAATATATATATAGAATTCATACATAATAAATATAATATATATATAATATAATAATAACATTGTTGTGTGTGTGAATAATATTATCATATTATAATATTATAATATCTTATGCGAATAAGTTTTCAAAAGTATCATTGGGTATTGCATGCATGGTGATCTTTCATTCTTATGGTATACCAAACACATCGATTTGCGATCACCGGTGTTATTTGATTACTGAAATATTTCATACCAAATGAAGTAATGTTGGATCACTAGTGATCCTATCACCAAGGAAGACTACCATGGTGATTAAGCAAACAGCCCCATAAGAGTGAATTATTATATAGTATTTCTGTTTGATTGATATTATTTTATATTACCATACAAATCTAATATCACAGGCTCATGTGCTTCTGCATTTTATCCGTTCATCAAATGTGAACCAGTCTTCAAGAAAACACATTGGTTTCACAGAATCTTTGCGAAACTCTGTAGTGCCTACTGCTCTAGACTTTGAGGCTCACGTTGCAGAATCCTGCAAGGTTGTTTCATTGCTGTATGGAGACTTCAAGAAGAAAGCGGCAGAACAGGTAACATGGTGAATATATGGTATTCATGTCACTTATACCGTTTGCTTTTGTCTTAACATGCACAATGCCTACAGTGGGATGTTATATACTGTGATGCCCCTGTAGGTGCACACAAAGAAATGTGGATGTCAGATGATCAGAAATACCAGGTGAAAATAATGCAGTTTAATTGTCTAAAAATGGAGCCAGGTAGACACTTCAGAAATTTACAGGATATGCCTTTGACCTTAGTTTCGTAAGGGAGATAAAGAAAATGATTAACTGCAGTGGAAATGAACAGGAAATGATGTATTAGTTTTTTAGTGCAAACCATAGAATGGACTATGATGCTATTGATTTTTACAGGATTTGACCCTGAGGAACTCTTGATGACTTTGTTTATAGGATGATAAGCTTATGATATTGTTAAGACACAATGTTCAAATGTTCAAGCATTATTATCAGCATTTAAAATGGAAAATGTATCAATATTAGTGAAAATGTTCAAATCAATCTATGTTCTATATCTTTGTAGATGTGTTCATTGACATGTAGCAAATGCTTTTTTAAATAATATGAAAAAAAGAATGTCGAGCTTTGAAATAATGGCTGACAGATAATTATTTTGAGCCACAAGATATATTAGGTTATAACTGCACTTGATACTTAGATTGAGTTGGTTGTGGCTCTGCTCCTCACAGATTTAGTTCATGATCAACAAATGAATTTAATTGCGACCCTCTCTCTCACTTTGGTAGACATGCAAAGCCTGTGTCTGTGTGCGCGCTGTGCACATGACAATGTTTCAGGTATCGTTGGATATAATTGAGTGTATCTAAACAAATAAAAGGGTACTATATGCATTTTGGCAATGTTTCAAAAGCAGCTATTTGAGTTGCCTAAAATGGCTGCCTAGGCTTAGTTGCTGACACCTAGGTTGACCTTATGTATCTTTTCCTTCAAGTGAGCACCCTAGCAGCTCTCCTGAGCATTGTGCAGCTGAGGCAGTTGGAATTAGGTTCCTGGGGTGCAGGTTAGATTAGAGTTTGGAGGTGGTTCAAGTGGGTGAGATCTACCTCCATCTATGCCTTGGTACCCTAACGCCTTACTGCAACTCACAGGTTTCATTAATTCTTGATTAGTTGTCTTTTTTCCAACCTCATATTGATTATTTATTATGTAATAGAATTGCTTGTTGCATTAACTCAATTTGAGCACACTTTTTTGATCAAATTAAAATTATCATGTAATTTGGAGGAATAATTGCTGTTTTACTAGTTAAGGTTGCCACACTATGCAGATTTAGGTCCCTAAGTAGTGTACTACTGTTCTCTTGATATACCTTGTTTTTCTAATTTTACTTTTTAATATTAATAATTCCAATTAGTAAATATTTTTATGATAATTTGCCTAGGTATCCTCCTAAATCCCTGCCTACCATGTGTCTCCCTGCATACCTACATATGCTGCAGCCACCTTTTAGAATACCAATTTTCTATTTAAATAGGAATTTAAAGGAGCTCTTGGTTCAATCATCGTTTTACCTTCCATAGGCAAAACCTAAAAGGTAAGGATAATCAAATAACCTATGCCATACAATTACAAGTATGTGATTTTTGCATTCTTTAGTTGGTCAAAGGAGAGCTTCTTGCAATTTAGTAAGTATGTTGTGCTAACAATAATTTGTCATAACCTATAAAAGCAATGGTCTGACAACCGCCACCCTTTTCCAACATTTTAAAGAAAAAAAATGGTTCCTCTAAATATGCTTTCATTATGTTTGGTTCCGTAGTTATGTACCTGAGAAACACAGAAATGAGGAGAACTCTGTTTGTCAAATAATGGGAATATGCTTAACTATTTACTAGTTTGCTTCTGCTATAACTGATTGTCAAGCAGTTACACGATGTTTCTCCAATGAGCAGTTAGAAATGGATCATCAGCCTCTACCTGTTCTCTGTTATAGTCGTGCATGGTAACATGGGAGAGATCAGGGCTGATGCAGAATAAGCACTTGTCCTGCTGTTGCCAGTCAATCAATTCCAACCGAAGGCTTGGCCCATTTATATGACTTAATACAACAATATAATATTTGTTAATCTTCATCTTTCCTCATATTTCTGTTTCAATCAGTGGACTGAAAATGTTTTTAACCTATTCTCTCAATGTGGATTTTTATTTGTAGGGATGGATTATGTCAGATTCATTGCTTAATCCTGGGAGAGCTCGGCTATGTGGGCTAAAAGAAGAGTAATGTAATGGTTATCCGTGCATAAAAATCCCTAAATTTGGCAGTTCTCCCTGGAACAGTTCACGGTTTAGATACCTCAATGGCACGTGGAACTGCCAATCCTTGTTTGAAACTAGCACTTCATCTGATATGACCGCCATGGCCACTCCAGATATTATTCCATTTCTTCACATTGTACTGGACATCCTAATCTCAAATTCCGTTCTCTCTTAGCTCTAGATCTTTCTGATCAAGTGGCAAGAAATTCGTGTGTTCAGCTGGGAAACAAACTGCTGTTGCAGGCTGTAATATGTTTGAGTTGATAGATTCCGAGCTCCACAACCTTCACCTATATTGAACACCCAGTTTTGTTAGCCCAACCCTTTGCCATTTCAGATTTTTATTATTTCCCTTTAGAAGATTTTGTACTGGTACTATTTTGAATACTCAAGAAAACTGCGAGTTCATAATAGAAGCCTTTTTAGGTGGAAGCTATCAAAGTGGTATGGCTTGTGATATGTTAAGGGAGATGACAGTACTGTCAGCCCAAACAGTACTGACGTGATCACGTTTGTAATGTGGGTTTGTAAGTCGGCTATTTTAATATTGTCGTCAGTAGCCAGCCACAGGTGATGACAGGTCTGATTGAATCTTTATTTTCTTGAAAGCTACTATTTTTGAAATGAAATACATGTGATGCAATCCAATGTATTCCTGTTATTTCACCAAAGTATGGTGCATTTCTCTAAACATCTATAGGTTGCAAATATTTGTCCACTATTGAAACATATGTCGAAGATCCAATTTCATTCATTCCCAAATATATGACAGCATATGCTGAAAAACACCTTAAGCTCGTGAAGTCGTATGATGTACTTAAAATCTTGCAGTTGATATCAGCTTGGTATTATCTGAAGACTAGCATTTCTTATTAATTATTGTTTATTTTGTCTGGTCAAAGAAATTATTTATTTTGGGCATAAAGTATAGGGCAAGGATCTATTTTCCCTGGCAAGGATCATTTAGAAAGCATTGCCTCAAGGAAAAAATGGTTCTCCGATGCTGACAACTTGAAATCAATGCTATGTAAATTTATGTTGGGAAGAGTTATTGTCATGAGTGGTCTCGGTTATTATTATTGTGTTTGCACGTGTGGATGTCTTCCTGTGAGCTTTTAATCATGGTCAATTTTTTAATTTTTAATGGTTATTTAGATTGCACCTGGAGTGCTCTGTTTTGTAAATTATTATTATTATTATTTTGTACCACGGAAATGTGATTTAACATTGGGATTTTTAGAAAATATTTGTTCAGTATTTATTATAAAAGGTGTCGTCACGGTGGAACTTTGGGTATTCCAGTTGTACTGATGTTGGTAGGTGCTTTTTGTAAAAAGAAATTGTTAAAATGCATCTGTGCCATGATTAGATATGGTCTCTTCAAAAACCATGCAAAATTGCAAACAAGGTCTAGCAATTCTTTTAAAGGAACGTGATTTTGATTATAAAAAGGCCGCGGCTCCAAGAAATGACTGAAGCTAACAAGCTTATGTTAATCAAGCTAGCAAGGCTAAAAAAAACTTGGATGAAGACTACATTTAATACGTAACTTGCGAAGGTATTTAATTCCACTTGTGAGATGGAAAGACAGAGGGCTTCCGAAGAACTGTATCACCAATATGCACTTCAGGAATCAAGGCTTGGTAATATGCACTTCAGGAATCAAGGCTTGGTAAGAAATGGAATAAGGCAAGATAAATTGGTCCATTTACATCCTGTTTGGGCGCCGGAAGATGGCTTTTGAGAAATTGGAATATCTTCGACACAGCAAACAAATTTATTGATTAACCTGAAGAAAGAAAGGGGTCAGTGAACGATAAAATAGTCTGAGCGATTCCATGTTAGTTCCTTATCCTCTTCTTTTTGGGTATTTTCTTCTAAAAAAAAAAAAAAAAAATGTCAAACTCGTTCTGGCATCCACACCGGAATAATTTGTCATACCATCCACACCACACAACCCTTGATCACGAGGATATGGGGGTGGTGTGGATGGAGGAAATTTAAACTCAGAAATGTAGAAAATAAATGTTGAAGCAAGGGGTGACATGAAAGGAGAACGAAAGTTGAACTAGCTTTGTGTTATAGCCCGAAGAGCAATATCTGCTTCAGAGTAGCGGGCATTGTGTGATAAGTAACTAAAAAGTCAGTCAGGTTATATCTTGATCCCAAAATGACAAAAAAAAAAAAAAAAAAAAAAAAAAAAAACGAAAATTGCGTTCTTATCAAAAATTTGAGATCTCATAACTCTAGTGTATATCCATGCAATTAGAATTCTTTTTTTTTTTCCGAAAATTGCTTGAGATTCCTGAAAATCGGTTTCATCCTAGGCCTTATTACCTTTCACCCTTTTCAGATGCGATCCTCTGTTTTGGGTAAACGACGCCGAGTTTCCCGACAGAGAAACATAGTACGTTATGGTCAGGACGGACACAACTCAAAGGTCGGATAACACGTACCAAGAACAAGACACATAAAATCCGGTTTCCATGTGACAATCAAAATTCGGAACCTGACATTCTTTATCGTTTATCACATCAGAGTTGCATCGACTTTGCTCGCTAAGCTTTCCTCCAGGAAACCATCCAATTAGCTTTTCCTTGGCACTTCTCTTGTGGGCAAACATGGTGCTCTTATGATGTGATTAGATTGTCTAGAGATAAGCTAGACATTTGTTAAGAGTCACACGCTCATCCGTCCTTTCATTGAACTCTGGGTCCCATGCGCTTCAGCTGTAGTGCATGGACTGACTTAGCCAAGAAAGACACATTCTAGCATAGATGGCAGTGTCTCTTGATGTCTGATTTTATTCTCCTTATGGGCACCAATGAGCTCGAATATTAAAGTCACTGAATGTTGCATACCAGTACACTGCCTTCATCTAATTTAGAAGCACATGTATGCTAACAAAACTCCACACGCAGGTATACAAGCACACGGAGCAGTATTATCATTTTGATCATCATAGTCCACCAAAATTCTTTGTTTATGTTCTCTTAAAGAATCACAATAAATCATTTCACATAAATGATAGAAAGAATTAATATGAACTACAACCCTGACTATTTGAAGGGTGCGCAACTCATGCATGGCTGTTTCACTGATGCTATTGATCGATTACACCAGGTCATGTTCAAATTTTGAACTTGTAATTTAATTCCATTCCAGGTTCAAGTTCTTTAAATCCAAGAATTATGCTACAGATTGATTGATAGTGCTTGCATGGCTAATAATTGGGTTTCCACCATCAGAGCAAGCGTTGATAATTTGAAACTTGGGATGTAGTCTATGATGTGGCGGATGGCGCCACGTAAGTGTTAATGGCCAGGGCTAACTGACGGCAAAGACCAAACGAGGCGGCCCCTCTTCTTCAAAGTTGCCCCGCTCCTAGGCGGCCCCTCTTCTCTGAAGCGGCTCCGATACGAGACGGCTCTCCGTCTCAAGGCGGTTCCCACTCCGGCATCATCCTCTACATCAACTCCCAAATGAGTCATGATGCCTACATGGCCCCCACGTGAACTAGGCCCACCAACCATCTGGCCCACACGCCTGATAAGACTAGGCCCACCAACCATCTAACCCATGCGCCTGACAAAACTAGGCCCACCAACCATCTGGTCCACGCGCCCGACAAGACCAGGCCCACCAACCGTTCTTGGCATGCGTTTTTGACAAGATCAGGCCCACCAACCGTCTCCGAGCTCACGTAATCACCAAGAATCTATCAGACATTCTCTTCCATAGAACTCCACATGGCTGACCCCCAGATGGGGACCAAGGGTCCATAAAGGGGTAAGAAGGACTCTTGGCGAGGTATGAACACTTAAGGACCCATATAACATATTGTTGGAAAATTATTGAGAAATTATTTACCCAATTAATTGATTTTGATGATTAACAAAAGCCATGAATATATTCCTTGTATTTTGATAGATTTGATAAGTGTTTCAGGAATAAAGATCGGTTATTTATCCAAATGATACTTAAAAATCAGTTTGAATTGAATTTCAATGGAATTTATCTAAGTTCAGAACTTGGAGCCGACACCTAACAGTCTCGAGCCGACTCCAGAGCGTATCAGAGCAGTTCTAAATTTTTGGCACGGTTCGAAGTCGACACCTAGAGTTTCAGAGCCGACACCTGAAGTTTCAGAGCCGACACCCGACCTGGCGGAGCCAACTCTAACCTGAGATACAGAGAAGCTATTTTCTGCTTCAAAAACTAAAGCTGACACATGGATTTCGGGAGCCGACTCTAACCTGAGTTACAGAGACTATATTTTTCGAAGCAATTTCTGGAGCCGACACATCAGAAATCGGGAGCTGACTCCACGTTGAATTGATTTTTTCTATTTATGGAAACATGATCTGGAGCCGACACATAAAAAGTTGGAGCCGACTCCAACCTGTCAAGGACGATTTTCAAAAGTGCCAGATCAGCTCTAACGGATATATTTTCTCACCTAACTCTCAACGGATCTATTTTCTTGCGTGGAGAATCATCCAAGGTACTTTGTAACGGCTAGTTTCTCACCTAATCTTGGATTAAGACTTTATAAAAGGAGGGGTTCGTCCATTTGAAAATTAGAATAGAAATAGAGAGAAAATAACAGAAAATCAAGAGAAATCCCCAGTGAAAAAGAAAGAGAAAAATCTCTGACTGCAAGCCTATCAATCCAAGAGAGATTTAAGAGAAATCCTAAGCCCTAAAAGTTCAAATTCGGAGGATTTTAAAAGGAAAAAGAAGAAGAGCAAAAGCCCTATTTCCTCAACAAGCTGTGTTCAAGATTCAAAGTTCAATCCTTGCTCATCCATTCAAAAGAGAAGAGGAAAAGAAGAAAATCTCAACTTCAAATCGCTGCAAATCAGGCTTTTCTATTCTTATTTATTTACATTGCTTATTTGCTCATTTAAGGAGCTTTACTTTGTTATAAACATTATCTTAATTTGTTGTTTACTAATTCAATCAGGGGGATTGAATTAGTTGAGGTAGTTTACCTCGGGACAAGCTAGTTTAGCTTGGGTTAAGGTTTTATGCTGGTGAACCTGTGAAAACCGGCTGGGTTCGTTGTGACCCCATGTAAAACAACAAGTTAGAATTTTGAGCTTGTAAAACAACTCAACTGTAATCAGTGGATTATAGTGTGGACCCAAGAGTTGCTTGGGAGTGGACGTAGGTGTGGGATACACCGAACCACTATAAATATCTTGTGTTTGTAATGATTGTCTCTATCTCTCTCTCTCTTATTGTGTTTTACATTATTGCTTCACTTCATAAGTTCATTTAATCCTTGTAAGATAGGTTTTAAGTTTTAAGTATTAAACTTTTTAAAGAACCCAATTCATCCATCCCTCTTGGGTTGCCATCTGGGCCAACAATTGGTATCAGAGCTAATGCTCATTTCTAGTTGATCTAACGATCAAGAGTTAAAGATTCAAATGGCAACACAAGCTGGATCATCTTTTGCTGAAGGTCAATCCACTAATAGGCCACCTCTGTTTAATGGCTCTAATTATTCATATTGAAAAGCAAGAATGAGGATTTTCATTCAAGCTTTAGATTATGAATTGTGGAGTGTCATTACTAATGGACCTAGTACACCGACACATAGTAGATGGTTCAATCGTTCCTAAGCCCGAAAGGGATTGTAATGAGAACGATAGAAAAATGGCTCAGCTCAATGTAAAAGCCATGAATGTTTTATATTGTTCTTTAGATGCAAATGAATTCAACAGAATATCTACTTGCATTTCAGCCAAAAAAATTTGGGATAGACTAGAAGTTACCCATGAGGATACCAATCAAGTAAAAGAATCCAAAATCAATATTCTAGTGCACAAATATGAATTATTTAGTATGGAACAAACTGAATCAATCACATGCATGTACACTAGATTCACTGATATTGTTAATGGTTTGAAAAGTCTTGGTAAGACTTATACTAATTCTGAATTGGTGCGTAAATTCTTAGATCTCTTCCATGGACATGGGAAGCAAAAGTAACTGCAATCCAAGAAGCCAAAGATTTGAATGTTCTAGCTTTAGAGGAGCTACTTGGATCCTTGATGACCCATGAATTGATAATGAAACAACATCAAGAGGAAGAGGTGAAAAGGAAAAGAACCATTGCACTTAAGGCTGCAGAAAAAGGAGATAAGCAGCAGTGAGAATAATGATGAAGATGATGAGACAGCTCTCCTTGCTAGAAATTCAAGAAATTTATGCAAAGAAGAAGACCCTTCCACAAAAGGAAATCAGAAATTAAAATGGAAGGAGAAAAAGAAAAAGAAAGGGATAAAGAAAAAAGAACTCTTGACATGTTATAAATGTAAGAAACCAGGGTATTTTCGATTTGAATGTTCTCAACTAAAGAAGGGTTACAAGAAGAAGAAGAAGGCCTATGTTGCAACTTGGAGTGATAGTAAAGATTCTTCATCCAAAGAAGATAAAAAAGAAGTTGCAAACATATGCTTCATGGCAAACGGCGAAAATGAGGTATGTACTGAAACCCCTAATGATGATTTTACATTTGATGAATTATATGATGCATTTAATAAATTAGTTAGTGATTTTAAGGTTTTGAGAATGAAAAACAAATCTTTGAAAATGAAAACCTAAATCTTCTCAAAGAGAAAAATGATCTAATTCTTGATGTTAAAAATCTAAAATATGAAAATGAAAACTTTTTAAAAGAAAAGGAATTAATTTCTAATGAAAATATTAATTTGAAGAAAGAAATTGATAAATATAAGAACATTGTTGATAAATTTACATATAGCTCAGAAAAACTAAATTTGCTTTTAGGTAATTAAAGAGCTGCATTTGATAAAGCTGGTTTAAGATATAAACCTCACATGAAACAAAAATATATCAACAATTTCTTTGTAAAGAAAAATAATATTTTATGTTATCATTGCAACAAAAAGGACATAAATCTTATGAATGCAATGTTAGAAAAACCAATAAAAATTTAAATATTAAAGGCAAGAAAATATGGGTTACAAAAGGAACAATCTTTATTGCTACTAACCATGAAGGACCCAAGAAAGCTTGGGTACCTAAACAAAAGATTTAATTATCTTGCAGGAGTATCTTGCGGCTAAAGGATCAAAAAGAAAGTGGTATCTTGATAATGGCTGCTCAAGGCACATGACGGGTGACAAGGAGGAATTCATCACCCTTGAAAATAAAAGAGGAGGAGTTGTTATTTTTGGAGATAATGGCAAAGGCCAAATTATGGATTTGATAAAATTCAAATAACTCCATTCACTTTTATAGAAAATGTTTTATATGTTGTTGGTTTAAAGTATAATTTAATTAGCATTAGCCAATTGTGTGATAAAGGTTTCAAAGTTTTATTTGATGCTTCTATTTGCACTGTTTCTAATCCCACTGACAATAGCATTATATTTATTGGAAATAGAAATGGCAATGTATACTTAATTGATTTAGATAATTTGTCTACTAGTAATCATTGCTTAATTGTTGATAATGCTAAAGTAAATGAGATTGGATGGCTATGGCATCGTAGATTAGGTCATGCAAGCACACACTTAATTTCAAAATTAATTAGAATGAATTTAGTTAAAGGTCTTCCAAAGTTAGATTTTGAAAACAATAGAATTTGTGATGCATGTCAATTTGGAAAACAAACTAGAAATTCTTTCAAATCTAAAAATATTGTTTCAACTACTAGGCCACTCGAACTACTTCATATGGACCTTTTTGGACCTACTAGAACCACTAGTCTAGGAGGAAAGAAATATGGTCTTGTGATAGTAGATGATTACTCTAGATATACTTGGGTTTGTTTTTGGCTCACAAAGATAAGACTTTCTCGATATTTCTAAAATTCTTCAAGAAAGTCACAAATGAGAAAAATAACACCATAGTGTCTATTAGAAGTGATCATGGCATAAAATTTAAAAATCATCAATTTGAAAATTTATGTATTGAAAATGACATTCATCATAATTTTTCTGCACCTAGAATACCACAATAAAACGGAGTCGTAGAAAGAAAAAAATAGAACATTAGAAGGTATAGCCCGTACCATGCTATGTGAAAGCTAACTCCCAAAGTACTTTTGGGCAGAAGCTATAAACACAGCATGTTACATCCTTAATAGAGCTTTAATTAGGCCAATTCTTAAGAAAACTCCCTATGAACTATGGCATAATAGGAAACCTAACATTAGTTATTTTCATACATTTGGTTGTCGATGTTTTATCATAATAATGGTAAGGATAATCTTGAGAAATTTGATGCCAAATCTGATGAAGGTATATTCTTAGGTTATTCAATATCTAGTAAAGCTTATAGAGTGTTCAATAAGAAATATTTAATTGTAGAAGAGTCAATTCATATAGTATTTGATGAATCTTTAGCATCAAGTGCTGAAAAGATTGATGATGAGGAAGATACAATTTTGCTTGAAAGAGACATTAAAAAATTAAATATAGATGTATCTTCAGACCATGAACAAGAAGCTAAAGATGATGACTCACCTAAGAATGATGTTATTGATACTACTCGTAATGATAAAGATCTATCTAGAGATTGGAGATATGCTTATGGTCATCCTAAGGATTTAATCATAGGTAATTTATCTCAAGGTGTAAGAACTAGATCATCAATGAGGAACATCAATAATCATCTTGCATTTGTGTCTCACATAGAATCCAAAACTATTGAAGAAGTTGAAAAGATAATAATTGGATGTTAGCTATGCAAAAGGAATTAAATTAATTTACTAGGAATAATGTATGGTTCTTAGTTGATAGACCCAAAGGTCATTCTGTTATAGGATCTAAATGGGTATTTAGAAATAAATTAGATAAAAATGGCATAGTAATTAGAAATAAAGCTAGATTAGTTACAAAAGGATATAATCAAGAAGAAGGAATTAATTTTAATGAAACTTTTATACCAGTTGCTAGATTAGAAGCAATGAGACTATTACTTGCATTTACATGTCATATGAATATTAATTTATTTCAAATGGATGTTAAAAGTATATTTTTAAATAGTTTTATAAATGAAAAAGTTTTTGTAGAGCAACCCCCAGGTTTTGAAGATCATGAATTTTCAAACCATGTTTTTAAATTACACAAAGCACTTTATAGTTTAAAACAAGCACCTAGAGCTTGGTATGATAGATTAAGCAAATTTCTAATTGAAAATAACTTTTCTAGAGGAAATGTTGATAAAACCTTATTTTTGAAAAGAAAAGATAAAGATTTATTTGTTGTACAAATTTATGTAGATGATATTGTATTCGGTGCTATTAACAATCTTTTGTGTCAAGAATTTGCAAAGTTAATGTAGGGTGAATTCGAGATGAGCATGATGGGAGAACTCAACTTCTTCCTAGGACTTCAAATCAAACAAGAAAGAGAGAAAATTTTCATCAACCAAACAAAGTACACAAAAGAAATTCTCAAAAAGTTTAGTATGGAACAAGTCAAACCTCTCGGAACACCAATCAGTCCTTCATGCAAGTTAGATAAAGATGAAGATGGTAAGCCTGTTGATCAAAAATGTTACAGAGGTATGATCGGTTCACTACTTTACTTAGCAGCTAGTAGACCAGATATCATGTTTGCAGTATGTTTATATGCACGATATCAATCTGAACCTAAAGAATCTCACTTAATTGCAGTAAAAAGAATACTTAGATATCTAAATGGAACTAAAAATATAGGATTATGGTATTCTAGAGACTCAACATTGAATTTGATTGCATATTCTGATTCTGATTATGCTGGTTGTAAATTGGATAGAAAGAGTACAAGTGGTGCATGCCAATTCTTAGGAAGTAACTTAATTTCTTGGTTTAGCAAAAAGTAAAATTTAGTTGCATTATCAACTGCTGAAGCTGAATATGTTGCAGCTGGAAGTTGCTGTGCTCAAATCCTTTGGATTAAGCAACAACTTGAAGATTATGGTATAACACTTGATAAAACACCAATTAGATGTGATAACACTAGTGCAATAAACTTGACTAAAAATCCAATCTAACACTCAAGAACTAAACACATTGAAATTAGATATCATTTCATTAGAGAATATGTAGCCAATAATGACATTTGTCTTGATTATGTTTGTACTGATGAACAATTAGCTAACATTTTTACAAAACCCCTAAGTGAAGAAAGATTTTGTTATCTTAGAGAGAATTAGGAGTTTGTGATCCATTGGAATGATTTTTAAATCTCCTAGGAATGTTTATCTAGAATTCAATCATTTTGTTTAATTTTCTTGTGATTTTAAGGAAAAATTATCTAGATATTTGAACCCCTTGATTCATCACATTCCAAAGTTGAGTTATCCAAAATTTGAAGACTTTCCGGATAAGTTTTAAATTCTTTGAGACTCTTTTTTTTTTTTTTTTTCTGAAACTATCTTGGAGCTGACACCTCTGGTATCAGAGTCGACTCTAATTTTGTCTGAGATTTTGGAGCCGACACTTGCTTTTCTAGAGTCGACTCCACTTCGGGCGTTGACTGTATTAGCGACATGGAGCCGACACCTCGCTTTGCGGGAGTCAACTCTAAGTGGTCCCAAATTGACTATTTTAGGGCAGAGTCGACACCTATTCGGCCCCATTCCATTCCAAACTCTTCCAAATCTTTCTCAAATTCTTTCAAATTCCAAAATCTCCCTAATCCATCAATCCCTAGCTACCTATGGCACTTAAGCGTTGAGGATTGATCTTTGAAGCGGCTGTAACGATAGGGAAGAGGACAGTGAGGCGTCCGGCTCGTCAGCCTTCACCTAGCTCAAGCTCTTCATCATTGTCCTCCACTCCAAGTGTCATACCTGGTCCGTCTTCCCCACCTATTGATCTTTTAGCTAGAAAGATTATTACCACGGGTAGAAAAGTGGACTTCAGATTCTTTGAAGATAAAGGTTTCTCTCTTGGTAGGCAACTTAAGGAGATGGGACTAGAGAAGGTATGTTCATTAGATGTTCCTACTTATTCCGCCCTTGTTAAGGATTTCTATCTCAATTTGTCTAGAGGAGACGGAGGCATTGTGAGTGATGTGAGAGGAACTAGAATCCACCTTACCTCTAAAATTTTGGGAAGTTTATTAGAAATTCCTGTGATTGGACCTATTGCAAACTCCCATAGTAATAGAGGTAAAGCATTATCGAGGATGCTTGGCGAGAAGTTGCAGAATTTGAAGAAATTAGGGCTAACCAGTTGCTCCTTGAGTTAAGATTGTTACATAATATCTGTAGCATGATCTTATTCCCAAAAATCGGTCGTTTTGAGTATGTATCAGAAAGAGATATTATTGTTATGGATAGTATATTGACCGGTCAGCCGATAAACTTACCTGGAATGATGATTTGGTATATGGCCGAGGCTGACAGTAAGAAGAGGTCAACACTTCCATATGGAATGATTCTGACTATGGCTTTTAAGAGCCAAGGTGTTAACATTTTGGACAATGAGCCTTTAAAGAGCCTGTGACACACTGATTATTATAATAAGGCTACTCTGCACCGAATGGGTTTTATGAAAGTCAGCGGACACTGGAAGAGAAAAAGAAATCTGGAAGACAGAGCAGCTGAGATGGATACTATAGCCCCTGGTACATCAGAGGCAGAGCCTTCAGTGAGGCATACTTCACCAGGCCCTAGCTGTCCTGCACCCTCAGCACCTGCACTAGCTCCTACTTCTTTTGCTCAGACTTCTACTGGTTTTTCTGATGCTCAGTTGGTACAGTTAAAAGAACTCCTTGTCATAAAGAAGAAATGAAGATTGAACTAACTAGTAGACTTTTGAGCTTAAGGGAGATGTATTACTCCTTGGAAGATAAAATCAGCAGAATTGAATCATCCTTTGGAACCTCATCTGAAGCCTTGAAGATTGATCTTATGCACATTTTTGAGAAGATCAAGGACATTGGAGGAGATTCCGATACTTATTCAAAGTGCAATGCGGAGTTACAAGAAAAAATTACTGTTGTATCTGCTTTTATTGACAGAAGACTAAATGATTTTATGAAGATACAAAGTGAGGGCATGGAAAAGATCTTAGAAGAGCTCAAAAGACTTCTTAGATTTTGATATTTAATTTGCTTTATGATGTAATTTGATTTTGGTTGCATGATGTAATGAAGTTTAAGTGAAATGAACATTTTGTTGTAATGTTTAAGTATTGAATGAATATCATACTTGAATTTTGATATTAAGCTTGAATTTTAAGTTAACCTTTGATTTTGATGATTGAATTATTCAAACTCCTTTGATTGATGTTAATTTAAGCTTTAATGCCCTTCTAAACCTTTTTGTTGATTACAAAAAAGGGGGAGAAAGGTTGTTTATGTATATGTATTATGCATTTGATATTAATTTCATTAATTTCATACATTTGAATATATAAGCAAAGAGGAGAAAGGATATTAAGTTATAAGAGAATGTCACTTACTTGAATATGAATGAAACTCAATATATGCACCTACATAGGGGGAGCTATCTCATTAAGGGGGAGCTTAACCTTAATTTTAAAATGTTTTGTCCATTATGCATTAATTGATTATGCATATACTCAATGTTTTTATCATCATCAAAAAGGGGGAGACTGTTGAGAAAATTATTGAGAAATTATTTACCCAATTAATTGATTTTGATGATTAACAAAGGCCATGAGTATATTCCTTATGTTTTTGATAGATTTGATAAGTGTTTTAGGAATTAAGATCGGTTATTTATCCAAATGATATTTAGAAATCAGTTTTGAATTGAATTTCAATAGAATTTATCTAAGTTTAGAACTTGGAGCCGACACCTAACAGTCTCGAGCCGACTCCAGAGCGAATCAGAATAGTTCTAAATTTTTGGCACGGTTCGAAGTCGATACCTAGAGTTTCGGAGCCGACACCTGAAGTTTCGGAGCCAACACCCGACCTGGCAGAGCCGACTCTAACATGAGATACAGAGAAGCTATTTTCTGCTTCAAAAGCCGAAGCCGACAATGGATTTCGGGAGCCGACTCTAACCTGAGTTACATAGACTACATTTTTCGGAGCAATTTTTGGAGCTGACACATCAGAAATCGGGAGCCGACTTTATGTCGAATTGATTTTTGCTATTTATGGAAACACGATCTGGAGCCGACACATGAAAAGTTGGAGCCGACTCCAACCTGTCAAGGACGATTTTCAAAAGTTCTAGATCGGCTCTAACAGATATATTTTCTCACCTAACTCTCAACGGATATATTTTCTCACCTAACTCTCAACGGATCTATTTTCTTACATGGAGAATCATTCAAGGTACTTTGTAACGACTAGTTTCTTACCTAATCTTGGATTAAGACTCTATAAAAGGAGGGATTCGTCCGTTTGAAAATCAGAATAGAAATAGAAAGAAAATAACAGAAAAATCAAGAGAAATCCCTAGTGAAAAAGAAAGAGAAAAATCTCTGACTCCAAGCCTATCAATCCAAGAGAGATTCAAGAGAAATCCTAAAAGCCCTAAAAGTTCAAATTCAGAGGATTTTCAAAAGGGAAAAAAGAAGAGCAAAAGCCCTATTTCCTCAACAAGCTGTGTTCAAGATTCAAAGTTCAATCCTTGCTCATTCATTCAAAAGAGAAGAGGAAAAGAAGAAAAGCTCAACTTCAAATCGCTCCAAATCAGGCTTTTCTATTCTTATTTATTTACATTGTTTATTTGCACATTTAAGGAGCTTTACTTCGTTGTAAATATTATCTTAATTTGCTGTTTACTAATTCAATCAGGGGGATTGAATTAGTTGAGGTAGTTTACCTCGAGACAAGCTAGTTAGCTTGGGTTAAGGTTTTGTGCTGGTGAACCTGTAAAAACCGGCTGGGTTCGTTGTGATCCCGTGTAAAACAACAAGTTAGAGTTGTGAGCTTGTAAAATAACTCAACTGTAATAAGTGGATTATAGTGTGGACCCAAGAGTTGCTTGAGAGTGGACGTAGGTGTGGGATACACCGAACCACTATAAATATCTTGTGTTTGTAGTGATTGTCTCTATCTCTCTCTTATTGTGTTTTACTATTGCTTCACTTCACAAGTTCACTTAATCCTTGTAAGATAGGTTTTAAGTTTTAAGTGTTAAACTTTTTAAAGAACCCAATTCACCCCCCCTCTTGGGTTGCCATCTGGGCCAACACATATCCATCTCTGGTTTTTTATCCAAGCTTCTTCAAGCTTACGACTGTGACCCAAGCCACTGACTTGACCATCGAAGGGTCCCCGCCGAAACTTCTATCCCCGAGACTTCTTGTAGGCTCTTCATAACGGAGAAAGCATCATCGACAACCTCACGGAGCTCTCTGATGATCATCATTCGGTGACCCGGCATCAATAGATTGTTGTGCAGGGTAGGGGGAGAGAGTAGAGCTATGTGACAACTAAACTACAAGCCCTCACTCCCTCTACAACAACGATGGTGGTAACGCATGCTCGGAAGGCCTCCATTAGTCATGTTGGAGGGCATCGCCAACACACGGGGCAGTAGGAGGCTAACCCTCATGCTACTAATCCTTCTGCTACTAATCCTCCTGTTACTTTCGCACCACCAGCTATGGCCACTCAAGCCGAGCAACTGGCTGCACTCACCCAGCAAGTCCAAACCCTGATCGTGGTGGTCCATGGACTGCAAGAGCAACAGTTTGTGGCACCCAGCATCAGTTTAGGCCTCCTACGCCGCCTGTGGCAATTGCACCAACCAGCTAACAATCCACTCAGGGGAGATCTCCTCAGCAAGAGACTCGCCGCCATCATGTCTCACCTAGATGACACCGTCAGGGGACCCTCAAGAGATCATAGTCCCCCCGTCCATAGCTCGGGTGACTCTTCTCCTAGGCGACGATATGGAGAAGAGCCCAAATAGAGGTACCACCACCTGAGCTCTTTTCCTTCTTGTTCATCTTCCGAGTCATCAAGGAAGGCATCAGCTATCAACCACAGGGCAGAGAGACATTTGGACGAGTACCATCAGCGGTAAGAGGAGCTCAGCAGGAAGATCAATAATCAACCAAAGGTGGACTACGATACCCATCCTTCCTTCACTCGCCATATCCTGAAGGAGCCTGTTCTCTCTAGGTTTTGCCTTCCTCAGCTGGATCCGTATGACGGTACTATGGATCCACTCGATCATCTTGAAGCTGCAAGGCTCTCATGTTAGTTCAAGAGGCAACTGATGCCCTCTTATGCAAGGCTTTCCCAGCTATCATGTGGAAGGCCGTGCACGATTGGCACTCCTACCTACCCCCACACGATATCAATTCCTTCCGACAATTAGAGAGGACCTTATGGGCACATTTTGATGCCTATCGGAGGATCCCATGGGTAGTAAATAGCCTGTTTTCCATCCGACAGAAAGAAGGAGAATCTCTCAGAGACTTCGTGGCCCATTTCAAAATGGTCACCCTCGAGGTCTACCACTTGGATGATGCGGTGGCAACCCTGGCACTAAAACGGGGACTTTTTCCCTCCCGTTTTACTTTCTCTCTCGATAGGAAGCCCCCTTAGCTCCTACGCTAAGCTTCTGAGCTGAGCATAAAAGTACATCTGCGCTGATAAAGCTGACTCTACATGTATGGAGACCAAGGGAGGGTTCAGCAGGAGGTTAGCCCGCACAGAGTCAAGCAGACCCTCTCGCCCTAAGAAGCCCGAGCCATCACACCGATCGGATAACCGACGCTGGAGTCTTGCCCCTAGGGAAAATGAGCTCACCCCTCTCCTTGCTCTCTAGTCTCACATTCTCATGGAAATCGAAGGTGAACTATACTTCCAGTGCCCTCCCCTGATGAAGAAGGGAGCTACCCGTGACAAGAGTCGTTATTGCCGCTTCCATCGGGACTACGACCATGACATTGAAAACTGTTACAGTATGAAGCATGCCATTGAGGAACTTATCCAAAGGGACTACCTCAAAAAATTTGTCCATAAGGGACCCCCAGCTGTTTCGGCACTGATGGGGCCTCCTCCTACTCAAGCCAATATCGACAATACCCCAATGGAGAAGACGGTGGGGATGATTTCTTCGGGGGTGGGTTCTACGTCCAAGAGGCCAAGGGTAGACGTAGAGTTAGAGAATGTAATCCCCTTTCCTAAAGGGGAGTTAGCTGGGGTGGATAATATAAACAATGATGGCATCGTCATTTCAATGACAATCACCAAGCATCCTGTAAAATGGATCCTAGTTAACAGTGGAAGCTTGGCTGACATCATTACCTATGATACTTTTGTTCGGATGCACTTGTCTCCCAGCTCCCTCCAACCAGTGAGGCGCCTTTGGTCGATTTTATAGGGGACTCGATGAGGGTAGAAGGTAAGATTACCCTTCCAGTTACGGTTAGAGCACAACCATGTCAAAGCATGAATTTTATGAAGTTCCTAGTTATCTGAGTGCTCTTGGCATACAACGCCATACTTGGCCGACCTGGCTTGAATCTCCTTGATGTGGTCATCTCTACCAAGCAATTGCCAGTTAGGTTCCCAACTAGCAATGGGATCGGCGAAATGCAAGGAGAGATAAGTCTGATCCTACCATGCTATCATATGGCATCTAGCCCTCATGAGCCGATGGTCACACAAGTCCCAGAAGCACCCGATCCCAGGGAGCCTGGTAAGGGAGGGGAGCCGGCTGAGCGGTTTCTGACCTTTCCACTAGGAGATGACCCGACAAGGACGGTATTGAAAGAATTATGCCCTAAAAGCCAATCACAGTTGTTGTATCAGTGGCAAAATATGTAATTTTTCTCAACTCAAGAATGATAATAGAGACAATTTTATATTTCATCATATGCTGTGTCTTATATTTTTTATGATGAACCCCATAGAATAGGGCAATATTTTTAGGGTTACAAGGATAACAGTGAGACCTAAAACCTATAAACCCTAATCTAGAATATTCCTAGTCCTAGGATCATCGATTTGGGGATCGATGAATCTAGATAGACTAGCACATCTTATGTATGCTCGATTGTGAGGGTGGTTGGTCTCACGACCACTTGTGTAGGGACACTAATACAAAGATGTGGGTGCTCATTAGGTTATGAGTTCACTGAATTGATCCGATAGGAGAACATCAAATGGAAGTTTTATTTACTTGTCATAATAGATTGTTCTCTAAGTGGGAGTTATGCAAGTAATCCTTAGACCTGAGACCACTATAGTATCTTGTGCACATGAATCTATTTTGGCTCATATTCATTCATAACAAAAGGTTATGTACGGAGTGATGCTATATATGAAGGATTGTGTATGAAGGTAATGAGTAGGTCAACAAGGAATCGATGACTCCTAGTAAGAGGAGTATTTATCCCAAGTAATCTCATCAAATGTTGATTCAGAAAATCTTTGATCAAAGTATGATGAAATTAGAAAAGGTTTTCTTATTTATCATCAGTTGAGTCTTCATTAATGATTAGAGATTCAAATGGATTAAGTATGAAGGTTTGACATTTATCCATGCCCATCACTTAATCGGGATAAAGAAATATCGAGGGATTGAATTGCATGGTAACTTGCCACTAAAGGGTATTTTGGTAATTTTTATCAAATTCCTCATCTTCTGGGTAGGCATGACACATTGCTAGATGTCAATTTTATCTTGTAGGTTTTTATAAATCAATTAGATTGATTTCATAAGTCAATTTGAAGGTTGGTCCAGATTGACAGTTTAAGTTAGCCCGATTTGACCTGTTCAGATAGTCGGATACATAATCGGGCTAAATCAAAAACCTACTGCTAGCTAGATGAGGAACCCAGACGGTCACAAACAATAGAGAATTAATTGAAGAAGTTGAAAATATTTTTATTAGGATTTTTGGATCCTAATTGGTTGGCCAAGATCGCATACTAGCATATGTGGGCTAACCCGAGCTCCTGACTTAATCTGTTTAGGTCCATTTGCTTGTTGATTAGGCTAATAAATTTAAGTTAGATTTAAATTAACATTATTCATGTGTTGGGCAGCCTATCTAGAGTTTAATCTAAATTTATGGGATTTTTCTAGATTTTTTATGATGATCAATTTCGAATTGGATTCGAATTTCAGCCTGATTTGGTTAGTTTGGGTTGACTTGGTTAGTCTGGGTTGACCTTGGGCCTTAGTCCCTTTTTGAACCATTTTATTTCGAATTTAAATGAGTTTAATTTATTAAATATCATTTAAATTTATTAATAAAATAATTTAATAAATTAAATATTTAATATGTACTTGGTGGGGTTTGAACCGAAGACCCTTTGGACCCTTGGCGCCCTCTTAGAGCGGATAGAAGCGCTCCTCACGTAAAACGTCTCCACCATTTCTTAATGCCCCTTGGATGACGCCCTTTCTCTCCATCCAACGCCTCTCATTGCTGCCCCTTCGTTTCTATTTAAAGGGGGCAGCGGATGGGATTCTGAGAACAGAAAAAGAAAGAGAAAACAGAGAGCCCGTAAGCCCTCCTTCTCCCCTGTTCTTCTCCCCTTGTCTTAATGTCACAAGGCCCTAAGTTGAGATAGAGAAAGGCTATTAAAGTGTGTAGAGGCTTGTTGGAAAGCTTTCAGAAAGCTTTTGAAGAGGAGAAAGTCCAAAAAGGCATTAAAAGGCTGCATATGATAAAAAGGCTGCCAGAAAAGTTCTAGCAAGCAAATAGGAGTGCTTTTTCGAATTGATTCTCGTGTGGATCACCTTTGGAGGGCATACACTTGTATGCCTCTTGGAGATTATTATATTTAGTAATCAGGTATTTTTCTTACTTCTTTTATTTTAGATTTTAATTGATTTACTTTTTGAACTGCATAAAGGCGATCTTGGAAATTAGGGCTTTTGGCGATTTTTGTTTTTCAAAATGATTAAAGTTTATGAAAAGCATGCCTTCAAGCATCCCAAAATTCCCATCAGTGGTATCAGAGCCTTCTTCATGCATTCAAGAAGAAATCAAATTAATCTATTATGAATGATTAAATTGATAGATCATTATATGTTATAGCAAAATTGTAAGTTATGTTTAACATAATTGGCATGATATGCATAATGTAATGATATGACTATATTACATTCATAAAATGGTTATTATTATGATTGTTAAAATAAGTAAATCATTATGTTCTGATGCATAATTAGCAATATATGTTATACATAATTGACTATTATACTTTATATAATGCAATGTCCTAGTAACTACTTAGGATTGGGTTAGTCACCATAGCCATTTGGTCATAAGAGCCAAGTAGGTTTTTTAAAGGCCCTCTCTTTCCATTCAATGGGATCTCCTATGATATGTAGGGGTGCCGATGTGATCTTATCCCATGAACAAGTAATGAGAACGGATGATTATTATTTTTTAATCATATGCTTTTGTGATGCATATTAGGGCTAATATGCGTATTAGTTATGATGAGATGAAGTATGTACTGATTGATTGTATGCCACAAGATTAGGGTTTCACTATAACCCTAATTAATTTAGAAATATGTTTAGAAGTATTAGTTGTCATTATGTTGTAAGATTAATGACACACTATGCACATAAATGGATATGTGATACTTAGAAACATAAGGATGTGCTCGAGACGATAAAAGCCCTCCTAAAAATTATATTTAGTTGTAGTGTTATATTATCATGAACAAATCCTTTTTAGGGATTAATTGATCGATTGGTGTCTAAGAAAAGTGGTTCTGGGAAGGTAAAGAGGATGTGGTTTTTTAATTAGTTCCGTTACTTACCTGGCCAAATTTATTTGGTGTCTAAGGCAAGAACGGGGGACTCCCACACCTCTTCCACTTGCCTGGCCAATTCGATTAATTTAAACCTTAGAATTGGAAATGCTAATTGGTTATAAATGCACTACAAAAATGCCTTCCTTCATACAAAGCCAAAATTATATCAAAACTATAGTAGGCTTGTTGAGCAAACTCAAGGCTTACTATTAGGGTTTGATGTAAAAATTTGACTTGGTGCATATTATGCTTTATAGTATGCTTGTTAATGTTACTTTGTTGAGCAAACTCAAGGGTGACATTATTCAATCATGACTATATAGAATGAAGGGTCTGACTAAACTAAGACATTATTGTTTGTTGTGCAAACACAAGGCTATAAGTGTCTTAGAGGCAAGTGTAATGTTGATGAAATTGGAAAGGGAATTTCCTACCCTTTGAACTTATAAATGTTTGTTGAGCAAACTCAAGGCATTTATAAGGAATTGGGATCTCAACCCCACTAAAGAAATCGGATATTGGTTTCTCGTTTAACATAGTAGAGGGTTATGGTATTCGAAGAAAATAGTGGGAGACACAATTAGATTCAAAGTCCTTGTCTAATTGTGATTATCATTTTTGAGTGGTCTGCTCATGTATTGTTCTTGTTTGTTTGTAGACAATTAAATGGCTTCATCATTATCACTGCGGGGCATTTTAGATGCTAATAAACTAACCGGACCAAATTATGTCGATTGGTTGAGGAACCTGAGGATTGTATTAGCTCAGGAGAAAATTTCCTACATTCTTGATTCTCCGATCCAGATCCGATCGGAGAAGATGCTTCGAGGAGGAAAGGGCCACATTAAGGATGTGGCAGAATGACAGTATGACTGTCAAGTGCATCATGTTGGCCTCAATGAGCAATGAGCTCCAGAGGCAACATGAAAAGATAGAACCTCAGTCCATACTTCTCAACTTAAAAGAGTTGTATGGAGAGCATAGTAGGACTGCAAGATATGAGATATCTAAGCAGTTGTTTCGTGCACATATGAGTGACGGCTCGCCTGTTCAGGTTCATGTCCTAAAGATGATTGACTTAATCACCCAATTAGGTCAATTAGGCTTCATCATGGACGAGCAGCTAAATCAGGATCTGATCTTGCAGTCACTCCCAGATTCCTTCTCACAATTTGTCATGAACTACCACATGAATAAATTGAATCTTACATTACCAGAGCTACTTAACATGCTTAAGACTGCTGAGAGCCATTTTAAGGGAGAAAAGGCTCATCTTTTCTGATCGATGGGAAGAAGAAAAGGTGATGAAGAAGGGTTTAAAAAGAAAATTAAACCCTAAAAGGAGCATCAAGAAGAAGAAGAAGGCAAAGAAGTCTTCAGATGATGGATCTTGTTTCTTCTGCGGTAAGAAGGGACATTGGAAGAAGAATTGTAAGAAGTACCTGGCAAGTTTGAAACAGGATACTGATAAAGCATCAAAAGGTTTGTTAATGATACAAACAAACTTATCATTGAGTTCTTCAACTTCTGATTCATGGGTATTGGATACCGCATGTGGGGCTCACATATGCAAATCTTTGCAGGGGCTTCACAAAATTAGAAGGTTGGAGAAAGGTGACTTCAAGCTTTATGGCGCGAGTGGAGAGACCATCCATGCAGAAGCTGTTGGAACCTACTTGTTATTATTGCCTACAGGCAAAATACTTGAATTAAAAGATTGTTATTTTATTCCGAATGTAGTCAGAAATATTATTTCTGTACCGTTGTTATTAAAACAAGGTTATGAAATAAAAGTTGAGAGCAATGGATGCTCTATATCTTATTCAAATGACTTCTTTGGAATGGAAAAATTTGTGAATGGTCTTTTAACTCTATCACTCAATGATAATGTGTTGCTTGTTGAAAACAAAAGGAGAAAAGAAATGATCCAATGAAACATTCCTTTGGCATTGCCGATTAGGTCATATAAGTGAGTCAAGGATTAACAAGTTATACAAAGAAGATTTCTTTGGACCTTATGATTTTCAATCATTAGAAACTTGTGAATCTTGCCTCATGGGAAAAATGACCAAGTCTTCATTTACTGGACATGGAGAAAGGGCAACTGAGTTATTAGGGTTAATACATTCAGATGTATGTGGACCCATGTCAACTCAAGCTATAGGAGGATACTCTTATTTCATCACATTTATAGATGATCTATCAAGGTTCGGATATGTGTATCTTATGAAACATAAATCCGAAGCCTTTGAAAAGTTTAAAGAGTATCAAAATATGGTTGAAAAACAAACTGGAAAAAGTATTAAAATCCTTCGATCTGATCGAGGAGGTGAATACTTATCCAGCGAGTTTCTTAATCATCTTAAGGATAATGGTATTCTCTCTGAATGGACACCTCCATATACACCACAATTAAATGGTGTAGCTGAAAGGAGGAACCGTTCCTTGTTTGATATGGTATAGTCCATGATGTGCTTCACGGATCTTCCAGTATCCTTCTGGGGTTATGCCCTAGAAACTGCTGCATATGTAATAAACGGGTACCATCAAAATCAGTTCCTAGCACTCCATATGAATTATGGAATGGCAGAAAGCCAAGTCTTAAACATCTTAAAATTTGGGTTGCCAGCTTATGTTAAAAAGGAATTTGTACATAAGCTAAATGCTAGGGCTGAAAAATGTAGGTTCATTGGTTATTCTCAAAAAGGTATTGGATACCTTTTCTATCATCCTACTGAACAAAAGGTATTTGTTAGTAGGCATGCTGTCTTTTTGGAAAAGGAATTTATTCAAGAAGAAAGTAATGGCAGAATAATCGAATTAAGTGAAATTTAAAATAAACAAACTCAAGTTCCTCAATCAGAAGTACAAATTGATAAGGTACAACCACAACATACACTCCTCTTCGTAGGTCAGAAAGAGTGCGGGAAGCACCTCTTAGATATGGTTTTATGATTGAAAACAATAATGAAGCCAACGTCATTGAAAATGATGATCCACTGACCTATGTGGGAGCAATCGAGAGTAAGGAATCCGACAAATGGCTTAATGCCATGAAATCCGAGATGGACTCCATGTATGACAACCAGGTTTGGATCTTGGTTGACCCACCTGAGGGAATTGTCCCAATAGGGTGCAAATGGATCTTCAAAAGAAATATTGGAGAAGATGGGCAAATAGAAACCTACAAGGCTAGGTTAGTGGCAAAAGGTTTCAAGCAAAGACATGGTATTGACTATGATGAAACTTTTTCGCCAGTTATCATGCTCAAGTCTATTAGGATTATGCTTGCTATTGCTGCATACTATGATTATGAAATATGGCAAATGGATGTTAAGACTGCATTCCTTAATGAAATCTTGAGGAAGAAGTCTATATGTCAGCCAGAGGGGTTTGTCTCAAGTGGGAGACCAAACCAAGTATGCAAACTTAGAAAATCTATTTATGGATTAAAGCAAGCATCGAGGAGTTGGAACATTCGTTTTGATGAAACTATTAAGGAATTTGATTTCATCAAGAATACGGATGAACCGTGTGTATATAAGAAAATAAGTGGGAGTGCCATTGTCTTCTTGGTCTTGTATGTGATGACATACTTATCATTGGAAATGATATTCCAATGATGCAATCAGTCAAGACTTGGTTGTCAAAATATTTTTCCATGAAGGGTTTGGGAGAAGCATCCTATATTTTAGGAATAAAGATCTATAGAGATAGATCTAAGAGGATGCTAGGGTTATCCCAATCCAGGTACATAGACTTAATATTGAAAAGATTCAATATGGAGGGAAGTAAGAAAGGTTATTTACCCATGAGTCAGGGCATACACCTATCTAAAAGGATGTCTCCTAAGACTCCAGAAGAAAGAGATATGATGAATAAGATTCCTTATGCTTCGGTAGTAGGATCAATTATGTATGCAATGTTATGTACCAGACCTGATGTTGCTTATGCTTTGGCATAGTAAGTAGATTTCAGGCTGATCAGGGGAGGATCATTGGAAAGCAGTAAAAAACATTCTTAAGTACCTGAGAAGGACTAAAGATGTTTTTCTCATATATGGAGGATCAGACTTAAAACTAGAAGGCTATACAGATTCTAGTTTTCAATCTGATCCAGATGACAGTAAGTCTATATCAGGGTATGTCTACACTCTGAATGGAGGAGCAGTGAGTTGGAAAAGTACCAAGCAGCCAACTGTAGCTGATTCAGTCACTGAGGCAGAGTACATAGCTGCAAGTGAAGCCGCTAAGGAAGCTATCTGGATGAAGAAGTTCATCACCGAATTAGACGTAGTTCCTACTATACAACAGTCTGTGCCATTATATTGCGATAACACTGGAGCTGTGGCACAAGCGAAGGAACCAAGGTCTCACCATAAATCCAAGCACATCCTGAGACGCTTCCACCTCGTTGAGACATCATTGAAAGACATGATGTGGTGATAGAACGAGTTGAAACAAAGAACAACATAGCAAACCCATTCACTAAGGCCCTTCCACTATAGCAGTTAGATCGCCATCTTGATTGTATGGGTATTAAATACAAGGGCATTGGCTTTAGTGCAAGTGGGAGATTGAAAGAATTATGCCCTGAAAGCCAATCACAGTTGTTGTATCAGTGGCAAAATTTATAATTTCTCTCAACTCAAGAATGATAATAGAGGCAATTTTATATTTCATCATATGCTGTGTCTTATATTTTTTATGATGAACCCCATAGAATAGGGCCATGTTTTTAGGGTTACAAAGATAATAGTGAGACCTAAAACCTATAAACCATAATCTAGAATATTCCTAGTCATAGGATCATTGATTTGGGGATCAATGAATTAGGATAGACTAGCACATCTTATGTATGCTCGATTGTGAGGGTGGTTGGTCTCACGACCACTTGTGTAGGGACACTAATACAAAGATATGGGTGCTCATTAGGTTATGAGTTCACTGAATTGATCCGACAGGAGAACATCAAATGGAAGTTTTACTTACTTGTCATAATAGATTGTTCTCTAACTGGGAGTTGTGCAAGTAATCCTTAGACCTGAGACCACCATAGTATCTTGTGCACATGAATCCATATTTTGGTTCATATTCATTCATAACAAAAGGTTATGTATGGGGTGATGCTAGATATGAAGGATTATGTATGAAGGTAATGAGTAGGTCAACAAGGAATCGATGACTCCTAGTAAGAGGAGTATTTATCCCAAGTAATCTCATCAAATGTTGACTCAGAAAATCTTTGATCAAAGTATGATGAAATTAGAAAAGGTTTTCTTATTTATCATCGGTTGAGTCTTCATTACTGATTAGAGATTCAAATGGATTAAGTATGAGGGTTTGTCATTTATCCATGCCCATCACTTAATCGGGATAAAGAAATATCGAAGGATTGAATTGCACGACAACTTGCCACTAAAGGGTATTTTGGTAATTTCTATCAAATTCCTTATCTTCTGGGTAGGCAGGACACATTTCTAGATGTCAATCTTGTCTTGTAGGTTTTTATAAATCAATTAGATTGATTTCATAAGTCAATTTGAAGGTTGGTCCAGATTGACAGTTTAAGTTAGCCCGATTTGACCTGTTCAGATAGTCGGATACATAATCGGGCTAAATCAAAAACCTACTGCTGGCTAGATGAGGAACCCAGAGGGTCACACACAATAGAGAATTAATTGAAGAAGTTAAAAATATTTTTATTAGGATTTTTGGATCCTAATTGGTTGGCCAAGATCGCATACTAGCATATGTGGGCTAACCCGAGCTCCTAACTTAATCTGTTTAGGTCCATTTACTTGCTGATTAGGCTAATAAATTTAAGTTAGATTTAAATTAACATTAGTTATGTGTTGGGAAGCCTATCTAGAGTTTAATCTAAATTTATGGGATTTTTTAAATTTTTTATGATGATCAAATTCGAATTGGATTCGAATTTCAGCCTGATTTGGTTAGTTTGGGTTGACTTGGTTAGTCTGGGTTGACCCGGGGCCTTAGTCCTTTTTTGAACCATTTTATTTTAAATTTAAATAAGTTTAATTTATTAAATATCATTTAAATTTGTTAATAAAATAATTTAATAAATTAAATATTTAATATGTACTTGGTGGGGTTTGAACCGAAGACCCCTTGGACCCTTGGCGCCTCCTCGAAGCGGATAGAAGCACTCCTCACATAAAATGTCTCCACCCTTTCTTCATGCCCCTTGGATGGCGCCCTTTCTCTCCATCCAACGCCTCTCATTGCTGCCCCTTCGTTTCTATTTAAAGGGGGCAGAAGATGAGATTCCGAGAAATAAAAAGAAAGAGAAAACAGAGAGCCCGTAAGCCCTCCTTCTCCCCTATTTTTCTCCCCTTGTCTTAATGTCACTATCATATTAAGACAAGGCCCTAAGTGAGATAGAGAAAGGCTATTACAGTGTGTAGAGGCTTGTTGGAAAGCTTTCAGAAAGCTTTTGAAGAGGAGAAAGTCCAAAGAGGCATTAAAAGGCTGCATATGATAAAAAGGCTGTCAGGAAGGTTCTAGCAAGCAAATAGGAGTGCTTCTTCGAATTGATTCTCGTGTGGATCACCTTTGGAGGGCATACACTTGTGTGCCTCTTGGAGATTATTGGATTTAGCAATCCATGTATTTTTCTTACTCCTTTTATTTTAGATTTTAGTTGATTTACTTTTTGAACTGCATAAAGGCGATCTTGGAAATTAGGGCTTTTGACGATGTTTGTTTTTCAAAATGATTAAAGTTTATGAAAAGCATGCCTTCAAGCATCCTAAAATTCCCATCAGGTATGGGTTGGTGAGCTTCTTCCTATGGAGGATAGGGATGCCTCCTAGCTTTCTTGCGGGCCAACTCGGATATCTTTGCCTGGTCAGCGTTGGATATGCCTGGCATGCCATCGGAGGTAATCACCCATAGGCTGAATATTGACCCAAAGCATCGCTCGATTCGCCAGAGAAAGAGGAGTTTTGCTCCTGAAAAGCAGAGAGCTATCGATGAAGAGGTCAATAAGTTGCTTGCTACCGGCCACATCTGGGAAGCATGCTACTCGAATTGGTTGGCCAATGTGGTGATGGTCTGTAAGATGAATGGGAGCTGAAGGATCTGCATTGACTTCATCGACCTTAATAAGGCATGTCCGAAAGATAGTTTTTTGCTGCCTTGGATTGATCAGTTGGTAGATTCCACATCTAGTCATAAACTTCTCAGCCTTATGGATGCCTTCTTCAGATACAACCAAATAAAGATGGACCCGGATGACGAAGAAAATACTTCCTTCATAACTGAGAAAGGCATCTACTGTTATAAGGTAATGCACTTCATCTTAAAAATATAGGGGCCACCTACCAGAGACTGATGAATAAGGTCTTCAAAGGCCAAATCGGACGAAACATGAAAGTATACGTAGACGATATGCTGACAAAAAGTGTCTGTGCCTCCAATCATATCTCTGATCTGGAGGAGGTCTTCAACAACCTCCGCTGCTACCATGTGAAGCTAAACCTGCAAAAGTGCACCTTTGGGGTCACAGCAGGGAAGTTCTTAGGCTTCATGGTGACACAACGAGGGATTGAGATGAATCCAGAGAAAATCAGAGCTATCCTTGACATGAGGCCACTGGCTAGCAAGAAAGAAGTGCAATGACTCACTGGGAGAGTGGGGGCTCTGAGCCATTTTCTCTCATAGTCGGCCCGAGAGATGTCTGTCCTTCTTCAAATCCTTGCGCAAGGTGAATGGTTTCGAATGGACGAAAGACTGCTAAAGAGCTTTTGAAGGAATGAAGGAATTCCTGTCTACCCCACCGCTGCTGTCAAAACCAAAAGATGGGGAGAGTCTTTTTCTTTATCTCACAACCTCCTCGAAGGTTGTTAGCTCGTCCTGGTGCGCTTGGATGCCAACGAAATCCAGAAGCACATCTACTACGTGAGAAAAGTGCTCCATAATGCTGAGGTCAGGTACTCCAAAATAGAAAAAATTAATTTTGCTCTAATAATCTCCGCTCAGCATCTTAGGTTATATTTTTAAGCTCACCCAATCGTGGTGCTCACAGACCAACCCCTTAAAGCTATTCTAGCTTGTCCTGACACCTCAGGCCGGTTGGCTAAATGGGCGATCAAGCTGGGAGAGTTTGACCTCTCATTCCAATCAAGGCCAGCCCTGAAGTCCCAAGTCTTGGCCGATTTCTTAGTCAAGTGTACTTAGGCTGAGGAGCAAGCAGAAGAACCTACAATGATGCCACCAGATGTTGAGCTCAAGGATGTAGGGGAAACCTGGATCCTCCATGTGGACGGCGCATCAAACTTCCAAGGAAGTGGAGCCGGTCTCATCCTTGCGGGCCCAAAGGACGAGAGGATGGAATACGTCCTCCGGCTTCTCTTTAAAGCCACAAATAATCAGGCCAAGTACGAAGCCGTGCTAGCCGAGGTAAGGCTCACCCAGGAGCTCAGATTGAAGCATCTAAAAATCTTCACTGACTCCCAACTCGTTTCCGAACAAATCAACAAGGAATACAAGTCACAGGATCTTGTCATGTCCCGATACTTAGAGAAGGACTCCTGATCTCCTCACTGATATATTTCAGCATTAGTTACATTCCTCAGAGTGAGAACGCTAAGGCCGATGCCCTTTTCCATCTGGCCACCTCAGTGGATAATGTTTTGGTAAGCACCTACATCAAACATCTGGAGAGACCTAGTATTGTAGACAAGGAAGAAGTCTTTCCGGTCACACAGGCGCCAACGTGGATGGATGCTTACATCCGCTACCTCACGGACAACACTCTTCCTACCAATTGCGAAGAAGCCAGACTGCTCAAATGGAGAGCCTCCAAGTTTACGTTGCTGGATGGACGACTATATAAAAGGCCTTTCTCCTATCCCCTTCTTAAGTATGTTGGTCCTGCAGATGCCGATTACATCCTCAGAGAGATACATGAAGGCATATGTGGAGACCACCTATGGGGCATATTGCTAGCATAGAAAGCTCTCCGCCAAGGATATTACTGGCTTACTATGAGGGAGGATGCCGCCGAGCTGATTTGGAAATGCGATGGCTGCCAACGACACGCACACATCCAACGAAAGCTGGCTTCTCCACTGAGTCCACTCTTGGCCCCATGGCCCTTCGCCCAGTGGGGAATGGACATTCTTGGGCAATTTCCCTCAGCTTCGGGTTAGCGAAAGTTTCTACTCGTTGCCATCGATTACTTCACCAAATGGGTTAAAGTCGAGGCATTGGTCAAGATTACCGAGAGTAAGGTCAAATCTTTCTTCTGAAAGTCCATTATATGCCGATTTGGATTGCCCCACACCATCATCACCGACAACGGCTGGTAGTTCGACAATGCTATATTCAAGACATTTTGCGCCGAACTGAACATCTGCCACTGATTCACCTCTATTGGCCATCCGCAGACCAATGGAGAAGCCGAGGTCACAATCGGACCATCTTCCATGGGCTTAGAACCCGGTTGGATGGGTTAAAGGCAGATGGGTGGAGGAACTCCCAAGTGTATTATGGGCGTATCACATGACTCCAAGAGCCCCGACACGAGAGACCCCCTTCAGCCTTGTCTTCGAATATGAAGCGGTCATCCCCGTTGAGATCAGCCTCCTAAGTCTCCGAGTGGAGTCATACAACGAAAAGGATAATCCCGCTTAGGTGAGAGTCAACCTTGACCTCATTGACGAGGTGTGCAACTGGGCATGGCTCAAAATGGCTTCATTCTGCCAACGAATGACCAAGTATTACAATGCTCGAGTCTGTCATGAGATGTTTCATCTTGAAGATCTAGTTCTCAGAAAAGCCAAAGTATCCAAACCAATGGAGGGGGGCAAATTATCTTCAAACTGGGAGGAGCCTTGCCGGGTTGCCAAAGTACTTCATCGAGGAGCATACCGGATTGAAGGACTTGACAAACGGCCCATCCCTTTGGAATGCGGACAACCTCCTTCGATATTATCAATGAAGTCCCCCCTTGGCTGACGATAATAAAAGGAATTCCAAATGTTATATTTGACTTGTCTCTGAAGCTAAAAACTTGTCGACGTTCGAGTCACCCCTCGGGCTAACACATGAAACCCTCAAGGCGGTTCAAAAAGAGATCGATAGTCTTGTGACTAGCGGGTCACCACTCGGATCGGCATGGAGATGCCCCCCGAGGCGGTTCAAGACCCCAATAGTTATGACGATGTTCGAGTCACCCCTCGGGTTGGCATGCGAAACCCCTAAGGTGATTCAAAAGGAGTTCGGCGGTCTCACAACTAGCAGGTCACCACTCGAGCCGACATGAAGATGCCTGCCGAGGCAGTTCAAGACCCCGATAGTTTCGATGATGTTTGAGTCGCCCCTCGGGTGGCACGCAAAACCCCCAAGGCGGTTCAAAAGGAGCTCGGTGGTCTCGCGATTAGCAAGTCATCACTCGGGCTGGCATGGAGATGCCTCCCGAGGCAGTTCAAGACCCCGACAGTTTCAACGACGTTCGAGTTGCCCCTCGGGCTGGCATGCGAAACCCTCAAGGTGGTTCAAAAGGAGCTCGACAATCTCGTGACTAGCGAGTCACCACTTGGGCTGGCATGGAGATGCCCTTCGAGGTGGTTCAAGACCCTGATAGTTTCGATGATGTTCGAGTCATCCCTTGGGCTGGCATGCGAAACCCCCGAGGTGGTTCAAAAGAAGTTCGACGGTCTCGCGACTAGTGGTTCACCACTCGAACTGGCATGGAGATGCCCCCTGAGGCGATTCAAGACCCCAACAATTCCGACGACATTCGAGTCGCCCCTCGGGCTGGCACGCAAAACCCCCGAGGAGATTCAAAAGGAGTTCGACGGTCTTGCAACTTGCGGATTACCACTTGGACCGGCATGAAGATGCCCCCCGAGGTGGTTTAAGACCTTGACAGTTTTGACAACATTCGAGTCACCCCTCGGACTGGCATGCAAAACCCTCGAGGCAGTTTAAAAGGAGCTCGATGGTATCACGACTAGCGGGTAACCACTCAGGCCGGCATGGAGATGCCCCTCGAGGCAGTTCAAGACTTAGATAGTTTCAACGACGTTCGAGTCACCTCTTGGGCTGGCACGCAAAACCCCTGAGGCGGTTCAAAAGGAGCTCGGCGATTTCGCGACTAGTGGATCACCACTCGGGCCGGCAAGGAGATGCCCTCCGAGGTGGTTCAAGACCCCGACAGTTCCGTAAAACCCCCGAGGCGGTTCAAAAAGAGCTCGGCGGTCTCGTGACTAGTGGGTCACCACTCGACCGGCATAAAGATGCCTCCCGAGGCAGTTCAAGACCTCAATAGTTCCAACGACAATCGAGTTGCCCCTCGGGTTGGCATGCAAAACCCCCGAGGCGGTTCAAAAGGAGCTCGACGGTCTCTCGACTAGAAGATCACCACTCGGGCCAGCATGGAGATGCCCCCGAGGCAGTTCAAGACCCCGATAGTTTCGACGATGTTTGAGTTACCCCTCGGGCTGGCATGCGAAACCCCCGAGGTGGTTCAAAAGGAGCTCGACAATCTCGCGACTAGTGGGTCACCACTCGGGCCGGCATGGAGATGTTTTCCGAGGCGGTTCAAGACCCCGATGGTTCTAACAACGTTCGAGTTTTCCCTCGGGCCAGCACACGAAACCTCCGAAGTGATATTGAAAACTCTCAACCTTGCCTAAGCGCTCCTTAGCTGATATTGGCACCCTACAGTCGCTCTGACAAATGCCTAAAGGACTAAAGACTTAGTCAATGCCACAAGTTCATACAAATCCTGGTCATGCTGCCGAGAGAACCCCAGACACTTGCTGCCAAGCCTAAAAACCAGGATTGGTACACCATTACAGAAAAAAGAAGAAGAGAAAGAGGGGGGGGGGGGGGGGGGGTGAGAGGGACAAGGTCTCGCGCTCACCGGCCGCTGGTGCCAAACCGGCCTCATAGAGGTTGGCCTTAGTCAACAACTCCCGACAGGGGAAAATTTCGGAGGACGTCAAGCAGTCAAAAAGCTCTCGGTTCCTCTCATCCATGATGTAGTTTTTGTTGGGGCCGACGTCAGGACTCCTCCAACCCATCCCCACTCCATCCATATGGACGAAAAGAAAATAGGATTTCCATCCCTTGACCTTGGAAGGAAGGTTATGTTGCAGGGTCCTTCGGGGCCTAGAAGTAAAAATCCATCACCCGGCTTCATGGTGGTGATGGAGTTTATAAAGGCTCGAAACAAAAAAATCCTAGCGGCCGAGCCATGGAAATAACAGAGGACTACAAAGGCACAGATGATCCGGATCGAGTTCAGAGTCAACTATGCCGGAATAAGCCCATACCTATTTAATAAATTCAAAACAAATGAAGGACAAGGAAGATGGAGCCCGCACTTAAAGAACTCCTTATATAGGGCTATCCCACTGGAAGGGCCAGAGTTTACCCTATCATCGGGCCCAGGAGTAGACAGATGGATGTTGTTGGGGACCCGATACCTAATTCTAAGGTCCTCTACTTCCTCAGGGGTCATGGTAGAGGCCATCCCCTTTGGACCTGCCGAATTAGAGGTGGCAACCGAAAGGGGGGTTGGACGGACAGAGGGCGGTGGAGGAACCCTAGGTGGAGATCGAATGATAGTCGTCGGATGATCACGAATGATGATACCACCAGCCACCCAATGTCGTACCAAGGGAACCTCCTCCTCCTCCTTCGAGGACGAGGGGAGATTTACTACAGGCCTCTTGCCCTCCGTAATGGCACGATGATCCATAAAAAGAAAAAAACAAAGGAAGAAGAAGACAGAGGGAACTGACCTGGTGACAAAAAGGAAGAACAGAAGGCTTGAAACCCTGAAGGTAAAAATGACAAGAGGAATGATAAAGGCATAAGGAGCCTAGACGGGCAGACGAGGCGATTTTATGCAAAGTTTTTGAATCGCCCCGCCCGATGTGGCGCCACGCGGCCATCCACGAGTGAAGATAACCTCCAGCTATCGAAAATCCTCCCTTGCCCGAGATAGGGCGCCTCAGTATTGCTCGGGGGATGTGATCTGTGGCCAATGATGAGACGTTAAGGATGATGGCCTAGTAATGGCGCCCATCCTTTTCATCCCTCGAGAAATATTTCCTCGATATGCCCACAATCGATGTTATTTTAGTTATTATTAAATATGGATGGAGCTTCGAAGAGACCCCACCTTGGAGAAGCGTGTCCCTTTCTCCGATGATTAATGGCGCGCAAAATCAATAATGATAATAAATTTTATGCTCCTTTCGCTCAAGGGTTAAGGAGCACGTGACCACTTAAGCTCAGGAGCGGAGGGGCATCTGATGTGGCTGATAGCATCACGTAAGTATTAACGGCCAGGGCTAACTAACGGCAAAGACCAAACGAGGCGGCCCTACTCCTAGGTGGCCCCTTTTCTCCGAAGCGGCTCCGCTCCTAGGCGGCCCCTCTTCTTCGAAGCGGCCCCGCCCTAAGGCGGCCCTTTCTCTCCGAAGTGGCCCCTCTCCAAGGCGGTCCTGTCTCTTCGAAGCGGCTCCGATCCAAGGTGGCTCTCCGTCTCAAGGTAGTTCCCGCTCTGGCATCAGCCTCTACATCAACTCCCGAATGAGTCACGATGCCTACGTGAACCCCACGTGAGCTAGGCCCACCAACCATCTGGCCCATGCGCATGACAAGACTAGGCCCACCAACCATCTGGCCCATGCACCCGATAAAACCAGGCCCACCAACCATCCTTGGCCCGTGTCTCTGACAAGACCAAGCCCACCAACCGTCTCCAAGCTCACGTAATCACCATGAGTTTATCATACATTCTCTTCCATGGAACTCCACGTGGCTGACTCTCGGATGGGGACCAAGGGTCCATAAAAGAAGTAAGAAGGATACTTGGCGAGGTATGAACACTTAAGCACCCAGAGAATATATCCATCTCCGATTTTTCATCCAAGCTTCTTCAAGCTTACGGCTGTGACCCAAGCCATTGACTTGACCGTCGGAGGGTCCCAGCCAAAACTTTTGGCCTCGAAACTTCTTGCAGGCTCTTCATAACGAAGAAAGCTTCACCGATAATCTCACGGAGCTCTCTGACGATCATCATTTGGTGATCCGGCGTCAACCATCTGAATGACTGATAATTGCCATGATGGTTGATTCCAGGGCCCTGCAGAAATTGCTGCAGAGGATTGGTCCAGGATTATCTCATCTTCCAGAAAAAAAGTTAATGGCCTTATCCGTATTATATAATTACCTGGAATAGTTTGTCTGGTGTGGTTAACCACTCCTTTTCCTCTCTGACCAAAACTGCACCAAGAGTAGTTTTTCCTTCTTTCTTAATCCAAACCTGCCACTTGTTCTAGTAGCCGTACTGTTTATAGATGAGGTCAGCTTAATGACATGCTATCTCTACTCGTGACCACTCCTCACCTAAGCCTGCCAAGGGCCAACCACACCATAAAGCATCTACCATGGGATTTCTGTGGCCTGGTGAAGGCGTGCTGCAATGAGATGATTGAACAAGATAGCTGTCAGGATATCTTATTTTATTCCCTGGTTTTTGTTCATGGTCTCACTCCTTGCCTGTTCACATGTACATGCCCATAACTCTCTCTGTCACCAAGTATCTGAAGAAATAATAGATGGTCAAGACTCCGGAGTATAGTTTTAAGATGGAATTTCAAATAAAATTAACAGCAAGTGGGAGGATTTGAGAACATAGCAGGAATCTGTAAACCATCATTAATGGACCTTAATAGTGTGAAGCAAGCGCATACTAAATGTTAATGGAAAATTTGACAGAATAAAAGATAAATAAATCTTAGATATTG
Organism: Calamus simplicifolius; assembly: GCA_900491605.1. Taxonomy (NCBI): domain Eukaryota; kingdom Viridiplantae; phylum Streptophyta; class Magnoliopsida; order Arecales; family Arecaceae; genus Calamus; species Calamus simplicifolius. Next base: position 191,151 of record UESW01004702.1, on the reverse strand, counting down.
GTAGATATCAGCAGTAATTGAGTTCATCTCGAACTGTAGAGTGAACAAGTAAATTGAGATAACTCACCTAAAAGTAAATTGAAATTACTCTTGGTTGCATATATTATTGCTGGGATTTCTCTTTTGGGGTCACAGAAACACTGCATGTTTGCATGCTCTAAATACAGTCTTGTTACATGAAGCATTTTCGACCTTTAGTTTTCAAGCTGCTTCTGAATTCCCAGCCTGGCTTTCATGTTTACATACCATATCTCTGATGTCGTTATTTGGGATTAAGAATGTCTTGGCAACATTGGAAACTAAGTTTGGACATTGTGAAAAATCTGTCACAATTCATGGATGTATAGAAATAATATGTAAATGGAACAGGATGCACAATTATTGAATATAATGGAGCAGACACAGGAAACAAAACACATCAATAATTAGATCTATCTGTAGACAATTCATATAAAAATCAGGAATGATTGAATGGTTTTCCAAGTAATTAATCCCATGATTCATAAGAGGATTTAAAAGGATCATTTCACATAAAAAATTTGCAACATAAAATTCAGCACATACATATATATTTCTTGAGACTTTGGGGCACTAATGCCAAACAAGTAATTAATCCCATGATCCATAAGAGGATTTAAAAGGATCATTTCACATAAAAAATTTGCAACATAAAATTCAGCACATACATATATTTCTTGAGACTTTGGGGCACTAATGCCAAACTATCTTAGGTACAATATATATATATATATATATATATATATATATATATATATATATATATATATATATATATAAACTCACTAGGTATTTTTCCAGTGAGCATGGATACCTTTCCTTTCTCCTTCAACCAAGACCATGAGCTCCACCAGCCACCTAGTTACTGTAAGATGTTAGGGGAATCAAGTGCAGACTGTTATAAACTAGTGCAGATCATGGAAGCATCATTTAGGGCCTATTGTTTATCTATAATCCCAACCCTAATTATAATGGACACCCCTAAACCTACAAGGAATAACCCTAAGACAATCATCCATTCTACATGCTCTTGTTTTACGTTGATGATATAATATGGCAATATTAGAGCAGCTCTTAAGGTGCACATGTGCCCAACTTATGTTTGTCTCTATCTGCAAATAGAGCATGTAATGATGACTCTAATAGTTGTCTAATGACTCAGTTGATGATTTATTTGTATTGTATGTCTCCATGGTGCATGCCAAGAGGCCTATACTTTGTTAGGGGGCGTGTAGTGGTCTCCATTATGCCACCGGATGCAGGCCCTACATCTGTCGTCTGATGGGTGTCCAGTGCTGACATTGGCTGCTGTGGTGGTAACTCCGCGGTAACTTTCTTCTCCCAGAGCTTGCAATTTGCAAACGCTTGGGGGTAAAAGAATGCTAGGAATGAAAAGCTTTCAAAATTGAATACAGAAGCTTTCTTAGTTTTGGAAAGAAACATCACATGGCTCTAACCTGTTAAGAGTGCTGTTAGAGTGAAATATTTCTTTCCAAAAATGAAAAAAATTTGAATTTATTGAACTTGGATGTGTGTGCATACATATACACATACATACATACATACATACGCATACACACACACACACATATATATATATATATATATATATATATATATATATTCTTAATCATTATTTTTACCATGAATTTCAAAGCTAAGCCATCTATTAACCATTATAATTAGCTGATGAAATAAATAAAAATAAATAAATAATAAACATAAATATGATGAAACTAAACACTAATACTTTCAAAAGTGAATGAATGCTTACGTACAAGATAAACAATTATGCTAAATAGATTAGTCGGAATGGTTAATAGTGATAATGAAATAAACAAAAACTATTGAATTGAAGATATAGTGTATTGCACGCCTTGAAAAATAAGGCACATAAAGGTTGAACACATGGCATGTATGTGTTAGTAGCCCGTCCCGACTTTTTCATCTTCATAAATATGTTTAATTTTTCATGATATATCATGTATTTAATAGTTTCTATTTATTTATACAGTATTTCTATTTATCACCCTAATTAAATGTTTATAGATTCAAGCTAGCTATTTATTATAGATATGTTAGTGTTTATTACGTAAGATAGGTGTTTGTTGCCATTACAGAAGAAGTTAGTATTTACTTTCATCATATTTATATTTATTATTTATCAAATTTTTTAATTTTTAATTTTTTTTAATTTAATTTTTTTAAAAAATAATAATAATTAATGGATAACTTTTAGGCTTTGAGATTTAATGATAGAGCAACGGTTGGATTTGCACATAGATTTCTTTTGTTTTTATGTATATGAGGTAGATTTAACTAGCCAAGTTCAGAATTTGACTGTGCACACGTGCACATATGTGCGCGCATGCACAGAGTTTTTTAAAATATAAAGATATTCTAGAGTGAGGTCCATGGTGGGGTTACCAGCTAATGTTTAGATAGTGATGTGCCTGATTAAACCGCATTAGGATTAACAGACAAAGCAGCTACGAAACCCCCACCTCGGCCTTCGAGGCCTCCTCAGCCTCGGACCCGGAGCTCCCTCGGCCTCGGACTTCGTCCCTTCTGCCTTCAGGTGTAGGTCCCCTCGAACCCCGAATCCTCTCGGCCTTCAACCTCAGGTATCCTCTACCTCGAGCTATCTGATACCATCACATGGTCCACAAATCGTCCACAGCTGCAACATGGCCCACTAACCATCTATGATTGCGCGTGGCCACTGTCCGTAACGGCGCATGCCTGACACGACTAAACCTATCTACCATCTGCGATGCTACGTCTGATAGGTGATTCATGGTGCAAGATACCTCTGACATGTCCAGTATCAGTTACGACTTGTCCATGGTAGCCTGGCATCTGTTCGCTATCGGACAATAACACATCGGAATTAGTCATCTTCTAAAAGTAGAAAAGGAGATCTTTGAACATGTATAAGAACCTACATTTACAATGAGAAAAAAATCTGAACAAGCTTTCTAATTATTTTTTATTAATTTTTTTTATTATTTTTAAATTATTTATTTGAGCGAAGGATCTTATTGATGTAATCGATCTTCGAAAACTGTTTTTTTTGTAGGAGTACTTCGAGAAAAAGAACCTTCGTTTTCTCATGGTAGAGAAATATGATTTGGCGGCAGCATATAGCATCCTGGCAAGTGGGTTTATTACTCTTCTAACTATTAGTTGGTTTGCAATTTTGCTTGCTTAGATTTTGTCCTTTTTTTTTTCTTTCTTTTATGTTTCCGAGGATGGAATAGATTGAACCAAGGACTATTCCACTGCACACTTGGTGTGCTAACCAAAGCACCCCACTATCAGTTCATTTGCCGTGTTCCACCTTTCTCTAGTTCTAGGTGTGCATAGGTCACGCAATAAATTAATATTTTAGGAGTACTGGTAAGCAGTATCAATATAAAAAAGAAATTGGTAATACAAGATGTGCAAAAGTGAGCCTTAGCTAACTTGGCTTGACTCAAACTGGATTGTGGATTGACTCTACGTTGATGGGTATGAATGATAAGTAATCATCCACTAAAATAGTGGCAATGCACTCTTAAAAAGTAACCATATCAAGTTTTTGCAAATCGAGTCTTTTAATGGGTTATACCCTCTACTAAACAATCCGAGATTCCATTGGACTTTTGAGCAGTGCAGCTCAAAAATTTAAAGATAGATAATTATGATACAGTTTAATCTCCCACCCTTTTTCTCTAAAAATAATAACAATATTCTTTTCATAATTGCTATGCCAGGCATTTTTAAATTTATAAAAGAAGCACGTTATAGAGTGAAGAGTTATAGAAATATAGTTTCTTCTAGATAATACGTGTGACAAATATCTCATTACCATATAAACTGTGTTGGCATTATTAAACCTAATAAAAGAAGCATGCCTTAGAGTTAATAAAGCCATGCATAAAATTATAGTCTCTTCTAGATGATGCAGGAGACAAATATCTCATGATCAGATAATTGTGTTGGCATTATTAAACCTATAAAAGAAGCATGTTTAGGGTTAATCGAGCCATAAAAATATGACTTCTTCTATGTGTTTCTTGGATAGAAATCTAATGATGAAAATAGCAAAGAACATGCTGAGTGTTGAGTTGGAGAGATAATTAGACTTGGCGACTTACAACAAGGCCAAGCTTTGACACCATATATACTATGCAATCAATTAATTTCGGAATGTTAGGTTGATAGTGAATAAGTCAACAATTTAAAAAAAAAAAACTTAATTTTATCTTTTTTTAAAGAGATTTTAGATATACATTAATTGGCGGCATCAATTTGTATTCAACATAGGTTCATGTGATAGGTGAAAACAGCAGCTGAGACCTGCCATTTATCCCTTCCATACAACAACTCAAGTGGTGCAATCAACATAACAGTGAGTCCCTATCAACCATCAGACTGCTACCTTGAAGAGATCTGAAATGATATTATGACCACAACCATCAATTTTCACCAAAATGCTCCCAACCTTCCACTGAATGAGAAAGTACCAAGAAAACGCAAGCATCTGAGCACCTCCTTTTTGGGTTCTTTGGGGACTAAATAACAAAGATATGAAACCTTCATTTGTCTTTTACCGAACACACAAGCAGGAAATGACATCAAACTTTTGGTTTAGTTGGGTACTTTAGTGTGAATCATGAGTTCACTGATCACTCAAATTATAGACATGATTTCAGTCATTGCGTGTTGGCAAGAGCAACATCAAGCCTTAGCAACACTAAAGCTATATTCAAATTAGACTGGTAGCTGACAAAAACCATGCTGGTTTCGGATGGTGCAGTGTGGCATCTATGGATGCGTCTAACCTTACCTATAAATGACATTAAATGGATGATGAGCGTTTCTCGTCCCCCTCACCAAGGCCATCATGGGCCCCTGTACTTGCTGCTTGTGAGCCAGTGCAAACTGCCACCATCCATTCCCAGAACATGGGAGGAAAGCACTACCTAGAGGAGCTAGGTGGTCTGTTTACAATTTAATTAATTGAGAGAATTGCATGAACTCAGTGAGAGCTTAAATGACAACAAAAAATGCCTTCTGATCATGTTAGTGAACCAAAACATGCCAATATTGTCATCACCAAAAGCTCCATCAAGTTGTTTCTGTTAAGAATTATCTCAGTAGAAGGAATATTAGATGATCAGCCAACTCTATCAGCCAACCAAAGTGATCAGGTTGATCTTATTTACCCTCAGCTGCCAACAAAAGAGTGCCATCGAGTCTAAGCGAAGTAAATCGCATCCATTATCATTGCAACAAAAAAAAAAAATAAAAGCTTGCTTGCTTGAACTTAGTAGGTGATATTTCTACTTTGCTGTCTCAGTGGAAGGGGGAGGAATATATGAGATGGTCTACCCAAATTACTAGCCTCTCAATGAGCAAGTAGTGTTTGGTAGTTGGATGCTTGGTTCCTTACTCTCCCTAGTCAAGGCAGAACGTGCAGGACTGCAGGCTTGCCTTCTCAGCAATCACATCCCACATGCCTTTCCTAAAATCCAGTCATGAGGCTCTTTCCACCTTGATAGAAGACGCTTTGAGGAACAAAAAATGGCAAACTTAGATGCTCGGAAAGACATGGCCGATCGCTTGAATTATTACTTCACCACCCATCATTTCGATCCTTTTGCAAAGCCTGCTTTTCATCTACATCTTTCTTCTTTTTCCTTGATCTGAATACCTTACAAAATTCTCTTGGTAAATAAATTCTTAGATTTCTGAGGGAAGATGAGGCAAGGGAATTTAATAGGACCATTTATGCTTGCAGTCCGTCCACCATATTTTTTCGATCTTAATATTTTGTTTGAATGTCTCCTAATCACTTAAAACAAGATATCTAATACTAACAAGCTTTTTTTACTTGAAAAAAGAGAAATAATTGGAAATATGTAGTGCGGGTTCTAGCTGTTGCTTCTTTGCCATCAAATTTGAAATCCATGTGAAGTTTCTCCGGAATGTTGAGTTACGAATTTTAGCAAATCCTTCGTATTTTATACTGCTATCATATTCTAGAGATTTATTCTTTGTCTAACCATTTCCTAGTATAGCAATGGAGTGGAGTAAGGTTGGGGACTACAATTCTCATCCTTATCCCTGCTCTATTCTCCATAAATGAAGAACTTTTCATCTCTATCTGGACCTATGGGAATGATAAATCCTAGTCTTTACTATACCCCCACTTATAACGCTTTAAGATCATTTATTAGCTCAATTAATCTATCAGATCAAAATTATATGACTTCAAAAACTTGAGTAAAAGTTAATTGGTAGCAAGCGGCACATAATATTTTTTTTCCCATCTAATAGCACACCCCTATAATGATGTATATATATATTTTAAGTAAGAAATACAAAACTAATGATATAGTTACAAAGTTTGAAGATGATTGAAAAGGAAGATTAGAATTTATATATATATATATATATGAGGATATTTCAGTTTATATGAAAATATAAAAAAGTATTATATTCTTAAGTACATGCGGATAGGATGAAATAGAATGAAGATATACTTATTTTCGTTCCTTCTTCATCCTCACTGGTAGTAGTAAATAAAAATAATTTCGTGCTCTCTATCCTCATTCTCACAAAAGTCACAGAATCCCGATGGGGTGGCCCTTGTTCTGCGAGTTGAAATTCTCATCTCTACCGTTTCATTTCCCACTCTCTTCTTCTATATATGCGACAAGCACGGGCTTGAAGTAGTTGCTAAAACCTTTAAGTCATAGTTACTAATATCACTCCGTTTGCATGCAAAAGTATGCGGCATATAGAGGCTTTTAAAGTGCTCGTAAAATATTAAGCATAGGACAAAACAAGGCCGCAGAGGCTTGGCATTGGATATTAAATTTTAACAGACAAGTTCCATATCATTAATGGCCAAGACTTTCTCATGCATTAAGCTTCACTTCTGCTGTTTTGCTTGTGCTCTATAAAATGTACAAATCTGCCTTCGTTTCACTGTTCATTCATGTAGTATTTTGAAGGAGAAATCATTGAAATAACCACAAGAATACTACTTACTTGTTACATGCATAATAAAAACGTATGAAAAAGAAATTGATGCCAATAATGTAACATAGAAATTAATAAAAGCCATCTCAAAATAGCTAATTTGAAGAGAAATTTTATACTAGATAGACTCAACATTTTTGATATCTTTTGTTAGCATACAAAGTGAGAGAGGCACAGCCATATCAATTCTATTTATGAGAAGAAGAGAAGCTGAAAGACACCCATGCTCCGAGTGGAATTGCAGCCTATCTTTTCATGGATTCTGAGGAACCTCACTTGACAGAAGATAAAAGGATCAAAACAAGCAGAAGTTCATCAAGGGATTTCCTCATCACCAGCTGTAGAAAATCCATGAAAGTGCAATGCAAAATTCACATCCATATATGATCAATGTCCAAGTTTCATAGCCACTAAAGGAGGGAAAAAAGGAAAAAAAAAAAAAAAGTGCCCATGGTTCATGTCTACCAAACTCCCTAAACTACATCATCTTGCCAATTGAGAACTGACGAGAGAGAAAAATCCGAAAGAGTCACACAAGTAAATATAGCCATAACATGCATGCTAGCAACTAAATCCACCTCTAGAATCAGCACTGGTCATGGAAAACCATCAAACTAGGAGTGAGAGGAAGCAAGAGAGGGAGTGGAATCAGCCGTCATTCGAGCTGGAGAGGTGGGCTGCTCTTCTTGGCCAAGTTATGCTTGTTGTTGTGCATCCACACCTTGAGGACCCTCCTCCTCACTCCAATCTCCTGGCAGAACTGCTGCACAACACTCTCCTCCTGCTTCTGAAGCTTCCACCCCACCTTCTCAGCAAAGCTCAGCATCTTCTCCTTCTGCTCTGGTGTGAACTTGGTCCTGAACCTCTTCTTCACCATGGGAGGCCTCACCATGGCTCCACCACCGACTCCTTCGATCTCATCAGACTCAGAGGTCTGCAGGGCTCCCAGGGGCATGATCATGTGGTGCGGTGATGGCCTTGGAATGAGACTACTGGTGGCAGGACCATAGCCAAATGCCTCCGGCCCTGAGATCAGGAGTCCTTTCTGGCCCATCACGTTCCTTCCCTTGAGGTAGTGGAAGCAGTCACAGGAGGACGATTCCCCTTCCACCTCTTTCCTGTGGAAGTTCCGGTGGCAGTTGCAGGCAGAACACTTCAAGGCCTCCAGCGTGCCTTCCTCACCACTTGGCATGAACTCCCCACAGCCATCAGTGGCATTGCCACCAATGGAGGCTGCATGGTTCTTGAGGCACTCCCGGTACTTCACCACCACTCCTTTCTTGGTGCTGTAGGGGTTGGCAGGGTGGTGCTGGTGCTCCTCTGAGGTGGCTGCGGGCAGGGGAGGTGGAGGGGGAGGTCCATTGGAAGGGTGGTGGTGGTGGAGGGGAGGAGTATCATGGATGATGGTGTGGCCATGGCTCTGACCATGGCCTCCCACATATGTGCTGGTTATTGGGATTGGGATCCCTCCTTCATGGCCAGAAAGATCCATTCTTTCTCACTCACACACACTCTCTCTCTCTCTCTCTCTCTTTGTGCTAATTCTTATATTTCTTTTACTGCTCTTTTTCGGCCTGGACACCAAAGGGAAAAGGTCAAGGGCAGGAAAGAATTAGACCACTACTCAAATTAAAAAAAAATATCAGCTGTGGCGAGTGTCTCAGATTCTTGGGACTCTAAATAATCTAATAATGAACCCGCTTGCCCATTTTCTTCTATTTTGGCAGAAAGACACTGGAAAACTGGTAGCTCTAAGATTCTGGAGAACCTTAGCTAGATACTCCTCCAAACTATTCCCAACCTTAATGGCAGATTCATGGGCTTTGCTTCCAAAAAAAACTCGATGTAGGTGGAAGAATAAGAAAGCACAAGGGAATTGGAACGAGAACAAGAAGCTTGTGTTAATCGTAGACCAGTCCTTTACCTTTTCCTAGGAGGGAGCAGCAAGATCCTAAGTCTAAGAACCAAAGACACCTAAACTAAGGAGTCTCTTGTGCGGGGGGTTTAAATTTTCCAGTCGTCAGGAAAACAACAACTACTTGAACAGTGCCTAAGGACTTGGTCTTCGAATGCTCCTCATTTCATTTTCTCAAAGTACAAGAAAAGAACAGAAGCAGAACAACTTCATGTGATGGTTGGAGTCATGCAACAATGCAGAATGCTGGAGAACTTAAGACAAAACAAACCCAACTCCCCCCCCCCCCCCCCCCCCCCCTCTCTCTCTCTCTCTCTCTCTCGCTTCCTATTAAACTCTAGGGAGAGAAACAAGCTGAGTATGGAGGCTGGTTGCAAAGGTTAATCAGAAATAACACGCAAAGGAGATGAAGAGAATGGTACGGAGATTACCAGAAGGAAACCATAGCGTGCCACCTATGACTTACTGGTGATGTGTAATGAATTCTCCAATACTGAATTCCATGGCCAGAAGAAGGTATGAGAAGAACTTAGAAGGGGAGGCAGGGGAATAAACAAAGTCACTAAAGGATGGAAGAGAGAGAGAGAGAGAGAGAGAGAGAGAGAGAGGAAATGAAGGTAGTTTGGTTGAAGGGCTGTGGTTGGGGGACACTAAACAAGAGGCTTATAGCAGTAGTGACGGAGCACAACGTTTGGAACAAATAGAAAGAAAAAAGGAGAATTTTTACAGGACAAAAGAGAAGGGCAGGGAGAGTTTTAAGGGGGTTGTGATATATATATATATATATATATATATATATATATATATATATATAAAGTAGGGGGAGTTTACTTTGCTTGCACTATCAGGAATCAAGCTTACGCCATAGATGGGGAGAGAGAGAGAGAGAGGGGTACTGTAGTGTCAGAGGGGGAGGAGAGAGAGAGAGAGAGAGAGAGAGAGAGAGAGAGAGAGAGAGAGCTATAGTCCCCACACATGAATTTGAAAAGAGAAAAATTAATCCCAACTACCAAAATGCCCTCTCAGGAAAATAAAATGACGCAGCTTTTGCATCATTCTTGAGTGGACCAAAATGCCCACAGTCAAACTACCATAAACCCCCACCACAAGCTGCAAGTTTTCCTTCCATTCCTTGAGAGCTCTAGCTTTTAGACAGCTTGGCCAGGACAGTGGGGCAGTGATGGTGAAGATGATCATGGGATAGAATTAAATGCTGTGATGTTGGATCATATTCCACTCATGAAGAAATTAAATGCAAGCCTTTTGACTTCTTTATTATTTAAAATATATTTTATTCTTTTATTATTCTTAAAATGAATATAATGTCCTTGCTTGGATTAATTTCAGTGTTTCATTTCATGACAAACCATTCACAAGTTGAAGATCAGTTGTGAAGTTTCAAATATGTGATGAGTTGTGGGAAGACATACAGAAGAAAGTCTTGAAGGGAATTGACAAGTGCTTTCCAATTCAGACATTAGTTCAGGTTTAAGGTTTTCAACCTTTAGTTAGGATACATCAAGAGGGCAAAGAACTGTACCTTGCATGTGTAATGGGACTCGAGTCATTTCAGCTCATTTCAAACATCTTATGATTGGTTGCATGATTTTGGTGGCTTATGACTAACCTTGCACCAGATTAAAAAAGACACTGATTGGTTTCTGTGCCCAACTACTAATTTCTTGGGACCCTACCAAATAAGCAGAAGATTGAACAGAAACATGAGTATGTAATCATGTTAAACTATTCATGTTTAAAAGGTGAGACAGGGATAGCCAAGACCTGCACCAGTTTGCTAATGGATAAAAGGCAAGACAAACACAAAATAAAATGGTCTCAAGATGCGTTATTCTTTTGCTTTATGTCATCCATATATCTCCTGAGTTTGAAGGAATGTTCTCTATGATAATATATTTTGTTCTTTAGAACAAGATAGGTGGAGATACTGGAATATATATGTTTCAAGAAAGAAGAGGACATGAACACTTTTATATGAAATTTTATCCTAGAACAGTGTTGTTTCATCAATCCCCATTTTTACATTTACTTTTTAAAAATAGTCTCTTTTTCTTTTTCTTCGTATCTTTTACATCGAGATCGCTTTATTCTTCACTATCTGCTTCTTTATTCTACTTAGCCTCATTCAAAGACCCTTTTCCTTGGATTTTTTTGCCCCTCTTGTTTTTGTGAACCATAACAAGCCTAGTTAATTTTAGTAGCCTTTTTTTTTCAGAAAAATGACTTTAAAATCGCATCCCTTTCTCTCTTTCTTCTTTTTCTTTATTAACATCAATCAACTAACAATATAAAACAATCAAAATATTTATTACGTTCTTCAAGTGGCTAGATCACCTATTTTTTATCCTTAAACAATTTTTTTTTAAAAAAAACCTGTAATTGTTTTTCTTCGACTCAAGAATATGATAATAACTAAACCCCAATAAATGCCTGCCTCTTGTTGGTCTCCCAGTGAACCGTCAGTCTAATGCTATTTATAATTTTTTTTTTCTAAAAAGAAATAATTCTCTTGGTTCTAAGTTTCTAATCCATTGTTCAGCAAAGGGAAAAGGGAATGAGAAAAAAAAAACATGACCACAGCTAAGCTAATTCAAAAATGATGACAAGTCAATGCATAAGACAAATAGTTATGGGCCACATCTCTAAAGGATCAAATTCCTATTGTCTCCTGTTGATCTTTAACAACAACCAAGTTCATTGACCCGAGCTATTCCATCAATTAGCATCCCCTAGAATGAAGGCAAAGTTTTCCTGGCCATTCAATAAATCACAAGTTTTTGTGGCTTTACATATTGAATGCCATTAAAAAAAAGGTGTGCTTTTTGTGTGTGTGTGTGCAGAGAGAGAGAGAGAGAGAGAGAGATTAGGACGGAAAAGCATGTGGTGGGGAATTAATTTTAGGGGGCTGACTGCTAGAGGGAAGAGGGGGCAGTGGTGCCAGCAAATTAAATGGGATTTTGATGACACAGTGATCACACACGTCAATGGCTCCCAGCCCAATTCAGATTTCTTGGCCGAATTCATCCCATCCCAATCAGTGACAGAAGAAGAGGACTCCCCAAGGCTGTATTCTATCTCCTCTCCTTTGTATGGGGGTGAGATGCCTTATCCCCTCCCTCCTCCATACTCATCCACACATCCCAATAAGAACATGTAATCCTCTCCAGCTCCTAATCCCTTTCCCTTTCAATTCCAATCTTTTCTTCTCTCTCTCTCTCTCTCTCTCTCTCTCTCTCTCTCTCTCACACACACACACACACACACACACAAATTTTGGCTCAGTCCTTGGCTCCAATTGTGGTTTGGGTTGCTTTCCAAAAGTCTTAAAAGTTTGCTTGCATGATTCCATGACCCAATCGCAAATAAAATAGATGGGCAAATTGAGAGTTATGTATGGAAAGTTTTTACTTTCAGATGCATGCAAGTTTCTCTTAGACCTAATGCTGTTTGAGAAAGGATGAAATATATATAGGCCAAAAAACAAAATCAGCATTTTCTTTGTAACTCTTAATGATTCAGACAACAAGTAATTTTTATTTATTAAAAAAAAAAAGGGAGTTACCATTTACAAGCTCTAATCAAGTTTAAAAAAGGCTAATGAATTGATTTAGTTCCATTATATCTCGTACAATTTAATTCGTTAGAATCTGTAATTAAGCTCTAATTTAATTCGTTGCATGGCACGCATCACATGAGGATCATTTGGTGTAAATTAGGTAGTCCATGAAATGAACCCTAACTAAATTAAGAATTAGTACTTCGCCGAAAACCTAGGCTCACACCTCCATGATCAAGCCTTGGAGTGTTGCTTGAGCTCAGTTTGTTTTCTAATTGAATGGATTATTAATTGGAGCCACTTAATGAATCAAAGCCATAGACTACCATAATTTGAAAAAAGAAAGAAAAAAAAAAGAAAGAAAGAAAAGACGAGAAGATTGGCTGATTTGTAGCCAGATTTGCGGCAGTCTTCAGGTGTACCAATCCCATGGATGGACCACAATCAAAGGCTGCTGCCAGCTTTGCTAATCCTTTAATGGCCATGAATTGGGAGGGTGGGAGAAAATCTAATGCTGTGTGTTAGGACCATTAGATTGATAAGATCACTGGGCATTGGATACCCAGGACCGCTACATGACAATACGGCTGTCGACACGCAGAGTTTGATACGCTCGCAGGAGATATCTAACCGTCCATTTATCCGATTGCCTGTCTCTTCTTTCACCGCCCAATGACAGCAGCTTTTTCACCTCTGCGAGACGAAAGACATAGACATTCTTTGCCATGGCAATACCATGCATCAAATGGATGTAATTCCACTCATGTACTACTTCTTGTAATTAAGCATGGTCTCAGATCTCAACAGCAGATCTAGTATTCTCTTATGTATATCATCCTTAAATGTCCAAATGCATATATATATATATATATATATATATATATATATATATATATATATATATATATATATAATCGATATATTATAAGGCACTTCTTATCTCAAATTTGATCAGTAATTAGGTATATATTAGACACACACTCGAACAAATATATTGCGCTTTTGCCAAATGACAATCCAAAGTAATTGAAGAAGTTGGATTAATCATAAATTATTTTTTAAAGCGAATCATTTGTAACTTCTTTATAAAACTTATGAATAACAATATAATTATGCTATATGGTTATTTTGCTATTGTTCATTGTTCTACTCCTCTTGTGCTTGGTTTATATGAACAATTTATATGTAATTATACCAATTTCTTGCATCCTTCGTGCTATTGATGTTTCTGTATTTTAGCTATCCCATTTCTTTACCAAACTCAGTGACTACACCAAGGCAAGTGGTCTTAATAGCCATGGGTTGGTTAATTTATCCAAATTAAAAGAATTCTAGCATAAGATAGAATCAGCTAAGTCCAATAAATATCAAAGATAAATAATGTATACTTATAGAATGTTGAACGTTCTTCGAAAGACTACTAATCTAAAAGTTTAATTCATCTTTCATCAAAGATTTGCAGGGCTATACAAAAATCTTGAAGCATGTAAAATTTTTAAAAGATACAAAATTAGGTAAAAAGAGAGCAATATCGACAATAGATTAAGAGTTCATATGAAAATTTTTGATCATTTTGAACATCATTTTGTGCTAACCTATCGGACACCTTTTGAGGGCATTTGCGCACGATCTACATTTGATGGCTATTTTATGATTCGGGTCAATTGGCCAATAATTTTATCCCTAACTTCTAATTTTGATAGCTATTTTAATTTTAGTCTTTAACCTATCTATTTAGCAAAAGAAAGAGAATGTGTACTACATAAGGCATTAATCCATATAAAAGTAACTGAAAATCGAAGTCGGAGAACTAGTTATTTTTAAAAGAAAAATCATAAACCTATAAAATTATGGTCGGACCAAAGGCTGAGAATTGACCTTGGTCTCCTAGTATCATAATGATACACGAAGGACAATTTAAATGTCTCATGGCACAATAGGCCTTAAGAGCATTGTCCTTGCTAGGAGTAATTGAGCATGCCAACTATAATAAGCTAAAGTATCTTTCTTAGTACATTAGAATTAATATTCATTCAAGTATGTGGACAAGGCAAGTACTGAGGTTGCTTGGAAGGAAGGAAATAGACAACAGTGAGGATGGAGAATCCTTTTCCTTTCTCTTTAAGACTCACTAAGTAATTTTCTAATGCGATTTGGAGTTGTTTTGAGGCCAAAGGGATATGCCGCGCAGTTAAACAAAGATTAATCCTTCCTTTGGGACTGCTTTTGGTTGCCTTAAAATGTTGTAAGCCCTTATAAAAATCCCATTCCATTAGGTGGAATTAAAATATTCTTATGTGATAAATGTTTACTCCCCCTTTTCCTCTAAAGTTTTGTATGGACGGTTGTGACATTTCCCAACACTAACGAAGCACTCATGGGCTCCAGATATTTCTCTTGCTTCTAATTTTCCAAGTGAGCAGTGCCTCAACAAAATACAGCTTAAAAAATCACCTATATCCTCATGTTGACACCTCCCATGAGCATGGGGTCCCACGACTCACACGTGTGATGTTCCACTTCTAACATGGATATTTGGAGCTAATGTGGTTTCACGACAGGATTGAGAAAATAATTTTCAGTCATAAAATTATAGTCAATCCAGGGAGCAAACCTCAATTTCTCCTCCACCTTTTTTTTTTTTTCTTACTGCATGCTTGTATTGGGCATGCAAGAGTTTCAGTGGCCAAGAAGTGTTAAATAGTTTCTTAAATCACACAGGCTAAGAGTATTAGCATAAATTATGAGAGTGTTGATGCCAGATGGGTAATCTTTTCTAGAGGCCACTGAACTCTGTAATTTGCTCTATAGTTTATTGCCCATTTTGATAGAAAAGGCTACATAGTTTAATGCCATTTTGGTAGGGACACATCTGAGTTGTGGCTAATGCCTTGGTGGCTCAATGCAAACACCCTCTTCCAAGCTAAAGCAAAATGCCAATATTTACCTCCCAAACTTTAATAATCTTGTCATGATGGTTCTTCATCTTAAAGCCTAGTCTGACCAATAAGTTTGGCATTGGCAGGAAACCTTGCAGAGCCCAATGGTTTCAACAAGAGAAAGTACATTACATTATATGCATTAAGACACTCACATTCATTGAAGCATCTAAGTTCCAACTGTTCTTCATATTGGCTTCAACAAGTTCATCTATTCAACAACATAGACTCTCTGTGTAACTCCTGCTGAGATTGAAGAATGTTAAAGTTTTCAATCCCATAAGTCCTTGCGAGTTTATGCCATCAACAGGAAAGGCTGTGCCATGCCAGTGAATTTTGTCCACTCCACACATGCACTGCCCTTCTACCTCCTTTTTATCCCTAGACATGAAGCAGGAATGCTCAGCTTTCTTGGAATGTAATCTTCCAAGCACTGTGGTGGTTCTGGCAAATGCCCTCGACAGGCAAAATATTCTGAACATTTTTCCTCATAATTCTCACTGAGCTGTAGTGGTATCATTCGATGCCAACTTTATACCATGCGATACACAAAGATGTACATGGTGGAGTCTACCTGAAGAGTTCCAGCAATGGCAATGCAATTGAGTGTGGTGCCCAGTCCATGCTACCATCATACGGATATGCTTCCAAGTTTCCAAAAATGAAAGAGATCTTCGGTAGCAATGAAGCATAACTAGAATTGAGTTTGTGAATTTGTAGCACAAAAGTTAAGAAATGCATGACATGCTACTTGATTTTTGAAAACCATGCGTGCAAAATATAGTTTCTGAACTACAAGGATAGATAAGAGCTATGACAACTTATATATCCTCTTAAAGTTTCGATCTTTTCCTTTTACTTTCATGCATGCACAAAATATAGAGAACCTCCAGTGGTTCCAGTTCTATTTGGCTAGAGAAGTTTCATATTTTCATTAAGTGTCGGATACCTGTAACATAGGCTTCATCTCACCCTTGCCAATCTCTACCAATTACACAAACATGAAAAAAAAAAAAAAAAAAAAAGAAAACACAAACACAATAGATAAATATGGAACATGTGGAGAGTTTACAAATCTATCATTGTTTATCCAACTATACTAGCTTGAAGAGTGAGCCTAAGCAAAGACAAAAATGCAAGTTGGAGAAGTTGTTTGTTCTGTGAATGCGTGACAAGAATCTCAAAAACTTTGGTTTAATACCTTTAACATGTTCAAAGGACCAAATGTTAGGCCATAATCTTGTGTTTGCTCCCTTCCTCAAATGGATAATACTCTACATTAATTGAACCTAAGGTGCTTTCGCAAGCATTTGACAAGAAACCATATAAAAAATGCAAACAAGAGAGATCGAAATAAGAAAAAATAATTTCCACTGCTTTTTCTCATAAAATAATTACTTTGTCCATGGGCCTTGGAGGAAAGGCCATGGCCCTGCTTGCTTGGACCATAGAGAGAGAGAGAGAGATGCTAATATAAAGCCGTACATGGAAGTGGATTAACTAAGAGAGATAGAAAGCAATATAATAATATAATAAACAAGGCTCTAGTCCCATCTTGCTTCTCCTTTAAAACACCTCAAAAAGAGTTTGATTTCTTTTCACCACTTTATCCCCATGCTAGTGCGTAACAAATCTGAACCAATGTCCCTAACGACACGTCTCGTCCAAGAACATAAAATAGTCTGTACAACTTCTAGAGGGGTGAAAGACGTATCATGGTGACAAGCTCCAAAGAGCAAAGTGATTTTAAGTCAGGGAGGCAAGGGCAGAGCAACAACCATATATTATTTCACCTGCAAAGGTTATGGGAAGGGGTTAAAAAGAAGGGAACAAGAGTCCACTCCGCCAGACTCTCCTTCAAAGCCATGGCAAACACCACCTGTAATCCCCTTCCTCTCCCTCTACGTGAGAGAGGTTGGCTGGGCCCAACTGCATGGTCGCCCTCCAAATAAATTAATTAATCTAAACATATTCTTTTGATCCCTTTGTCCCTTACATATCAACTATTATTTCAATTTTAATTTATCTTATATAACAAAATATAGCAATAACAAAGTTTAAAAACTAAAATAAATTTAAAGAAAAAGTTTAAGAAGTAATAATATATTTTTATCTAAAATAAGCAATCATCTCTCTAAAAAGCTGGTCTTATGGTAGAACCAGTTTGATATATTGCTTTTAAATCTATAACTTTTAGCCATTTTTCTGGTGAGGGCACAATAACATCAATTTGCCTCACCAACCTCCTTTTTAATGTGAACACTGGCTTATTAACCTGTCTTAATGCTATTATTTCATTGTTATTAGGTGTAAGCACTATAATCAGTAAGCAATATACAGATAGATATTTCAATATAAAGGTTTAAAACTTTTATCTACTTTCTTTTTAAAATACCTATAGGGCTTATTAGCCTGTTTTAATTCTATTATTTTATTACAACGTGCAAGTACTATAATCAACTAACAATATATGGATTATATGAATAAAGGTTTGAAGCTTTTAACTTCTTAATGATAAATGCTATGCTCAACATAATGTTTGACAATAATGTTAAGCATAATTTGGTAGATGCCTCTCTTTTGATGATCATTCATGTGCTCGAATAGCTCATTGATACATAATCAACTCTAAGAATAACGGCTTGAACAATTGACAAATTCATCATAATGCACTTATTAGGTGAGGTCCTAAAGTTAGTCAGGTGATTCATTTGAAAAATATAAGTTCAAAGAATTCGAGTCCAAAATGTATTAGTACAAATTTTGCATATTAACTCATAAAAAGATTTAATATCATGCGCATGGTATATATTTAATTCTATATATTTTCTGTGGTATGGAGAGATGCCAACTCATCCCCATACAAAAAAAAATCAACAGCCACATCTTTGGACTTTATTATATACAACTACTGGTATTTACTACAGAGAGAGAGAGAGAGAGAGAGATTCTTTTATAGGAGTGACATGACTGACTTCATACTTGGTACCATTTAATATAGTGCTAACAAATATTAAATTTCATAGATAACTTTTGAGAAAACTATGAGGAGCAATTGGCAAGGAAGTGTAATATAGTTTTGATCAGTGAAACGTATAAAGTCATTGTACCTTATTTAAGCCTGCTCTCTCACTCAATTTTTGTGCTTAGTTGTCCCCCTTGCAAGTGAGATACTGCTGCAAAGTGGATTCAAGGGCTCTCACGGGCCTGAAACCATTGAAATCACCAACAAGATAAGATGGGGGAGGATTTCGATGCCCCTTCTTATTGAAGTGCGAGAAAGAGTGGGGCTGGGGTCCCCACTGGGGGAGGTGGCATTTAGGCTTTCATTGTTCTGACATTGAATGCCTCAAGAGAGCAGCGTTTATTGCTGCAAGGAAAAAAATGAAGTCCTTAGGACCCACCTCTCAGGAGTCGGTTATGTACTCCCCCATGACATGAATGCAATCCCAAAGAAACTTGAGGTGTTAAAACGTTTGCGTAGTGGAGGTGGCTTGCCATCGTTTGTGGGCACTGGTGTACTGGAACGCCATCTAATGTGGAGCTTAGCTTAGCATTCTTTCATGGTACAATAAAGTCGATGAATGGTATTCGTATTCCTGCCTTCTTGATAGGACGATATCGTTGGATATCATCATCCAGTCTCAAATTTTATCCCATCTCTTTCGCTTGTTCAATTGCTCGTACTCTCTTTACGGATCCAAGTGACAATTCTCGTGGGCCATTTCCTACATATTATGGAGCTTTTTGTCAAACATTCAATCTTTATTTCGAGTCCATTCCGGTAGGTACAAAGAAGTGATCAAATCTACCGTTCCCCATGAAGTGGAATTAGTTTGGAAGTACCGCACAAAGTTTCAATTATGAATAATTTTGCACAGTATATAGTTTACAAGAATAATTATCGATTTAGAAAGCCAGATTAATTATCTCACGTTATGTTTGGATTAAGAAAATAGACCGAAACATCAATTTAAACGTGACATTTCTGTTGAACAGATTGAAAATTTAAACTCAAATATAATTATTTTATTAAATATGAAATCCAATTCGACTTGAGTTGAATCTAGTTCAATGGATGAAACATATCAAGTAATCGAAGTATTAAGAACCAAACACTATGATCTTATTAGACAGTGATATAGGCCTGGGACAAACGCCTTAAATGGACAAAATATGAAGAAAAGCAAGGAGGGTATGGAGGAGTGAAAGATATATGGCTTCTTTTTTGGCAAAAAGTAATTCAAATAACCATGAACGACCAGTGGACATGACAAGCCCTGGCTGAATAATAGTCATCATTGCTACTGGCACAAATGTCTTCTCAAAATTAACACCAGAATGCAAGGTAAAACCATAAGCTACTGAATAAACTTTACAGGATTCTATGAAAAAAAGTCATATTTCATATCAAGCCAGTACAGTGAGCATTGATGACCATTGACCACACCAACTGCAAGGTGAACAATGATTGCTGCTGCAGCTTCAACAAAAATTTCTTCAAAATCAACATTAAATAGCACAATCCAATGCAATGCATCAAATTACTAATTAAACTTATAAGTATTGACCAACTCAAAATAATGCAAGGTCTACACCTATCTCAGCATGTTAATTCCTGTTGAAGGGGGATGGTTTCAAATTTTTTAAAGAAATCAAACTGATCTAGAGCTCAATGATTTTTGTGGTGAATAGATCATGGTTATCCATTCATATCTTTTACAAATGTGTCATATTTCCAATTCACAAATTGGTTGCATTTAAATCTTACAACCTAAATAAAGTTAGTTGGAGCCATCAAAAATTAACTAAAACTTCATCTATCATATACTTATGTTGAACAAACATACAATGTATACCAAAAAGCAATGTATGCTAAGCATCGGCTATGATCAAAGAAGACAAAGCTGGCAAACAAATTTATGTGAAAATGTAAAAAATTTAAATTTTGGTGGCAAAGTGTTTCTTGAGGAAAGATAGATGGGTAGAAATTCACTATTCATGTTACGCCCTAAAACTGAGATAGAGCTGAGAGCTACGATAATTGTCAAAATATACTTATAAGAAGTTTCTTACAAATATGTCAGGCATCTCACATGATATCATAATCAGCAGTATAAAGTTCTAATCATAAATTTAAAAAATATTTTCAAGTAAACAAAAATAAACATTAGCTACAAATCTATAATTTTAAAAAAGACATCAAGTCTCAACAATTAATTCATAAATATTTTATCATTCTCCTCATACATATAGGCACTTTCTTAGTAGTAATCCCCACGCAGCTATTAAGCAGAATCTGAAAAATAAAAAATAAATATAATAAGCTCCACAATTCAGCAATGATTAGTCATCTAAAAATATATAACATAATATCAATATACATATACAATTTATCAGTTCAAAACAAATAATCTATATTTTTGTACAATCTTAGTTCTCATTATGTTATGTCATCTAATCTTAAGTTTCATTATATCATACTACCTAATCCTATTTCAGCCCTACAAATAAGGTATAATCTACCAAGATGTAGCCTTTTAAGGTCTTGGGTATAACTAGTATATATTCCTCACATACAAGGTATCAACCAAATATATCTCCTAAGATCATGAATTTTTTAATGTATAGCCCCACTAGTAAGGTATCCAAATTATCCAACCTAATTAGGTTTAGAATCTTTAATTCGGTTCTATCATCTTTATTAAATCTTATTCATGATCAGTCCAACATCTTTATCAATTCATCATGAGTAAACAAATCAATATTAAGTATAATCAAGCAATCATGATCAATATGCAAGCATATTCATAAATTAACCATCACAACATGATAAATATTTATTTATTTAAAAGCATAATAAATATTTGAAGTAGCCAATCACTACTTATCTAATAGACGTAAATAAATCAGCTATCTTAACTCAGAATTCCTCTTCTGCACCTAACATATAATTTAGAATAAATCAGCACATATCAAAATTTATTCCTACCATTTTAAATCTCTTCTGTCAATCTATGAATTTTATTTCACCAAATCCTAAAGTCTCCTCTTAGATCAAAATAGAAATACCTATTTTTCCAAATACTTATCCATGTAATAATTGTTGTTGAATAGTTATTTGAGGTACATTCTTAACTTGGTTTAGCTTCTAGGGATACAAGCATCATTTTGGCATTAATAAGATACATGCACCATTGTTGAATTTGCTTTAAGAAAAGACCTAGAGGTCATTATTTCTATTAGAGGGACATGTGCGTTAATTTAAAATTTGAAAGGTCATTTATAGCTTTTGAAAGTCAGGGACATGCATACCATTAAATTCCCTAGTTTCAATTAGTAGGATACGCATGACATTTGGTTAAATGGAGAGGGGTAAAAGAGTCTTTTGATAGCTAGGGATACCTATACAAATTTTGGAAAGAAGGACAAACGTGGAACTTAAATGCCCGACTCAGGCGCCATTGACTTTTATTCTTGGCCTTGGCCGTGGCTCTCCTCCGGTGACTCCTTGGCCAATCGAACCTCTTTCTTTTTGTAATTCAAACCGACTAAAACCGGTTATGGTAGTAAGAAACCACCATTTGGTCTAGTTCAAAACTTCCCTTTCTTCTCAATTCTATCGTCGTTCAGCCTATCTTTAGCATCAAAAGATTACCTTCGATTAAGAGTATAATCAAGCCAAGTCAAATTGATACATGCCAAGCTCGAGCTCAACTCACTCTAAAATTTGAAGCTCAAAACTGACTCGAGATCGAATCGAGTTTCTTATTTAGAGTCGAACTCAAGCTCAATAAAATACTCGATATACTCGATTAACTCGACTCGACTCAATTTTTATATAAAAATTTAAAAAATAATTTTTAAATTAAAATAAAATATGTTCTTAACTAAAAATTTAAAGAGTAATTTTATATAGTTAGAACAATATTGTAAATATGTATAATTATATGGATAAAAGCTTTTCGAGCCGAGTATTTTAATACTTGAACTCAATAATATACTCGAGTAGTTCAAGCTTGAGCTTGACTCGATAAGTAGTGAGTCGATTTCGAGTTGATTTGAGCTACTTGCGAACGGTCTCGACTCAATTACACCCTACCTACCTCCGGCCTATTAATCCTAGCTATTCTCTACTCGAGCAAGATAGGCGGCCATCTAAGCGATGAAAAGTGATCGTAAAGAAGATTAGGACAGCCGACCCTTTGTTGATATTCTAATCTTATCAATATTGACTGGCCTAACCTCAGCATCAAGAACGAAAACCCACCTCCAACCTTTTAATCCTGAATTACTCCAATATGTTAAGTGGCCGATGATGGAACATGAGGCCCCGAACAGAGCATCAGCCCGCAACCTTCCCTCGGCTGCGAAAGCTTGCCAGGATTGATCATGGATGCACTGAAGCAGGAAGAATGCGAGTTACCTCTTTTGATGACTTCTCTTTGGCAACTTTCGATCAGCCCAGAACTTGCTGGCTAATTCTTCTAGCTATAGATATTTTGATTATTCTTGGAATGAAGTGTTTAAAATAGGAAATAGAAGAGAATATCCAGAGAATAATCTCTTTATTCCCAAAAGTCATAACTATAAAAAATAGCTGAGAATAAAGTTAACCAGAGAAATAATCCATAAGATTAACCATGGTTATCCTCTCAATTTATTCCTAGAAAATGCAGGAATAGCTGGTTATCCTCCAAATAACAGTAAAAAAAAATTATCATGGATTTACCTTTTTGCATTTGATATGATCAATGGGATAACCAAGGGATATCCCTAGGATAGCCAGAGGATAAACTCTATTCGTACACTTATTCAAGGATAATATTTTTTCTATCAAACACTACCTAAGGTCCCTATTTAATTACAGGGATTATATTCTCATAATCCTTCTTCCAATAGATTTATGATTTCCTCTTTCGTTTTTTTTTTCTTTTCAATTCAATTATTTTTAGGACCTGGTTTAATCTTCCTAAACCCTAAGGGCCCGATTTAGGATGGAATTTTCATTTTTGAAAATAAGAAATTTAACTCATAGTATGAAAAAATCCTAAAAATCTGAATGCATTTAGAAAACGTCGGAGTAACATTTTCTTTGAATTAATGATGTTTTTTAAATTTTATCTTTCTTTTCTCAAAATGTTTGAAACTCATGGATTTGTTTTCTTCTTTTTCTCATAATCTTTCTTCGAAAATATTTTTCGAAAACACCAATCAAACGTATTCTTGAATACTAAAAATAAAAAGAATACAACTTAAATTTTTGGATACAATACATATTTTAAAAATAATTTTTTGAATCATGAATAAAACAGGACCTAAAGTTTCGAAAGCTGGATTTTACCGTTGAGGAGGATAATAAAAGAAATTTCTATAACAACGATTTTTTGGATGCCAATCATGTCCTTTTCATTACATAATTCTCAAGGCTATGGTATCCCATGGCCAGAGGAATAAAGCCACTTGTAACCTCGTTAACTAGGTAAAGAAAGTATGAAGAACAAAAGAATTGGGCATAGCGGTTGGGAAATTCCATCACTTTTAAAATTTTGTCTTGAGGCGGCAAAGGCTCCCAAATTGATAAGATTCAAAGGAGCCATCCATCAAAGACTTCCTTTATGGAACTGTTACACATTCTCGATGACGCACCTCATGACAGATGATGAGATGACTACAAGAAAATTTGTATTGCCGATTGAAGAAAACAAGACCACCAATGAATCTCTGTGCATCCAACGAGGGTGCAAGTGGTTCCAAATGGTAAACCCATACGTTTGATTTATTGGTTGAGTTTCAAATCTTCTCCAAATAGACCAAGCTTGGCAATAAATTGCAGAAAATTAGGCATGATTTGGCCAACACTTTATATGTGAATTCTCATCCTAGTTAACGAGGTACTGTTTGTCATGCCTTGTTGCAGCCCTATAGCTCAAAATCAATTAATTAAGCTACATGACGGAGGTTGCCTCTCCAAATAAGTGTCAAGTCTCTAGCAGAATATGAAACTATTTCTCCAAAGCACTCGCCAAGACATTTCACTAGCTTCATAAGCTAGCACCTTCAACTTGTTTAGACTTCCATTTGGAGCTCTTTAATCCATTATTGTCCATGAGAGAACCCCTCTAATTACCCAACTAAGCTATAGTTTACATCAAATGATCTAAGCTTTGATGAATACCGACCCAACCAGAGTTTTATGATTCTAGTTGGCTTAGATTCTGGCTTTTGGGGTAACCCAACTGCTTTTAAAAACCTTAAACCATTTTAAGTACGCTGGATTCTTTTAAAACGCAGGTGAAATAATTTAACACCTACCTGACCCAAGTTGAAAAATTCTCAATCCCAACACAGCCATGTCAGTTTTTTTTTTTTTTTTTTTTTTTTTGGGGGCTTCAATTTAAAAGTTAAAAATTATTCAAGTGATCATGAGGCATGGCAAGATCAAGCGATGTTGCATGTAAATTATGATAGGAAGCAGTCGGTATCAAACTTCGGAGTTCGAACCTGCTTGTGGGCCACAAAATACTCTGGGTTTTTTGATGGGCATATTGATATATGCAATGCCCAACATCTTATCTCATGCTTTGAAGGAATGACATCTGGTACGCAATGGTACCACTCTCAACTGTTTTCTCTCTTTTTCTGCTCCTTTGTTTCTTCGATGCTCCTTGGTTTCTTGGATCCAATTCTATCTATGTACAAGTTTTTTATACATATTTGTCTCAAGTCCCAAAAAAAAAGAGTATTATAGTAGGTTGATCATCATGTAAAACTACATGAATCAAATATAAAAAATCAATAAAGATAAAGCACTCCCCAAAAGTGATGAGCGGCATCAAATTTCGAATGCAGTGAAAATGAAAATATAGCTAGGATCGTTCATAGGAACAACACGTTACATCAGCGCCCGGATATAAAGAAAAATAAGCAAGATTTCGTACCTTCATGCATGAATATGGATACTCAACTTAACCATCTAAGCCTTTTTCCAACTACATAGGATCGGCTACATGAATCTACTTCCTCCACTATGCTCTATTCAGGACTAAGTCGATATTTATGCTCTGTTTCGATGAAGAGAAAAGTATGGATGAAAGAAAATGGAGGAAGAGAAAATGAAGAGAAGAGAAAAGTGGAGAGAAAATATTTTCTCTCCTTCTGTTTGGATAAATGGAAGGAAAATAAAGAGGCAAGAAAAGTTGATAATTTATAATGATAATAATGCCCTTATTACAAATGATTAAAAATGCATAAGTTTTTTCTTTTTTTTTTGGAACATGCGGCCAATCACATAAATCTAGTGTGAGTCAGCCTAGATACATCAGAATCCAAAATTTGCTGCAAAAGAAGAGGACATGGGTCACCCGGCCTCCAGATCCAGTATCCACATGCTGAGCAACCGAGGCCGCCACCCAGTCCACCACCGAATTGGCTTCACGATAAATATGACGGATCTGGACAGTACCGACCTCCCGCAAAATAGCCCAAATATCCCTCAGGATTGGATTTGAGAGTCCATCATCACCATTCTCCTTCTGCAACCAAGATATGACCGCAATGGAATCACCCTCAATCATGATCCTATGAGCATGGAGAGTCCTAGCGGCATAAGAAATACCCGCCTAAGCAGCTAAGAGCTCTGTCATCGGAACAGAGGAGTCTAGAGAACCAAAACCTCCCGCCGCCACCAAATCACCTAGCGGCCCTCGAATGATGAATGCCTCCCCTCGCTCGTCTTTCTTCCATGAGATCCGGTGGGGTTCTCAGTATAAGCGTGGTCTTTGGTCTGCCACGGCTTATCAGATTTGGATGTCGAGAAATTAGCTCATCTTCTCGAATGACAGGATCCATTATCACAGGATTGTGAGGCAGATTTGGTCGTTGACGACGGACTGTGCCCGTGCTAGTAGTTCTGTTGGTTCTGATGGCTCTGCCTCTGGGGTTCCCCTGCTGCTTCGGCAGCGAGCCGGTATACGGTTTTCATTTCTTGGAAGCCTCCCTCCAGGGTTTGTCAAAATAAACTTCGACGGGAGTGTCCGAGGTATAAGTTTTTTCTTTGGAATGATCAATATCGGAATGAAAAAAAAATAAAAAAGCACCCTTAAGTTTTCTCTCCGAAATCTCTTTAATTTTAGAGAAAAAACTTTTAGGTGAGGCTCATCACTTTTTTTTCTCTTCTTTCCTCTAATTTTCTTTCCTTCCTACTTTCTCTTCATCTAAACAAGGTAAATTTTATTTTCCTATAGTTTTTTCATCTAGTTTTCTTTCCTTCCTACTTTTCTCTCCATCCAAACATAAGCTTAAATTACAAATAGTTATACCTTTTTTTAATTATTTCTGCCCATGTTAGTTTAGATCTACATCTACTTCTATACTTACCATGAATTGTTAAAAACAGATGCAGATAAAGAAATTAATTTTAAAAATAAAAATAAAATAAAAATAAAATATATTTGGCAACTTGGTATATAAAATCATTAATAGAAAAGTTAACGAAATTAATAGATCTAATGAGTAGAATGAGAATTAACGTAGCTTGCTTATAGGAGACTAAAATAAATTGATGGTTTTAAACTTTGGTATATAGGCAAAGATAAGAATACAAATGAAGTACGAATTATTGTAGATAAAGCCCTATAAGATGAAATTGTAAATATTAAGAGGATAGAAGATAGAATAATTTTAATTAAATTAGTAATAGATGAAGAGTTAATAAATATTATTAGTGCTTATTCTTCTCAAGTAAGTTTAAATAGTGTGACAAAATAAAGTTTTTAGAAGGATATGACTAGACTAATTTAAGAGATTTCTACGGAAAAAAAATATCTATTAGAGGAGATTTGAATGGACATGTAGAAACGTATAATATAGGTTTTAAAAATATATGAAGGTTATGAATTTGAAAATAGAAATAATAAAAAAATGCCATTTTAAAGTTTATAATGAGATATAATTTAATATTAACCGATACATAATTTATAAAGAAGGACTCTTATTTGATAACTTTTAAAAGTAGATATAATGTTAGTCAAATAGATTTCTTCTTTATTAGAAAGATTGATCGAGTATTTTGTAAAGATCGCAAGATTATACTAGTTAAGGGTTTAACTATACAATATAAATTAGTGGTTATGAATGTATGTCTTCAAAAATGAAGGAGAAGAATTAGAAGGTATATAAGTTTAAGGATTAAGTGGTGAAATTTGAAAGGAGCAAAACTATAACTTTAAAAATAAAGTGATAAAAGAAGAAAAGTAAAGTATAGATTGAAAAATTAATACTATATAGGAAAAGATGGCTAACAGTATTAGAAAAGTGGCTATAAAGTTATTAGGAGAGTCAAAAGAAAATGACGATATGATAAGGAAACTTGGTGGTGGAATAAGAAAGATCAATAAGTAATTAAGGCTAAAAGAGAATGCTATATAAAACTAACTAAATGTAAGAATAGAGAAGCATATGAATATTTTAAAATGGTTAAGAAAGAAATTAAAAATAACGCTATGCGAGGCTAGATGTAAGGCATATGAGAAATTATATAATAAGAAAAAAACTAAAGATGGAGAGAAAGATATATATAGAATTGCAAGAGTAAGAGACTAAAAAAACTAAAGATATATTTCAAGTTAAATGTATTAAAGATAATTAAAAAGTTTTAGTAAAAGAGAAAAATATAAAAGAAAGATAGTGAAGCTATTTTAATAAATTATTAAATAAAAATTATATAGATAATTTAGGATGTTCTATTAGCTCCATTAAGGATAAAATTATATATACTCATAGAATTAGAATATTTGAAGTAAATGATGCTATAAAAAAGTAGAAAAAAATGTTGAACCTAATAAGATTTCTATAGAAGTTTCAAAATGTTTAAGTGATATTAGAGTAAAATGGGTGATAAATTTATTTAATAAAATTTTAAAAACTAAAAAGATGCCTAATGAATAGAAAAAAAGTATTATAATATTAATTTATAAGAATAAATGAGATATTCAAACTGCTCTAATTTTATGGTATTAAACTTATGAGTTATATTATGAAACTTTGGAAGAGAGTAATTAAAAATAATTTAAAATATACTACATAAATATCAAATAATCAATTTAATTTTATGCTAGAAAGATCAATCGTACAAACAATTTTTCTCTATAGGAGGTTAATAGAGATCTATAGAGCAAAAAAAAAAAAGAATCTTCATATGATTTTTATTGGTTTAGAGAAAACATCTGATAAGGTCTTTAGAAAAATCTTATGGTGAGTGTTAAAAAAAAAGTGCTTGTTAGGTATATCAATATAATAAGAGATATATATGATGGGACAATTACTAGTGTAAGAACTATTTATGGTAACATTAGCGAATTTTACTTATATCAAGAATATGCTCTTAGTCTTTATCTTTTTATTTTAGTTATAAATGAACCTAAGGACATATTCAAGATGATATTATATGATGCATATTATTTATAGATAATATAGCACTAGTAGGTAGATGAAATTAAGGCAGAAGTTAATCGTAAGTTAGAAATATAACGAAATGCATTAGAATATAAATGTTTTAGGTTAAGTAGGATAAAGATATAAAATATAGTTTTAGTATAATTAAAAATAAAGATAAATGTAGAGTACAAATTAGAGACATTAAAGTTAGTCAAAATGATCATTTTTGATATTTAGGATCGATTATTCATAAGAAAGAGAAAGAGAATGACGTCCATAGGATTAAAGCATATTGGATAAAATAAAGAAGTGCAATTGGAATGTTATGTGATTATAAAGCACCTATCAATTTGAAAAAAAAAGTTTTATAATATAACTATAAGACCATTTATGCTTTATAATACAGAATATTGAGAAATTAGAAAAATACATGTACATAAGATGAATGTGGTGAAAATAAGAATGTTAAAATGGATGTGTGGTAATACGAAAAAAGATAGAATAAAAAATAAAATAATTCATAAAAGGTAGAGATAGTTTCATTCGAGGATAAATTAAGAAAAGGATAATTTATATGGTTTGAACATATGCAACGTAGATCTATAAATGTACATATGTGCAAGAGTGGCTTGATATATGTAAAGAAAAAAGAGATAAAAGTAGACCAAAAATTACATAAAAGAAAGTGATAAAAAAAACTTAGAATTTTTATATATTAAAAAATATAGCTCATAAAAAGCTGAATGGAGAAAAAGAATTCATATAGCTGATCTCAACTTGTTTAAGATTAAGATTTTATTGTTGTTGTTTGCTTGACCAATCTAAAAGAGAAAAAAAGAAAAAAAAGAAAACTAAGGCAAGGTAGCTGGTTAAGAGCCTGTTAAAGGTATGGCCTCTCCTTATTTTTTTCAGATAAACTCATCCAATCAAGCACGAAGGAAGAGAATAAAGTTAGTTAAAGTTTTATCATAATTCATGATACTCATAGAAATATTTTTTATAATTAAATTAAACTATTTTAAACAAATAGTGACATTCTAATCATCCATTCTTTTCATCAAAAAAAAATCAATTGTTTCATCCTTTATTAGAAACGAAAAGAATAAATAATTTATTTTATTCTTGTAGATTTATTTTGAACTTTACTTTTTAGAATAATAAAAAATGTCAATAACTTCTACATTTTTGTATATATTATAGATGTTTGAAGTGCTGATTCTTCTAATTTTAATCATAGTTTTTAAAGCAAAAAATTATCAACATTGGTCAGTTCTTAATTTTTTTTAACAAAAATTAACATATTTCGATATAAATTCAGACTGATCAATTGACCCCACAGTAAAAGTCAATCCTCTGTGATCCAGGTTGGTCCCCATTCCGGGGATTAATATTTAATACCATTCTATTTGGATTTTTGACCACATATGCACATAACACGGAATTAAAAAAAAAAAAATACGTATAAAGCTTGCTACTGCAGTTGCTGTGCCTTTAGTCCTGCAGGGGAAAAAAGAGAATGTGGGGATTGGTAAGTGGGGTTAAAATCACAGTTGGTCCCGTCTACGTTTTAACCTTTATCTGCTTTTACTGGGGCTTTGAGAGGAGCGTCGAGCCTTTGCAGGACGCTGGTAGGAGAGAGAGAGAGAGAGAGAGAGAGAGAGAGGGACAATGCTTTTAAGCAGCAAAGAGGATGTTTGAAGGATCACAGATCCCTATATTCCATTCAAAGGATCGGTGGAGGCACATGGATATCTGTGTATGGTATTTTTATAACATCCAAATGGATCCTTCATTACTAAAATGGGTTTATATTTAAAAGTAGATGCAATGCAAGTTGTTCTACTCCGCAAGGGATCAAGAATTCGTGGGGCCTTCATGGCGCCATATTGACGTCAAATTAAAAGAAAGATATGCTTGCAACTTTGCATGACCAAAAAAAAAAAAAAAAAAGAAAAGAAAGGAAAAGAGGAGTTGGACGTGACCTAAAGCCTTCAAACATGGACAACGGGTCGACTTCATGGCCAACATTGGATCTTCTAAGAGAATCTATGCGAGTTATCAAGCAACCGACCTCAAGGAATAAGAGAATCTAGTCTAAATCCCAATGTAAGGCATCAGTTTGGAATGATGAAGGTCTTGCTATAGATTTGAATCCATTATGCAAAACGCTACTATATATTTGAATCCATTGTCTAGTAACCGAAAATTAAAATAATGACTGTCAATCAATCACTAGCATGTCATACCAACTATATAACATAGAAAACTGACTATTGTTTGATATTTTCCCTGTCCATCTAACTAGAATATCATCCTTTAAATCATAAGTCTAGGCTATAGAAACTTATTTTATTGTATATAGTGAACGGTGACTTGGTTTAATAACAGCCACCATTCTACAATGACTAAACTAGAACTATAATGCCCTAAATCTCTATCATGACAATAAAGCTTGTTTGGTTTTATAAATGACACAAACCGAAATTGGATAACAAGACCCACTCATCCGACTTGTTTTTCCAAACAGCCAGTCCAATTTTAATATTTTATCCCTCCGTATTAGCTCTGAACTTCTCAAAACTTTCTCACTAACCCTGATAATAAAACCGTGTCCAAACTAGATAATAATTAATAACCTAAATGATACTGTCCCACCTTGGGCTAATTAGACATCCTCAGTTTCCTCCCTTAAAATTAAAGGGCAAAAAGAAAAAAGCGACTTGCATTAGCCATTAGTCTTGGCACTAATAACCAGAGAGAGAGAGAGAGAGAGAGAGAGCGAGGTTGAGGGTGGTGGTGAGTGATCCGAGGCGGCGCATGCAATTGGGTCTCCCCTGACCGACCGACCGACCGACAGGCCGACCGGGGGAGAGGCCTTACCCGCTACGCGACAAAATCTTTATTGAATCCGACGCGGTGCGGGCCCCGCGCCGACCGAGGACACGTCGCCATCCGAAATGGCCCCCAAAACCCAAACCCGAAAGGCGGACCCAGCTTTGAGACCCCACCGCGTACCCCAAGGAGACAGGCTCTCCAATGGGTGGCCCCCACGGCTGCCGTCATTTCTACGGTCAACTCTCTCTGGGTCTCGTTTATCGAGGTCTCTAGATGGGCTCCACTCCGTTGCTTGCTTTCCCGTGGAGGCACGCGCCGTCCGGGTCCGGACCCGAACCCCCTTTCTTCATAACGCCTTAGACCAGCTTGAGTTCGGCCGCCTCGACTAGCAACTTCCGAGAAAAAAGATCCTTCTCAGCAATTTTCAGCACGCAGCTCTGCCACATCCTCCAGAAGTACGCATTATTCGAAGCGTATAGTTTTCAGGGTCCATTTCGCATGGATTTTGTTTTGAAATATCTAAGAAAAGGAATTTTATATTTGACGCATGTTTGATGATCAAACTCTTTTTTTGTATTTTAATATATTTATAAATTTTTTTTTAAATATTTGATAACAAAATTTTACTACTTTCAAAATTTTATACAAATGCCAGACATTTTCTAACCCTTATAAGATCGAATGGTTTTATATAAAGAATAAAATGAATTTAAAAAATGAGTTTTACACACACACAAAAGATAGATAGATAGATCTTTTCCCTTTTTAATAATTATTTATTTTTGAAAGCCTTACAAACAACAAAATGGAGTAAAAATGAGAAGATTTAATTCAGAATTGTAATAGAAATGGTGCACATAATAAGACTTCATTCCTTAGTTATTTGGCCAAACATGATGATGCCTTCCATTTACCCTACTATGATGAGCTAAAAATGAGCCTATACTTACTACAAAGTTTGATGTGATGATAAATTAACCAACAATTAAATTAGTTGTTGCAAAAGTATTCCATCAGTGTAAACTAGAAATGAGGAAAATGAATAAGCAAAGAGTTCTGATGCCTTGACTTTCAAAGACTATAGCTTACATAATGTCTTGATTGGAAGTTAGAGAAACAAGAAACGAATTGATAGAGGTTAAGCTTCATACACTCTTAAGGTAAAAAATAAGCTAAGTTATGATAAGATAAAAAAATCATAAGTTGGATTTATTGACGTATCAAAGATCCTCCTAGTGGCTTCATGTAATATTTATCCAATCAGATCTTATCACAACGTAACTATTCTGAACGTGCATAAGATTCCATGCAAAACACCCGTCTCATATTGATGCCATTACAACAACGTGGCCCTTCCACCCCTCTATGGCTTGGCAGTATATTCCATGACGATTTCCTAAATAACTCTTCTTATGGACCATGTCACATAACCTACCTTTGCTAAGCTCCTTGAAATAGTATTTTGCTTAGTCCCTAGGACTTTCATGAGTCATGTCCCTCAAATGAATCGGCTCAATTGGCTCGCTATGGTACTGCAATCAAATTTTATCTCATTCAATCCAAAATTTGGCATGGCAAGTTTAAGCTTAAAATACAATTGAACATTTAGTTTACCATCGTTATGCTCACAATACCATGCATAAATACATAAACATTCCTCAAATAACAAATCAAAGGCAGGTTCAAGTGACTGCAATAACTTTAATCATAAAATTATAATCTCTTTTTTATACGAATAAGAAAGCCCTCGATCCTAGAGTTATAGTCAGAACAAAATTAAACAAAAAAAAAAAAAAATTGAATTCATTTCTCAAACAGAAAGAAAAAAAGAAAAATCCAAACCAATCATGGCATACATGTAGAACTTGAAAGAGCTTTAATGACACAATTTGAAAATTTCAAGCAACTAATTCTACTTTCTCTTTTTTATTTTCAAAATATTAAATCATGAAGAATAGTTGCCCGTATATACATACAAAATCTTCTGAGATCTTGTCAGGTGTCTGATAAATTTTGCATCAATAAATATTATAGACAGGGATGAGTTTTCAATGAGTAGTAGGCTTGCATGTCACATTACTACTGATGAAAGATCTTGTTGGCTTGCATCTCACATTATGAAATTGAAGTTCTTTCCTCTTGGTAAATCTTAAATACAGTGATCGTCCAAGATATCCGTCTCCAGATCTGGCTTCCCCTTGATGAAGGAAAGGATGAAATTTTCCTTCCTTCACCTCTCTACGCCAAGCAATTTATGCTCAGTAGCTTTAACTTGCATCGAAGGATCACCACTCCATCTCACAGGCCCAACATTTACGTCTCCACAGCACAGTTTTACTCGAGACTACCCGTGGGACAGAAAACCAAAGCCTATGATAAATTCCACGTGGACAAATGCAGCGTCGAAAGCTAAAGCTAAAGGACGTAGGAGTTCTTATCAAGTATCCAAGCCGTTCCCACCATCACAACATTCAGTCTTACCTTCTCCAAATATCTTCATTTCTCCACTCCCATAGCTAAAAAGTTTTGCAAGAATATTAAATCTATTTTATTCTTTCTCTTGAAAGGCTAACTGATAACACTTCAGAAGGAAGACTGCTGGCTCCACTAATTTTGGCACCACTGCAGATCAGGGAATCTCATTTGACCTGGTAACAGAAACTCCAACCGTAATCCTTGCATACTTTTCTATCTTCCGCGCATGTTTTGTTTGCTTTCTCCTAACTCCTTTTATTGCTTTCACCATGTGTTCTCTCTATGATACTTTGTACATCAGTAAGTCAGACTTGCCATGATTATGGGATCTAGTGGAACAGCACATAGAGTCATTAATAAATGCCTTTATTCTCTTGGGATTTTACTATTACCAGGATGCCTCATCAATGGCGTCCTCCGGCGGCAGAAGCTTCTTCCTCTGATCTCTTCTCAGGGTCAACAATCTTGGTGATGACATCACCTCCAGTTGGCATCTTCAGAGGTGGACCAGTCCACTTGATTTAGGACCATCTAATGGGCTGTCATGAGACAAAATGGACCATAATGGGTTAGACGAATGGTGATGGTCTGGGCCTTGGAGCATGCACTTTGGATTTTTGGTTTTGCCAATTTCCAAAACTAAATTCAACACTCTTGCATGCCATTTTCGCATAGAGCTCCTATTTGATGGTGCCCAGTGGAGACGCTATGACACAGAGGGAAAGCAGTGTGTTGCACTCTTTGTAAGGT
Source organism: Calamus simplicifolius (assembly GCA_900491605.1). Taxonomy (NCBI): domain Eukaryota; kingdom Viridiplantae; phylum Streptophyta; class Magnoliopsida; order Arecales; family Arecaceae; genus Calamus; species Calamus simplicifolius. The sequence continues at coordinate 156,176 of UESW01004702.1, read as the reverse complement.
AATTAGTAAATGATCATATCACACAGTGCTCTTTCTATCTGATATTTCGTAAAGTAGAAATCCTCCTTTTCTGCCCTCCCAGTCGAGGCCAAATAGGCTCGCTGTTACACAAGACAGCTCAATCTGACACTGATTGCTCTGAGAAAAGGAAAAATTCAAGAAAACTCCGCCCACCTTAATAAGGTGAGGTGATGAAGGAATAAGTTCGAAAAGAGGTGAGGGAAAGGAAGGAAGAGAAAGAGGGAGGACAAAGGCTCCATCTCAACAGAGTTCTTAAGGAGGAAGTTAGGTTCTTTTAGGAAAGCCTTGACCCCAAAGGTCAACCAGCCGGGGCAAGTACTATTGCCTTGAACCCAAGGTAAACAGTTCGTGTGGCTAAAACAGGTAACTCCAAAGTCAGATACTAATTAGAATGACTGATGGATGGGAGGTATTTGAAAGCACAACAACAGGTATTTGAATGTCCATATAATGCGTGCAGCATATTCATGCGTGTGATGTGGGCCTTGCTGAGGGCACACTTGGACTTGAAGGTGACTTGGCCCATATCCTGTTTCCTAAGGGATAATGCTAACAAAGAAACCTATAGAAGAACCATGATGCGCTACATGTCTCTTCCTCACCATTGTTCTCACTCTTCCATTGGCAAAAATTGAATCTAACAATAAACACGAAATGGGAAATAAACAACAAATGGAAATGAAAGTCCTTCAGTAATAAATGCTAAAGAAAACAATGTTCAGAAAAATAGAAATTATTGGCACAACAAAATGCAGAAAGTGGACGAGAAATATAGAAATTCCTGCATAATATTGTGCTCGAGGGAAACCCAAAAAGAATTTTGTAAGATATCCTCAGAGGATTTAAAAAGAATATATTAGAAGAGAGAGGAGGTTTTCACATCTGCACTATGAAGAGGAAGAAAACTTGATGAATGCCCAACTAACCAGAGTTATACCATGTTTGGGATAATTATTATCATTAATACAGCATGGCATGATGGAAATTTCTGAGAAACCACGTATACATAAGAGTTTTTCTTCTTTACCTCTGAACATCCACATTCATATGTCCTTGACAATAGTACGAAAGCATGCCCAAAAATAATGGTTAGATGACTTATTGCTATGTAATAATATTGCTAGCAGCATCAAAGAGTATGACCGAAACAAAAAATACATACTGACTCACAATCAACAGAAATAGATATTTAAAATGACAATAGTGATGCACTAACATTCAGCCATCGGTAAAACCAAGTGACAAGATAGAACTGTAGAACACATGATGAAACCAAAGAAAAACCAACAGGTTTGAGCCACAATATTTTGTTATATACAGTCTAGTTTTTAACATGATAATTATTCAGCTATAGGTGTTGACCGCAAGTGCGAGTAGTGTAATTGTGTAGTGTTTCGATATGCCAAGGCTTATAGAGGTTAAAGCCATCTTTGTTTTGCATAGTGGTTACTCTATGACAAAACCAGAAGGACGATCTAAGCCCATAAAATTTTCCTTTTGTATGCACGAAGATGTCCACCAGACAAGCTGATTGGCAAGGCACAACGATTCCAATATAGCAAGTGATAGAGAGGTGATGAAGTCAGTAACCTGCTTCTTCAGTGATGTTTATAGAAGGATTGAAACTGAACAAAATCAAAGCCTCATCTTATTAGCAACTAGACAAAATGAAAAAAAATTCATCATTTTAGAGGTTTTGATCATGCTCAAAAATAAAAAAAAAAATTTATAAAATCGCTATTAGGCCAACTATGTTATATGAAACAGAGTGTTGGGCAATACTAAAACAGCATGTGAATAAATTAAGTGTAACAGAAATATGCATATTAAGATGGATATGTGTTAAAACTTAAAAAAAAATTTAGAAATAAACATATATAAGAAATGATAGAAGTAACCCGAATTGAAAATAAAATGAGAGAAAACCGATTACGGTAGTTTGGACATACACAACGAAGGCCTTTAAATGCTTTAATTAGAAAGAGTGATCTTTTAACAGTCCACGGTACTGATAGAGATAGAGGTAGATCTAAACTAATATGAACATAAATAATTAAGAAAATATAATTATTTATAATTTGAGTGTTGACTTAGTCCTAAATAGAGCAGAGTGGAGGAAGCATATTCATATAGCCGACCCCATGTAGTTGGGAAAAGGCTTAGATGAGTTGAGTTGAGTTGATCATGCTCGAATTTTGACACATTGTAGTTGCTTGCTTCAGACAAGGCTCTACACACACTGCAGTTGGTTTCTTCAAACAAGGCTCTACTTGCAGAATGGCTGGGACTTGGGATGGGAGATGCAGTGATGATCATATATTTTAACTTTATTGTCCCTTGTATTCTTTTCCCAATTTTCCTTTTATGATATTAACAGCAAATACACAGCAGTTCACATAAAAATTGTCTTTTGGAATGCTTTGTTATAAGCTCCAGACATGTAAAAACAGCAAGACTCCATGCAACAGGTTCAAATTTTTGGCGCATGTCTGAGCAAGGTGCTCAAAGATGAAAATTTTAGAATATAGACCCTTTGGTGCTCGAGATTGGGAACAAGATTCTATGGAGAAAGGACAGATTATAGGTTGCTTATAGTACTATCCGTCATAAGGAACAGGCGTGAGTGCAACCATAGCATTTTGGCTAGCTAGGTTTGTTTTTCAGCATAAATAATTGGTAGCCTTTAAATGTAAGCAGTCAACCCAATTAGATTCAAACATCTGAGATACTAGAAAGTTTAAAGTTGGTCAGCTTAAAATGGTTCAACTTATGAACTAGCAAGTACACATGTTTCAACCAGCTCAAATCAAGACATCTCAAGATGCAGATCTTACAACAGGTCAGGAACTTACCAACATTAGGATCACCCATCACACTAATCATGATAGACTGTGAGAGAATGATAGACTATACCAAATGAAAGATAGTGCTCACCTATCAATGCCGTCACAGTCATTACTAGATGAGTGTCAGAATAGTACTTTAATTGGAAATAATCATGCTTAACCAATAGTACTTAAGTAACAAGGGATAGTTAATGAAGAGATGGATAGTATCCTGGAAGGCCTCCTGGTTCTGGCTGATAACTGTCAGACTACCTAGTTGTTGTTGATGGGAATCCCAGCTGCATGATCTTCTCCCTAGTTGCACTAACTTAAGCTACATAACCCATAAAAATGGAAATTTCTAATTGCCAACTAATCTTCTATGGTCCATGGTAAGCCCCTCTCTTGCCCAAATTTGTCTTGGGTTAAGATTTAGGTACCATTTTTGAGTGAACTTCTGGTTGAGAGATGACGATAGAACATTCACAAACACCAACCAATCATATCTTAAACCAGCAACTAGCTTTATTGCCTCCAACTAAATTTTCCGTCCCTAATTGCCTCATGAACTTTAATGTTCAACCACCAAATTTTCTTCAATTTCTGTACTATTTGCAATTAGATTTTTCTAATTAGAATTTCTCTTCTTTTATTTTTATTTTTTCCATATAATCTGGCAAAAATTTTCAGCATGCATAAGTAACCTTCTTCAACAATTATACTTGAAAGAATATTGCAGCCCCTTTTTACCCTTGTAAAACCACCTGTCAGGCCTAGACATCTGAATGAGTCTTTTTCCTTTTCTTCTTGGATACATTCAAAAGTATAAGCCTAAGCTCTCTGATCTGATTTTCTGCTAGAATATTTGTTCCAATGTCACCAGAAAGTTCTCTGAACACTAATCTTGCTTTCTTTCAAAAAGCAACTTCTGGATTTCTGTTGCCATTTTAAACAACTTCTAAAAGACTATAACACTTTTCTGCATATTATAATATTCATTTGCAGGCACTGCTTATAAAGTACTGTTCCAATATCCAAACCCTTCCATCACATAATCTACCCTATCATATCCTAGTCATATATGCTAGTACACTACCAATATCAGATATCAAATAGGCATCTCCACATGTTATATATATCATTCTATATTTAAGCCATCACTAAAGACACGATGCATATCCTGTTTAATCATTGATAACAATCACCATTTCTTAGCAAGTTGGGTTTTTGTTGAATTGCCACTCAATAAACTATAATGAACACCTTGCCCCATTTTTTAAATCCATTATCAAACCTTCTAAATTATAAAACATGTTTTTCCCAAAAAAAATTCTAATATACGCCTCACATTCAATGGCATTTCAACTTGTATGAAATTCTCTTATTCTCTTAAAATTAAATTAGCCCAAAAGCCAAAACAGCTATCTATTGTCCTAATCTATCTATAAATGCGCCTTCTATGGAAAAATTCAAATTCCAATCACAGCATCAACTCTGAAACTCTGCAACAAACCCAACGACTAACTAACGAACAAAACTAGGCAACAATATATCTGAAAAATATCGGACCCTCGAGATAATATCAACAATCTACCTACTAAATTGGATATAAGATTAGCTGCAAAGGAAGCGATATTTTCCCCAACATGCATACAGTAGCTAAAGCATCAAAAGAGCACCTCATTCGATTCGACGGGTAGGAATGGAAGATCAAAAGGACGCGACGCTCCAGCATCGAAGAGCAGCGTCTCCTCGGCCGCCGAACGACAGCGAAGCGACCAGACCTCGGAGACTTGGTGGACAATCGGGATTGGGGGCGGGCAAGATCTAGGTTTAGGGTTCGTGAGGGGGGAAGGAATTGCAGGAGACGGCACTGGAATGAGGGTAAAAGAATCTAGGGTTAGGGTTTCCGGTCGCCATGGCTTCGAGGGGAAACGAAGGAGGAGAGATGAGGCGCCAACGGTCCCTCCACGGAACAACGGGAGTTATAAAAGTTAATGGAAAAATTGTGCAAAGATCCCTTGTTAAAACTATCGTTATTTTTTTTGCAGATAGACGATTTATTATTTCGCAGTCCCTAACGAGCTCCGCGAGATGTCGGCAAAATTGCTCATAGGTCCCTTCGTGAAAGAATAATCATTTTCCAGTTACCAGTTCCCGAGTTTGACACTGGGCCAGCCCTCTGCCAACTTGGAATATGATGAGAAATAAATTTTTATAAGTCATGAATGAATTTTTATTTATGTACTAGTCTTTAATCTGTAATTTCATTCGAAAAATTATGCAAACTTGCTATGGAATGTATTGTTTTAAAATTATTTGTATATTCTAAATGGATCGATGAACCAACTAATAAGAAAATTTAAAATTATTATGTAGCAACTAGCAAAGTCTTATTAAAAAAAAGCCAACCAAAGGAGTACACTCGCTGTCATTTTGGAGTTCATAATGACGGGCCTGACCACTGAAACTCCTCTGCTGCTTCGGCAGCGCACCGTTCTACGGTATTCATCTTTTGGAAGCCCCCATTCCTAGGTTACGTCAAAGTGAACTTTGATGGTTCAATTTCCGATCGTACTGCTGGATCAGGGTTTATCATTCGTGGGTCTGAGGGTCAGTTACTTGCGGCTGGCGGTCATAGCTCCATTGACATTTTGGTCCCTATGGCAGAACTTCAGGCTGTATGGGTTGGCATCACTCATGCTGTTAGACATTTGGGCTATCGCCAGTTGTTTATTGACGGAGACTCTCTTACGATTATCCGATGGATTAGGCGGGATGAAGATTCTTATTCTCTTCTGAATCCCCTGATCAGGGATATCATTATCTCTCTTCAAACTACATGTGCCCTTGAGATTCGTCATATTTATCATGAAGCCAATGCTGCGGCTGATTGGGTCTCTTCCCTATTGCCCGTCATTTCGGCCAGTGGATATGGCAGTCTAGTGTCCCTTGCCCTATTATTTTTGCAGTAAATTTTATACTCTGATCTTTTGAATTTGACTCGTACCAAAATGATATGATCGTCCGTTTATAACAACATAATAAAAAAAAAAAAAAGCAAAAGCCAGCCAAAAATTCTCATTAATCTCTACATGCCGCCTTCTTGATGTCCTCTTTCACCCTCGTCGCTCTCTCCTACCATACTCGCCACCTTGGGCCGGTGCCTCTCCTCCTAGTCCTTTCTTGAGCTTGGGCTTGGGCACGGTCAGTATGAACTCATTTTGTTACAAAAACTATAAAACGGACAAGATCCATGTCAATTTGAATCACTACAATTTAAAATAAATTTTATTGGCATTTTATCCTTTCTTGCTTTAATACAATCAGTAGTAGATAGATCCTTTCTTGCTTTAATACAATCAGTAGATAGACTTCTTATATATCTAGCGGCTACATCCTAGGGCGAGTCCAAACCAATCTTTTTTTTTTTTTTGGATTTTGAAACGAGCTTAGGCTCAAAACTTTTTAAGAATTCAAGCCTAAACCCCATACAGGATTCAGTCGGTCAAAAATATGGAGTGATGAAATTAATTAATTTTTATAATAATTATATCTAATCATTTTAAGAAATTTTGTTGCATAGAGTTATTTTCATACAATTAAGAGAAACTCCAATATGAAATTTAAAAAAAAAAATCATCATATTTTAAGTCTTTTGCTTTGGATTTTACTTGAGTCTTATTTCTAACTTTGGATCAAATTTAAGCCAGAGTTTGGTAACAACTTGAGCTTGGTCTCTTTTTTTTAACTATAATTTTAAGTCTACATTTGATCTGAATTAATTCTGACATAGCTTTCTATTGGTTTGGTTTTTAGGAAATTATTTTTTGATAATCACCTTTTTTTTTAATGAAAAGAAAGAATTAACGTAATCTTTTCTTTTTTGAATAACATTTATAAAAAATATTAAAAAAAATCTCTCCATAATTAATCAATTTCTATGCAGTTTGTTGTTTAGATCAAGATATGCTTTATTGATTTATATTTATTATTATGAAAATTATTTTATTCTAACATTTTAGTCATTATGATTTACGTAAATTAGAGTTTGAATTACATAATTAAAAAAATTATTAGATCTACACCATAATTCAATGGGCTAGTTAGGCTGAGTCCACTTCCAACCGTACAATATACGCATGACACATGCAGATGTATGTCTATATATGGGCATGTGTAGGCACCTAATTACTTCACTAATGGATTGATAAACATTTATATAGATTTTGCAAGCTTAGTGCATGGGAAAGACGCAATGAATTCACATCAGATTTTTAGATCTAAGCCAATTGATAACATGTCTAGAAGTAGATAACTCTATGGTGTGTGAGAGAGAGAGATTATAAAAGGAAGTAGATAACTGATGGAATGGTTTGTGATGGAGCCAGTTGACCCCATGGAGAATAAAAAATTTTTTAGACGGCCCCAATGGCCGACGGCTCCAAGACCGATGGCCCCAATGGCTGACGGCTCCAAGACCGACGGCCCCAAAGGCCGACACCTCAAAGGCCGACGGCTCCAAGACCGACGGCCCCAAAGGCCGACACCTCCCAAGAATCGACACCTCCAAGGCGTCCAAGACCGACGGCCCCAAAGGCCGACACCTCCAAGACTGACGGCCCTAAAGGCCGACACCTCCAAGACCGACGGCTCCAAGACCGACGGCCCCAAGGCCAACACCTCCATGGCCGACAGCTCCAAAGCCGAGAGCTCCATGGCCGACAGCTCAGTGGCCGACACCTCCATGGCCAACACCTCCAAGCTGCTAAGCTCCCTCGCTGTTAACAGTGCCATGCAAGCTCATCCAAGGGCATGAGCAGGGCCACGCAAGCACTCCATACTCGATACTCTACAAGGGACAGTTGGCTTCAACTCAACATCATCCTTCTTCCCCCAACGGTTGTACCTTGGGACCCACACGATCCACGAGATGAGAAATCGCGAGCTCAATGTCACACGGTTCGGCGCACTCTGCCCGTCTCGATCTCGGCGTCGATCTCAGCAACGACGCCAGCGTCGGCTTCGGCAGCGGCCCGCTTCGACACGACGTTGGTCTCGGCAACGGCATCGGCATCGACCTCCGCACGGCCTTGGGCCCATCTCCTCCGCGGCCCACCTCGATTTTGGTGTCGATCGCGGCCCGCTTCGACACGGCGTTGGTCTCGGCAACGGCATCGGCATCGACCTCCTCGCGGCTTTGGGCCCATCTCCTCCGCGGCCCACCTCGATTTTGGTGTCGACCGCAGCCCGCTTCGACACGGCGTCGGTCTCGGCAACGGTGTTGGCATCAATCTCCTCGCGGCCTTGGGCCCATCTCCTCCGCGGCCCACCTCGATCTTGGTGTCGGCCGCGGCCCGCTTCGACACGGCGTCGGTCTCGGCAACCGCGTCGGCATCGACCTCCGCGCGGCCTTGGGCCCATCTCCTCCGCGGCCCACCTCGATCTTGGTGTTGGCCGCGGCCCGCTTCGACACGGCATCGGTCTCGGCAATGGCGTCGGCATCGACCTCCGCACGGCCTTGGGCCCATCTCCTCCGCGGCTCACCTCGATCTTGGTGTCATCCGCGGCCCGCTTCGACACGGCATCGGTCTCGGCAACGACATCGGCATCGACCTCCGCGCGGCCTTGGGCCCATCTCCTCCGCGGCCCACCTCGATCTTGGTGTCGGCCGCAGCCCGCTTCGACGCGGCGCCGGTCTCGGTCTCGGCGGCAGAGGCCAACAAGCATTCGCTTGCTGCAAGGAATTCCACGTGGCTTTACCAAGATCATGGGCGGTCACCAAACATTATGAACCGGCAATTACTAAGGTCACGGACGGTTTCCAAAAAATTAAGAGGCGTACTTATGACATACGTTTAGCAGCTAGTATGCCCACCTACGAAGAACGGAAGATATTACTCGGCTGTTACCAGTAAAGGGTAAGAGGGACCCCCGAACAGGTATATAAAGACCCCAATCCCCCAACGAGGGAGGGGGAAAAAAAACTCAATCTCTACTCTCTCATTAAAAAATCCCTGTTCTCCAGATCGCTGACTTGAGCGTCGGAGGGTCCCCGCCGGAACCACCGGTCCGGAACTTTTCTTGCAGGTTTCCGGCTGAAGGAGGCGGTCCCTATCATTCCTCTGAAGGCCAACGAAGCATTTCTGTTGCTTGACGCTCCTCAAAAGTGATTTGGCGGCAACAGATTGGCGCGCCAAGAAGGGGAGCGCTAGTTCTCCCTGTGACAGACTCCGTTTCTGCGAAAGAGACGATGGTGACCACACGAGCATAAGAGGCTTCCACCAGCCAAGCCGCGGAGCGCATTCCGCGGGCTGATCAAACGGAGGCCAACCTCCGTGTTCCGCCCCCTGCCCAGATGGGCCAGCTTGACCGGCTGGAGGTTCTATCTCACCAAGTTCAGAACCTAGCGGCGGTGGTGCGGGGATTGCAGGAACGCTACTTTGCAGCCACACCTCAGCTCCCTCTGCCCGGCGAACGGGTGCGGGGAACAGTTCTATCCACCTCGCCCGAGACCTCCCATCACTCGCTTTCGGGAGACCGTCGTCAGGATGCCTCAAAGCGACGACGGTCTTTCTCCCGCTCGCCTTCGGGACCTTATCACCGAGGGGCCTCAAAACGGCGACGGTCCCTTTCCCATCGCTCGCCTCCTGAGCCCCATCCCCGAGAGGCCTCAGGGCGATGGCGGTCCCCTTCCCGTCATTCTGGTCGCTCCTATCGACGCCAAGACGGATCCAGACGGGTGCGTTCCTTACCTCAGCGGCCTACCCCAGCTTCATCTTCTGGTTCTTCTACAAACGACGCCCAGCGGAAGACTACCCGACGGCTCGACGAGTATCACCGACGGTTGGAGGAGCTTAGCCGCCGGATCACCAATCCTTATGGAGCGGACTACGACCATCGCCCCCCGCTTTCCCGGCGGATCATGGAGGAACCAATCCCGCCCCGTTTCCGTCTCCCACAACTGGATCCATACGATGGCACGACGGACCCATTGAACCACCTGGAGAGATACAAGGTCTTTATGCAGGTCCAGAAAGTGACAGACTCCCTTCTATGTGTCGCCTTTCCGGCCACCCTCCGAAAGGCGGCACGTGTATGGTATTCCCGTCTGCCACCACGCAGCATCGATTCATTCCGTCATCTCGAACGAGCTTTCCTGGCCCACTTTAATGCGAGCCGGAAGATCCCACAAGTGGCGGATAGTTTATTTGCTGTCCAGCAGAGGAACGGCGAGACCCTAAAAGACTTTGTCGCCCGGTTCAAGGATGCAGCGCTGGAGGTATATAATCTAGATGATTTCGTAGCCACCTTGGCATTAAAATGGGGACTTCGTCCTTCCAGGTTCGCCTATTCTCTCGACAAGAAGCCCCCGAGCTCTTATGCCGAACTTCTAAGCCGTGCACAAAAGTACATCCGTGCGGACGAGGCAGATTCTTCCAGGAGGGAGGCGAATAAGAATCCTAACAAGAAACCAATGCCCATCGAACAGGCCGGAGCACGACCTCGGAAGACTGAGCCCCCTCACCGTTCAGACCGCCGGCCGCAGACGCTTGTTCCTAAGGAGCAATTCACTCCCCTCATGGCTCCGATATCCCACATCCTGCTGGAAATTGCGGAAGAACCTTACTTCAAGCGTCCGCTCCCCCTGAGGTCAGGGACCCCCGCAATAAAGAGCTCTACTGTCGGTATCATCGAGATTATGGTCACGACACCAAAGACTGCCGCCACCTGAAGAGGGCCATTAAAGAGCTTGTCCAGCAGGGTCACTTGGACAAGTTTGTCCAAAGGGGAAACCCTCCTATTCCGGGTCCAGCGGTGCATCCTACACTCCAGGCCGATGCAGACAACGCCCCTACAAAGAAGACCATAGCCATGATTTCCTGGGAGGCAGGCGGCAGTTCAAAGAGACAGTGGGAGGGAGTAGACCCTGTGATTCCTTTCTTTGGAAAGGACTTAGATGGAGTAGTCAACAAAAACGACGATGGCATGGTGGTATCCATGACCATAGCCAAGCATCCTGTGAAACAAATCTTGGTTGATAGTTGTAGTTTTGTGGACGTCCTGAGCTATGAGGCTTTTGTTCGAATGAACCTCTCTGAGTCTTCCCTTCGGCCTATCACTACGCCTTTAATGGGCTTCACAGGAGACTCTGTAAGTGCCGAAGGAGAAATTGCCCTCCCTGTCACGGCTGGGACATCGCCGCATCATAGCACGGTGGTCATAAACTTCCTGCTGGTTCGGGTCCCACTGGCTTACAACGCCATCTTAGGGAGACCAGGGTTGAATATGCTAGATGCTGTCATCTCCACCAAAAGATTGTTGGTAAGATTCCCCACCAACGAGGGAGTCAAAGAAATGAAAGGAGAGCAAAGCCTGCCGCCGCTGTGCTACCACTTGTCTCTCAGTCCACTGGAGGCCGCGTCGGCAATGACCTCTGGGTCGCTTGACCCCCGAGACCCGAGAGGGAGGGGGGAGCCGGCCGAGCACCTTCTGACCTTTCCCTTAGGAGATGAACCGACAAGGACCATCCAGGTCGGGGCGCTATTGCCCGAAGAGGCGCGCGATCGACTCCTCGCCTTCCTGCGAGCCAACACCGACGTCTTCGCATGGTCTGCCGCCGACATGCCAGGCGTCCCTGAGGAGGTAATCACTCATCGGCTCAACCTTAAGCCAGAGTGTCGGCCGGTCCGACAGAAGAAAAGGAGCTTCGTTCCAGACAAACAGAGAGCTATCGACGAGGAGGTTCGCAAGCTGGTGGCTGCAGGGCATGTTCGGGAGGTTCATTACCCAGAGTGGTTGGCCAACGTGGTGATGGTTCGCAAGACTAATGGGAGCTGGAGGATGTGTGTAGACTTCACCGATCTCAACAAAGCATGCCCCAAAGACAGCTTTCCCTTGCCTCGGATCGATCAGCTGGTGGACGCTACATCCGGCCATGAGGTCCTTAGTTTCATGGATGCTTTCTCCGGATACAATCAGATCAGGATGAACCCGGTGGATGAGGAAGCCACCTCCTTCATAACTGAGAAGGGGTTGTATTGCTATAAGGTGATGCCATTTGGATTAAAAAACGCAGGAGCCACCTACCAAAGGCTAATGAATAAAGTCTTCGAGAACCAGATAGGACGCAATATGGAGGTATACGTAGATGACATATTGACCAAAAGTGTCCACACCATAGACCATATCACCGACCTAGCGGAGACTTTTGACAACCTTTGTCGATGCCAAATGAGGTTGAATCTGCGCAAGTGTGCATTTGGAGTGATAGTCGAAAAGTTCTTGGGTTTCATGGTGACCCGCCGAGGGATCGAGGCAATCCAGACAAAGTTCAAGCCATTCTGGACATGAGATCACCTACCAACAAGAAAGAAGTATAGCGCCTGACGGGGAGGGTAGCGGCCTTGAGCCGTTTCCTATCCAGGTCCGCCGAGAGATGCCTGCCTTTCTTCAGGGCACTCCGCAAGGTCAACGGATTCGAATGGACGAAAGAATGTCAGAAGGCGTTTGAGGGACTAAAGGAATTCCTCTCTATCCCACCACTATTATCCAAGCCAACAAGTGGAGAAGAACTCCTTCTGTACCTCGAAGCCGTTAGTTCAGTATTGGTCCGCGTGGACATCAATGGCACGCAAAAACCGGTGTATTATACAAGTAAGGTGCTCCACGGTGCGGAGACCAGATACTCGAAGATTGAGAAGATCATCTTTGCCTTGATCGTGTCTGCCCAGCACCTACGGCCATACTTCCAAGCCCACCCGATTGCAGTGATCACAGACCAACCTCTGAAGACAATTCTCGCTCGCCCAGATACTTCGGGTCGGTTGGCAAAGTGGGCGCTCAAGTTGGGGGAATTTGATCTATCTTTTCGCCCTCGGTCGGCCATGAAATCCCAGGTCCTGGCAGATTTTTTGGTCGAGTGCACTTGGGGCGAGGAGCGGCCCGAAAGGCCTCGGCGGACCCCTCACCTTTCGACACCAGAGACGATGAATGGGTTCTGCATGTACACGGGGCATCAAATTCTCAAGGGAGCGGAGCATGCCTCATCTTGGCCAACCCGGATGGAGTTGTAGTCGAGTGTGCACTCCGTTTTCTCTTTCCAGCCACCAATAACCAGGCAGAATATGAAGCTCTGTTGTCTGGGATAAAGTTAGCCCGAGAGCTCGGGGTGAAGCACCTTAGGGCATTCACTGACTCCCAGCTGGTCACTGGCCAAATCGCGGGATAGTATGAAGCAAAAGATCCCATCATGTCCCGCTACCTAAGTATGGTACAGTCGCAGGCTTCTCTCTTGGCATATTTTAGCGTTAGCTATATCCCCGAGGGGAAAATGCTAGAGCCGACGCCTTGTCCCATCTCGCCACCTCAGCTGACGGAACGTTAGGAAGAGCTTATGTGGAGCATCTAGAAGCCCCAAGTATTGACGCAACAAGAGAAACTCTGCCAATTTGAGCAGGAGCCTTCCTGGATGGATCCCTACATCCGATACCTTACCAACGGTACCCTCCCAGAAGACCCTGCCGAAGCCAAGAAAATCAAGAGACTGACCCCGAAGTTTTTCATAATGGATGGAAAACTCTATCGCAGGTCATTCTCATACCCAGTTCTCAAGTGTGTTGGCCCCACCGAAGCAGATTACATCTTGCGGGAGATACATGAAGGTATATGCGGAAACCATCTGGGGGCAGGGCTCTCGCATACAAAGCCCTACGGCAAGGGTATTACTGGCTGACAATGAAGGAGGATGCGTTTGAGCTTGTCAAAAGGTGTGACAGCTGCCAAGCGCCATGCTAATATTCAACATCAGCCGGCATCCCAGCTAACCCCCCTGGCCGCACCCTGGCCCTTCGCCCAGTGGGGTATGGACATCTTGGGACCATTCCCCCGGCCTCCTGGACAGCGATAAGTTCCTGGTGGTAGCAGTTGATCATTTTACCAAATGGATTGAGGCTGAGGCCCTCGCCAAGATCACCGAAAGCAAAGTAAGATCCTTCTTCTGGAAGTCGGTCGTGTGCCGATTTGGACTGCCGCACACCCTTGTCACTGATAATGGCCGACAGTTTGACAATACGGCCTTCCGGGAATTCTGCAGTGGCCTGGGCATTCATCAGCGGTTCACCTCTGTGGGGCACCCCCAGACCAATGGTGCAGCCAAGGTGACCAATCGCACTATCCTCAAGGACTAGAGCCCGCCTAGATGGCTGCAAGGGCGCTGGGTAGAAGAGCTCCCCAGCGTATTATGGGCATACCACACGACACCACGAGCCCCCACAGGGAAAACTCCTTTCAGCCTGGTCTTTGGGACCGAGGCAGTCATTCCAGTGGAGATAGGTGTCCCCAGTCCCCGGACAGAGCTATACCACGAATAGAACAACCCAAATCAACTGCGGGCCGATCTAGATTTAGTGGAAGAGTTGCGGGACCAAGCACTACTTCGCATGGCGGCCTTCCACCAACGAGCGGCCAGATACTACAACGCTCGCGTACGGCCCAAGACATTCCACCGGGAGATCTCGTTCTGAGACGAGCTGAAGTATCAAAGCCGACGGAAGGAGGCAAGCTGGCACCGAGATGGGAAGGACTGTACCGCATCAAAGAAGTTCTTCACCACGGGGCATACAGAGTTGAAGAACTAGACAGAAAATCGCTCCCACACACTTGGAACGCCGACAACTTACGCCGGTATTATCAGTAATATGCTACTTTCGTTAATTTGAACCCGCTTGACAGATAGTTGTTCAAAGTCTTTTCATTGCTTCCTCGAATGGTCGATCTGTTCAACAAAGACCGGCCTCCACGTCGGCACAGAAGACCGGCTTCTACGTCGGCACCGAAGACCGACCTCCACGTCGGCACAGAAGACTGGCCTCCACGTCGGCACCGAAGACCGGCCTCCACATCCGCACAGAAGACCAGCCTCCGTGTCGGCACCAAAAGGCCCTGGCCAACTAGGCACAAAGACCGGCCTCCACGTCGGCAACAAAGACTGGCCTCCGCGTCGGCACCAAGACCGGCCTCCACGTCGGCAACAAAGACCGACTCCGCGTCGGCAATAAAGACCGACTCCGCGTCGGCACCGAAGACCGACTCCGTGTCGGCAACAAAGACCTGCGAAGGCAAACAGCTGCGAAAAAGCTAAGTATACTACACTGAGAAAAAAGTTTCTTTTCATTAGTATTTGAATGCGTTACAGGAAAACCACCAAAGACCAACTTTGCGTCGGCACCAAAGACCGACTCTGCGTCGGCACCAAAGACCGGTCTCCGTGTCGGCACCCAAGACAGGCTCCGTGTCGACACCCTCAAGCTCAAGACCTATGGATTCCAATCAATAGAGTTTCCTGGGGGCAGATCAACCCTGCAAAAGGAGACCAATTTCTTTAAAGAAAAAGGCACATGAGCCTGGCCCAAGCACCCTCTGGTCACCCTCCGGGGTGTAAAAGGTTCTCGATGGCCTCAACTTTGCCTCATCGGCTTCATCTTTGCCTCAACGGCTAACTGACGAGCGTCCTCCCAAAAAGTTAGCGTATGCTACTTTCAGTGGTGGGCGCGAGGTAATCAATTTGCCTCCAAAATTTTTTTTGAAGTTCTACACTCCTTTCGCTTAGCTGATGCAGGGCACGCAAGCTCAAGGAGTGTGGGGGGCATTTGATAGAGCCAGTTGACCCCATGGAGAATAAAAAATTTTTTGGATGGCCCTAATGGCCGACGGCTCCAAGACCGACGGCCCCAAAGGCTGACACCTCAAGGCCGACGGCTCCAAGACTGACGGCCCCAAAGGCCGACACCTCCCAAGGACCGACACCTCCAAGGCGTCCAAGACCGACGACCCCAAAGGCCGACGGCTCCAAGATCGACGGCCCCAAAGGCCGAGACCTCCAAGACCGACGGCTCCAAGACCGACGGCCCCAAGGCCGACACCTCCATGGCCGAGAGCTCCAAGGCCGAGAGCTCCATGGCCGACAGCTCAGTGGCCGACACCTCCATGGCCGATACCTCCAAGTTGCCAAGCTCCCTCGCTGTTAACAGTACCATGCAAGCTCATCCAAGGGCATGAGTAGGGCCATGCAAGCACTCCATACTCGACACTCTACGAGGGACAGTTGGCTTCAACTCAACATCATCCTTCTCCCCCCAACGGCTGTACCTTGGGACCCACACGACCCACAAGATGAGAAATCGCGAGCTCAATGTCACACGGTCCAGCGCACTCCGCCCGTCTCGGTCTCGGCATTGGTCTCAGCAACGGCGCCAGCGTCGGCTTCGGCAGCGGCCCGCTTCGACACGACGTCGGTCTCGGCAATGACATCGGCATCGACCTCCGGCGACCTTGGGCCCATCTCCTCCGTGACCCACCTCGATCTTGGTGTCGGCCGTGGCCCGCTTCGACACGGCGTCGGTCTCGGCAACGGCATCGGCATCGACCTCCGCGCGGCCTTGGGCTCATCTCCTCCGCGGCCCACCTCGATCTTGGTGTCGGCCGCGGCCCGCTTCGACATGGCGTCGGTCTCGGCAACGGCGTCGGCATCGACCTCCGCGCGGTCTTGGGCCCATCTCCTCTGTGGCCCACCTCGATCTTGGTGTCGGCCGTGGCCCGCTTCGACACGGCGTCGGTCTCGGCAACGGCGTCGGCATCGACCTCCGCGCGGCCTTGGGACCATCTCCTCCGCGGCCCACCTCGATCTTGGTGTCGGCCGTGGCCCGCTTCGACACGGCATCGGTCTCGGCAACGGCATCGGCATCGACCTCCGTGCGGCCTTGGGCCCATCTCCTCCGCGGCCCACCTCGATCTTGGTGTCGGTTGCGGCCCGCTTCGATGCGGCGCCGGTCTCGGTCTCGGCATCGATCTCGACATCGGCCTCGACGGCAGAGGCCGACAAGCATCCACTTGCTGCAAGGAATTCCACGTGGCTTTACCAAGATCACGGGCGGTCACCAAACATTATGAACCGGCAATTACTAAGGTCACGGACGGTTTCCAAAAATTAAGAGGCGTACTTATGACATACGTTTAGCAGCTAGTACGCCCACCTACGAAGAATGGAAGATATTACTCAGCTGTTACCAGTGAAGGGTAAGAGGGACCCCCGAACAGGTATATAAAGACCTCAATCCCCCAACGAGGGAGGGGAAAAAAAAACTCAATCTCTACTCTCTCATTAAAAAATCCATGTTCTCCAGATCGCTGACTTGAGCATCGGAGGGTCCCCGTCGGAACCACTGGTCCGGAACTTTTCTTGCAGGTTTTCGGCTGAAGGAGGCGGTCCCTATCATTCCTCTGAAGGCCAACGAAGCATTTCTGTCGCTTGACGCTCCTTAAAAGTGATTTGGTGGCAACAGTTTGCTTTGATGCCTGTTTTTAGGTTTACTAAGGCTTGGAGTTGATGGATTTTTATAAGGAGGAGAAGGATTTAGAGGTATCAGTTGTTATCTTTTGGTTTGTTCAGCCTTCGATCAATTAAGGGCGGCTTTGCATGCAAAGGATTGTTTAAAAGAGACGTGGTAGACGCTGGTTGCAGTAATTCTAATTCCATTCCATTAAATTAAAATAATATATGAATGGCGCTAGTTGGATATGTATGAATATGAACACTTAGGGATGATTTTGATCTAATTATATAGTTTGTTTTGATGAAAAAATTAAGGCTTAATTATCCAACAGTTTAGGAGACCGGGCTTAAATCTTTAGCCCTTATTAACTACGCAGTTAATACCTAGTTCATAACACTAAGTTTCTTAAGAGATCATAAGAGAAGTAGAGAACTGACGGAATGCTTACCTTTTGATGCCCGTTCTTGGGTTGAAGAAGGCTTAGAGTTGATGGGTGTTTATAAGACGGAGGAGACGGATTTAGAGTTATTTGTTGTTATAGAGATATTTGGGAGGAGATGGCTAGGTGGCTCAGCCTATAATTAAGGGTGGCTTTGCATGCGAGGATTATTTTAGAGAGGCATGGTAAACGCTGGTTGCATTAATTCTTTCATTCCATAAAATAATGTATGAATGACACTAAATGGATATGTATGAAAATGAACACTTGATGGATGGTTTTGACATGTTTTGATGAAAAAATTAAGACTTAATCATTCGATGGTTTAAATCTTTAACGGTTACTAACCACACAGTTCACATCTGGCCTAAGTTATATCTTTAATTTTCAATCCGTCCAATAACAAGATAATTATGTTCAATGAAAAGATAATTGTGCCAAGAAGGATTAAACATTAAAAGTGGCTAATCCGAGGAGCTAATTATTAAAGCTAGGTCCACTAAAGGACTAGACGGCAAATTGTTGGCACAGATGGCAACTCAAGAGGAGGGTGAATTAGGGTTCTTTTAAAAATTTAAAATACTTTCAAAAAATAATGCTTAAGGATGATTCTGTGAGGAGATATAAATACAGTGCAAAATAAGCTAATCAAAATACGTGAGATAGAGAGAAGAGTAAAGAGACAAGCACATCAAACACAAGGATTTTATAGTGGTTCGGTGTTAGCTACACTTATGTTCACTCACAAGGATCTTGGGTATCACTATAATCATCCTAATTACAGAGGAGTTGTTTTACAAGTTCACAACTCAAACTTATTTTTTTACCTCGGGATCACAACGAACTCAGCTGGTTTTTACAAGATCACTAGCAGAAAACCTCTCACAAAACTTCTTAGTTTGCACAAGGCTAAACTGCCCCCTTGATTCAATCCCCTAATTGAATCAACTTATAACAACTATAAAGAGTTTTAGATACAACAAAAGTAAAGCTTTAAAATGAGCAAATAAAACAATGCAATCAAATAGAAATAGAAGGAGCATGATTAGAAGATTTTTGAAGATGAGTTTTTTTTTTCTTTTCTTCTTTGATCTTTCTCAAGATGAAACTTGAAGCTTTTGAAAGATGCTTTGATTTGAAGCTCTAATCAGAAGTAGGGCTCTTCTATTCTTCTTTTCTTCTCTTTTGATTTGGTGAAAATTCCTTAAGAGTGGCCTTTGATTCTTGGGATTTCACTTGAGCTCAATTTTCTCTGTTTTTCTCTCTAGGGCTTTTAAAATCCTGACTTTCTTCTTTATTTTTTTTTCTCCCTCTTTTTCTTTGAATTAACCCAGGGCTCTTACTTATAATCACCTTCCAAATCCACTTTTATAAGAAACTAGCCATTATTTGCAGTTGAAAGAATGTTTAGCACGAATAGAGAAAGAGCTGTTGAAGTTTGTTGAAAAAATGTCAGGTTCTGGATCCGTCTCCGACAGTTCTGGAGTCAGCTCTTGATAAGCTTAAGTCGACTCAAACAGGTCACGAGTTGGCTTGAATGCGGGTTGTCCAAAAAGTTAAATTCTACCCATAGAGAGGTTGATTCTTTCTTTTCTAGGAATCAGCTCAAATTCATCAGGAGTAGACTCGAGCTAGATGTTAAAATTGTAACTCTCTATATAACTGACTGAGTCGACTTGAGCTATTGTTGGAGTCGACTCGAGCTCATCGCAAAAATGCAGTCTCTCTGTCTTTCTGACCGAATCGATTCGAGCTCCTGTAGGAGTCGATTCGAGAGCATACCAAAAGTGTTAAGGAGTGCCGAAACTTGCTAGAGTCGACTCTTCAACTATGTGAGTCGAATCTAAGTGATAAAACCGATACTTAAAGCAAGACTCAAGTCCAAGCTCGATTTTCTTTGGATTTTGATTGATTAATGATTTAAAATTTTGAAACATTTAATCAAAATCATTAGTAAGATAGGAAATATACTCATGTAATTTTTGTTACTCATCAAAATCAATATTTGAATCAACACAAATTAACAAATAAAAATTATTAAAAGAAATTAACTATAAGCTGGACATACTTTTAGGAAAATAAAAATCATAAAATCATAAAAAAAAATAATGGGTTGGATTCAAATGCACATCAAACTTTAATTCAGTTTCTAGAGCAATGAGGGCTACCAATTAATCTAGTTAGCCCCATGGTTTTATATTGCAAGAAATTAATTAAGCTGATGAGTGATCGATGGTCAGCTAAGATCCAAGTTAATCTCGTTCAATATGCCATTTTGTAAGAAAATATTTAAAAATAAAAACTAATTGAAAATTAGAGATGGTTATGAACTTATCAAACCAATGGATATACATCAGTCCAGATCATGGAGCTCGGATATTCACAAGCAGTGCATCGCCTGATATCTAAAGTGTTGGCTTAGATTTGAGTTTATCCATGGGTCATGTGAAAAGTTAAAGGCGAAGGGTAGGGGAAAATAGCAGCGGTGAAGGCAATTGAGCGACATTTCTATTAGACACCATCCATGGCGCTGTTCTTTAGCCCCACCACTCAATTAGAGGGACCTTTAGCCCATGCCACAACCAATTGTTTAGGGACTAAAAAATAATAGTAATAATCCTTTTAGAATATTTTACGAACTATTATTTAGATGAAAATATGGATATGATTTGAAATATTCATGAATATGCCTCGAAGTATATATATGGTCTGCTTAATTCCACCAATTTTTATATCTTGATAATATTCTCCCACGATGATTTCAAAGAGCCACCCTTATCAATACTCAAGTTTACATATTAGCATCATATAATTAACCTTTTTCATTTAATTAATTCGATATTTTTTTAGTTATATTATTAAAAATAATTATTTTGATTAAAATAAAGAATCATATAAAATTCCTTACTTTTATAAGATATTTATCTAAACCTATTAAATTCCATACAGTTTAATTCACGAATTTAATAAAAATAAAAAAGGTAAATTTTAAAGCTCGAATCCGCAAAAATGCAAAAAAATTACCTTAAATAAATAAAAAAAGATAATTGTAAAAAGTGATCTCTAAAAATATAAATCTCTTCGACAGTAGCAGCGAGCATTAATGAACGATTGTGATCTCATCCAGGGGTGCACGCGTACGCACACATCAACCATTTTAAAGTAGTACATTAAATATATTTCTTATTGCTCGAGTTCCTTCCGATATAAAAATCATTTCTACCATGGAAACCTTAGGAGACAATCCACAAGTGCAAAGGTGGCAAGAAGGTACACGAAAAGGGAAGTAACATCGTGTTCTCTACGTCACAGCGGATACAAATAAGCGCGCATCACACCGTTTAGTTTACGAGTTTACGGACGCTAAGAACGAGTGGAACGTTCTTAGTCTCCTTCAGAGCTCCACCTTCTTGGTCTCCGCCGCGGCTCCTCCTCCTTCGAGCTTCGCCTTCTCCGCTTCGCCACCGGTGATCCTCACCACCCTGGCGCCCTTGATCCGGTCCGGCGCCAGCTTCGCCAGCGTCACCGTCAGCACGCC
Organism: Calamus simplicifolius; assembly: GCA_900491605.1. Lineage (NCBI taxonomy): Eukaryota > Viridiplantae > Streptophyta > Magnoliopsida > Arecales > Arecaceae > Calamus > Calamus simplicifolius. The sequence continues at coordinate 135,020 of UESW01004702.1, read as the reverse complement.
ATCCTCGAGCCTGGCCGACACCTTGTCGAGGTCAACGTTCTCCGGCAGCCGGAACTGCCTCCAGAACTTTCCGTAGCACCTCTCGACGCGGTGCCAGTGCTCCCCCTTCCTCTCCTCCTCCCTCTTTCTCTCGCCGCTCACCCTCAGAATCCGGTCCCTCTCCACCTCTATCTTCAGCTCTTCCTTCTTCAGCCCTGCGCTCGTTTCAGCCAACCGATCAGCACCAACAACAAAATACCATCAAATTAATTCTCTCTTATACGTTGTGGATCTCGGACTTACCGGGGACGTCGAGCATGATCTGATGGGCGTCGGCGGTCTCCTTCCAGTCGACCCTGGCGGGGGACACCGCCGCCACGTCACCCCGGTCCAGCACGAACGGCACCTGCTCCAGTACCGGAACGGGTCCGGGAACCGCTCCGACAGCGGGTTCCCGCCCCGGTCCAGGAACGGCAGTAGCGAACCGCCCGCCGGCGAGACGACGGCGACCGATAGAACCACGCAAACGGCGAACGCGACGGGAAACCTCATCGCCGTACGTCCTTGTTATATGAACTCTGTATCGATGAAAGGGAATTAATGCGGTGTAAAGCAAAGCTCTCAACTCGGGCTGTCTGGTGGTGAGAGAGATGAGCGGCGGCGACGGGAGACTTATAGGAGGTGGTAGAATGACACGTGGCCGTCTGGTGAGTACGCGGGAGGACCAGAAGGTTCGAGGTGCGGAGACTTCCACAGGGTTCGAGTGGGTCGGGTTGGTTAACCGGGGTTAAGTGACGGAGGATTCGAGAAGTAGATGGCTTCAGCCCGTAAATTAGGTTAGGTTTCAAATCTAAGCTTCTTCCAATGTTTAATAAATAAGTAATTTGATTCAATACGCTTAATCTATTAATTAAATTAATATTACTTTAATTTATTAATTAATAATAAAAATATCAGATGTTAATTTATTTAATTTATTAATTAATATCATAAAATGAATTAAAGAAATAGATTAAATGAGTAAAGAACATGAAACCTAAATTCTATTCACTTAATATATGGATTAGAAAGAATCAATCTGTTTATGATTCAAATTTATTTAATTTAAATTTAAATTCATTTGTTGCAGGTGGATTGAGCCTACTACTTTTGTTGAAGGAGGAAAAGTCATAATTTTAAATATGAGATATATTTGGTATAAAGGTAAAATAAATAGAGGTAAAAAAATTGCTAGAGTAAATTTATTGCTAACTATGATTTTAGTTTTTTTTAAGCCCTCTTGATCCTTTTTCACCCCTTAAATAAATAAATATATATATATATATTAGTCATTGCCTATCTAGATGAAAAATTAATAATGATAGGACTAACAGGTGAAAAATGGGAAGATGAAAAAAAGAAAAAAAATCATATGAATTGCTGTTATGATGCATTAACAAAAATATGATTCAAGTACAAATGAAGCATTCAACCTATAAATAAATAGAGGATTGAGGAATTTTGAAGCTGTGGATCTTATATATTGAGCTAGATTGGAACAATTTGGTCACACTACCATCAGTTCAAAGCTAGGATAAAAAATATATGGCTTGAACTTCCCCCTATTTTTTTCTTCCTTCTAAATGAATTATTTTTTCTTGTAACTTATATTAGGTCGAATTAAGTTGAGCCATAAAATTAGATCATAGGTCAATCCAACCCACCCATGCTCTGATCTTAGTTGAGATTTCAATTATATGTTTGTATACATGTGCCTATTATATTATCCACTGTTAGGGTTTTTTTAGAGAGTAATACCTTTCAAGTATAGGAAAAGTCTTACTGCACTAGGGGTGGTGCAGCAAACGCACACGGCCTCCGATGATTTTGGCATTCTTTTTTTATTTTGGCATGCGTGTACACACGGCATATGCCAATTATCGGGTGATGTGCAGCAAAACTTTCACGGAGTCTAACTTGGATTAATTGAAATGGGTTTAGGGCCCATACTAAACCAGCCCAACCTCAATGTCCACCAATTCTAGCCCAAACCTTACCTAACACTGGATTAGGATTTCTCAATCATCTTGAGTTGGGTTAGTCTAACAAACTGATTGGGAAAAAATTTAGACTTTTTATTGGCATAGATTGGTTGAGATCTGAAGTCCGCTAACACCTTCCTGTAATTTAATAAGATTAAAAGTATAATTTAATGAAATGCACCAGCATTAAATTACAATAAGAGTTTTTTTTTTTTTTTGATTGAATATTGGCTTGCATTTCTGTTGATTTTAAGTTCAAGCTGAACCCAAATCAAGCCTGGCTGATATTTCGACTCCACCCAACTCAACTCAAATTCTGACCTCTCTATCTTTTTTGTGCCTTTAATGAGATTTTACTATAAATTTTTTTCTTTTCTTTTTCATTTCTGATGATCATGATGGCCAAATGGATTGCTTATCCTAGAAATATATATATATATATATATATATATATATATATATATATATATATATATAAGTTGTACTTGGTGGCATGGAAGTATTTGTGCATCAAAGAACAAGAGAAGCTTGGGCTTGGAAGAGATGCATTTGTGGAAGGATATAGCAAGAGTTCATTCGGAGAGAAGTGGCGCCAGCGAAGAACGATTTCATCGATTGGTATCGCTTGCAAGTTCTAAATTAAAAGCATCATCAGCAACCAGGAGAGCTGTGCGTTCAACTGCAAGATGGATGAAAGATTCAATTCCACTGGCATTACTTCCATGGATTTCTATTATGCCTACAAAAGGACAATATAGCTGGTTAATGCTAGTGAGAGAAATGAATTGCTTTCTCCTCAAATGGCTTAGAGTTAACCTCCTTACTTATTCCTAAGCGTGAATGTTATAATAGATCAATGATAGAGCCGAATTGCACTAGTAACTGGAGCCTTTCCCTGCTGGCCCAACTGTTGCCAATATTTCATCGCTTTTGTCACCATCGCTGTTGGCATTTGGGGCCCTTGGCTGAAACCCAGTGCCATCAATTAGCACGGACGGCTGCTAACTCCACAAGACGGTGGGCGCGTGAGACGTTTACACAGTCATTTTATAGACAAGACCCATCCACCTGCCACAATTCCTAATTAATTTGGACTCGTGGTAGCTCAGTGGTCAAGATCTATTGGTGGATGATTTCATGGTGAAGAATTCTTGCAAATATTTCTAGGCAAGCGAACTGTCTTCTACTATTATACGTTATATGGAACAGAATATAGGCAATACTGAAACAATATGTAAATAAATTAAGTATAACAAAAATGCATATATTATGATGGATATGCGATAAAACTTTAAAAGATAGAATTAAAAATAAATATATAAAAGAAATGAAAGGAGTAGTCTCAATTGAAGATAAAATGAAAGAAAATACAACGAAGATCTTTAGATATTGTAGTTAAAAAGAGTGATTTTTTAACCATCATGATAAGAATAGAAATAAAGGTAGATCTAAACTAATATGGATAAAAATAATTTAAAAAAATATAACTAATTATAATTTAAATATCGACTTAGTCATGAATTAAAAAAAAGCTTAGATGAGTTGAGACGAGCTGAGAAGCGAAAGTTTCCTATAGAACATCACTATCTCCTACGATGCCACCGGCCACGATCTCCATCCATGTACCAAGGAAGATCTCCAACTTATACCGTGCAACTTTGTTGTAGCCAATCCCAACCTTCTACCGATTAAGACAACAACCTTTGCACGCCTGCCTTTCTGATCTCCACACCATGAAGAGAGTTAAGACCGAACTCTGCTACGTTGGATGGCTAGTTGTATCTATCTGTTCTGCAATAAATATTATGATCCTACCTGAAAGTGCTTATCTTCTAGCTTATCTCTTAATTGGCAACCGAATTCTATGATGTCTATCATCAATCACCACACCACTGGGTATTGATATTGGATTAATGAGCAACATACTTTTGCTTAAATTGTCTTCCACTTCTCAGTAATCTCTCAGCTTCTTTTTTTTTTTTTTTTTTTAAGTTACAGGCGGATGATCACACCATTTTCGGATAAGTCAAGCTCGAATTATTTGAGTACATAATTTATTGCAAAATGACAGGACATGGTCACCAGTATGCCATTCTCACTGACCAGTATGACAGGCTACAGCTGAGGCAACCAAATCGGCTGCTGTGTTGGCTTCCCTATAGACATGACGAATCATCGGTTCACAGATAGATTGGAAAGCAGTCCATATATCACTGATCAAGGGATTAGTAGGGGAACAGAGATCAACATTCCGTATGATCTAGTGGATAATTGTCAAAGAATCTTCCTCAATAATCATCCGATGAGAACGCAAGGTACAAACCGCATAGATGATAACTGCCCAAGCAGCTTGCAACTCAGCCCTTGCAACTCAGCTTCTTCCTTTTTCAGGTAAACCAGCTGGCAGGCGATCTAGCCAGCAGAAGCACCAAAGAAGCCTTTCACTCTCTTGCCATGATTCCTTGAGGTTCACTGTTGTTCTTTATCCTAGTGTTTCTAGGCTTTTCTGATGCCCTTTCCTGTAAATTGAAAATTTTAAATATAGTTTCTTAGATGCGATTCATATGGTTCTCTGCTTAATGAGCGATATATACATTTTATTTCATTTAAACAAGTACCATATGTTTGTCATTATCAGTCGTTTTAGCAGAGTTTAAATGATATGCCATTTTTTAAATGGAGTGATGGAATTTAGATTGCCTTCCAACATCAACAAGATTTGGATAGCTAGAACAAGGAAGAAGGTGCGGGTCAATGCGAAAAAATGTTGAGCTCAACTAGTTATGATATTTATATGACATGGATGGAACCAAAAAAAACTCAAGAATCTTTTAAAAGAAATCTTCTTCTTCGGTTTTGATCTCTTCAAGATTATTATAGCTTTTTTTTATTAAAAAAAGTTTGAATAAAAAAAAAAAACATTCATGAGCGAAATGGTTCACGGACGTTCACTGAACGTTGCGTGACAGAGGACCAATATTCATCAACATTCAGAAACGGACCGAACTGTTGGAGCTTTTCTGGGCTAAGCCTATAAATAGACTTAAGGATTCATATTGAAGAATGAATCAATCAAAGAATTCTTTATTTTTTATTATATTATTTTTATTGTTACTATTGATCTTTTCCTAGGCATCAGAAGATTTCATTGGGTTGCACCTCCATGCGATCGTGCTCATGTAGAAGGATCGGGTCGAGCCGAATCGTTGTATCTTGAGGACAGATCGCCAACAACTTGCACGAAAGGATAAAAATCTGATCCTTAGGGCAGTATCTAACATGCCTTGATCCTGGCTTGATTATATCTTTTTTATTTTTTACTTTATTTATATATTTAAATTTTATATTATATTTTTAGTAATTTCTAATTTTTTTTTGTAAATACAAAATATTTTTCAACACTTTCTTCAGGTGAAGTAAGTAGGGTATGAAAAAGTGATTGGAATCTCATAAAAAAAATTATATACTTTACTCCCTCTCCTTCCTTCTTGTTTTAAATAACTTTTATTTTAAATAAATTATTAATGAGGAAAGCTTCATGTAGCCGATTTATGTAGTTGGGAAAAAGCTTAGATGAGTTGAGTTGTGTTGTATTACTGGGGAAAGTTTCTTCTCTGACTATTATTTTCAAAAACAAACTACACTTTAAGTTCCATACTTCTTTATACACTTTCTTTTCCAATCACAAAACAGCAACAACAACAACAAAGAATAAACAAATAAACAAATAAATAAAGATATTATTTGTCCTGACTAGATCTATTCCTATTTCTTTCCTTGCTGTGCTCCTCTTGGTGCCTTGCGGCTTGTAGTTATCAAAGGACTGTAGCACATGCATATCTTGTACCACAGGATTGGCTTCTGAGAGATTTTGTTAGCCTTCTTCAATCATGGCCCAAGATTGACACAGCCATTCTCCAGTGTCACATCGTTTAGAATACATACAGCAACCACTTGCAAGGTGGAGCATAGAGAAGTCCTTTGGACATCAGATACCTTTCCCTGGATGCTTAGCTTCTTTTTTTTCTTTCAAGGGGAAAAGAGAGAGTAAGAAACTTCCTCCAAATTTATCAAAGAAGATAAGCTTACAGATGAACAATTACAATTGGCTATGGCTTCTCATCTATTTCAATATATACTTTCTTAATTTGTATGTCGAAGCCCCTAGTCACTCTCTTACCCAAGAAAGTGTCAACCCCATCCACATATAACCTCCTTTCCTTTAATCATGGAGGGTCCCAATAGATTGCCCTAACAAGTCCAATAACCAAAAAAGGAAAAAAAAATAAAAACTACAAGATGTGAATTCAAACAATGATTACCGTACCTTGATAATAAAGATGGCAATTGAGCAAGGCCAGATATGATCCAAGTTGAATAAAAAAAAGACTAAACATTTATCAATTCGAACATGATTTATTTATCACGCAAGCCAGTTATTCAACTAGCAATAGATTGATTCAAAGTTAAATTAATTAAATGAGTCAACCATTACCCATACTTGACAAGAAGCCCTTAACAAATATAGTAATAGAGAAGCTTGATAATACTTGAGTCCACCGTACCTTGATAATAAAGATGACAATTGAGTAAGGCCAGATCACATATGACCGAAGTTGAATAAAAAAAGACTAAACATTTACCAATTCAAACATGATTATTTATCACGCAAGCCAGTTATTCAACTAGCAATAGATTGATTCAAAATTAAATTAATTAAATGAGACAATCATTACCATCCCTGCTGATTGGAATTGAACTTTCATTACTCTTGTGTCCAAGCATTCTGATGCTTTCACTCCTTCACATTACTGGCCCATCAACCTTTGCACTACCTTGTACAAGATATGTACTTGCATATTAGTCATCCGTCTGCAGAATATGATACCTCGGCTTATTTCTGTTGAGCAGAGAATCTTTATCAGAGGGTGCTGCATTATTGATAATGTCCTCATAGCCCAAAAATTTATGCATGATTTACTGAGATTTCCTGCCTATCAGTGTCTTATGACAGTCAAGTTTGACATAGAGTGAGCTTATGTTAGAGTGAGCTAGGCATTTCTACACCGAACTCTTTAGGAATTTGGGTTTAACGACCTCTTTATTGACTGGATCTTGGCCTGCATTACTAGGCCATCATTCTCTCTTATCATAAACGGTAGTCAGACCGACTTCTTTCACTATGCGATGGGTTTATGTCTGGGATGCCCTCTATCCCCTTTCTTGTTCATCCTTGTTGCTGACGATCTATCTCGGGCGTTCTCTCAGGTGCAACATGATCTTTGCATTGTCCCATTCACTGCGGGGCCTCACAACCCTACAGTCTCTCATCTCCTATTTGCTGACGACTGCATTTTGCTGTGCCAAACTTCTGTCAGCAATGCGATCACTTTTGCCTCCATTATTCAGTACTACTATCAGGCCTCTGGTTAGAAAGTTAATCTACAAAAGTCCATGATGTTTTAGTCCAAAGACTAAGGGCATAACTAGGGAGGTCATCCTCCATACCTTGGGCATCACTATTCAGACTGACCGGCTATCTTATCTGGGGATCCCTATCATGGAAAAACGGCCATGGAAAAGCGATTACATTGACCTAGAGCGTTAGGTCCGTGACCGTCTTGATGGATGGCAGGTTACGGGTCTGTCGATGATAGCGAGGATTACCTTTCTATGCTCGGTTCTTATTTCTCTTCCTCTCTATCTTCTATCCAATGCTGCTATCCCGATGATATGTCTGAGGAGGATAGAGAGATGCTTTAGGGACTTTCTCTGGGCCTCTATGTAGGACGGCTATGGTATTCATATGCTGGCTTGGGACACTGTCTGCTTGCCAACTTCTGAAGGTGGCCTTGACATATAGTCACTGGCAGTTAGGAGAGCAGCTATGATTGCTAGGCATACTACGAGATTCCTTCTTGATCCGCATTGCTTATGGAGTTTCTTTATGCATGCTAGATATGGGATATGGACACCGTCTACGGATTTTTATTCTTCTCAGGAATATTCTTTCTTCTGGAAGGAGGTTTGCCAGCATGCCCCGATGATTTTGAACAACATCTCATGGATGATTAGAGATGGCTCCTTGGTAGATATTGTTCAGGATACATGGATTACTGATCTTCCACTCTCACTCTGGCCTACCTTTATCAGTGTTGATGTTCCTAGTAGCATGCGAGTTAATGACTTGATCTCTTAGAATCACTTCTCTTGGCACATTCCTATGGTGTCCCAATTTTTTAGGAAGGAACTATCTTGTCGGATTCTCTCTATTCCGCTCATATCGAGGCAGATACATGATACCAGATTATGAAAGAGATCATGCCTTCCTAGTGCTCTTACTATGGACCTTATGAAGATGTATAGGCCACAGACTCAGCATACGATGGATGCTGCGTAGATCTGGAAGCTTTCCATCCATCCCAGGATCTAGCTCTTTATCTGTAAGCTTGCATGGGAATGTCTTCCTACTTGCTCCCTGCTATCTCGAAGGGATTGTCAATCCAAGTTACTTACCCATTATGTGGACTAGAGGAGGAGACTAATGATCATGCCATCTTGATATGTCCTAGAGCAAGACAGATCTGGCATATTATGGGATATCACCTTAGGGAGTACGGTAATGGTTCCTGGCTATCTGCTTTCCTGTGCGACATTCGGAGGGATACCCAGTAGCAGCGCATTATTTGGGCCGTTACATCCTACCGGATTTGGTTATCGCAGAATATGCTTATTTTCACTGATGAAATTGTATCTTCCTATAAAATAGTGAGAAAATCTATATCATTATTTGCGGAATTCTTACTCCATTGCACTGCTCTTGATTCTGATAACTCTGGCCACTGGGGCTCCTTTGCTCCCTCGGCAGCGGACCAATATACAGTCTTTATCTCTTGGGAGCCTCCCCTTCAGGGTTTGTCAAAATCAACTTCGATAGAAGTATTCGGGGAAGATCTGCTGGCTTAGCATTTATTATCCGTGGGATTGATGGAGTGATGTTGGTGGCGGGTGGCTTCAGACTCCTAAACTTCTTTATTTTTTTGGCTGAGCTTTATGCAGCTTGGGCAGGCATTACCTATGCTACTCTGATCTTTCATGCCCATAGCTCTTCATGGAGGGGGACTTTCTCATTGTTATCCGATGGCTTCGGCAGGACTACTATAATCAGGTTCCTACAAACCCTGTTCTTCATGACATCTGGTCTATCATTCGGAAGATTCACAGAGCCTAGATCCACCACATCTACCAGAAAGCCAACTCTGCAGCTGACTGGATAGCAACTCTGTGGCCTGTTATTCTAGTTTTTGGATTTGGAAGCAGGATGATCCCTGTCTTATTGTATTGAAACAAATTTTGTTTTCTGATCTATCGGGATTGACGCGTACTAGATGATCATCCGACTATATCAAAAAAAAAAAAAGGAGAAAAGCTATGTGTGGAAAATATCATAATGCTATTTAGCATCATTAATCAAGCCCATGATATAATAATGAGATTGTTATCAAGTCAGGTCAGGTTGACACGTCCAAGTACCATCTAAATGGAGTTTGGACTTGTTGTTCGGCACAAGTTCAAATTTTATTCCATATCTTTGGACATCTTAAAATCAAGTTGGCCAAACTTAGATACGTTATCATCCTATTTGAAACCCAATATGTTTAGATATCATATATTCATGCTTACGTACGAATGTACATACATACATAAATGGATTGGGCCTTAATCTTGATTTGGGTCCAAAGTGGGTGCATTTATGAAAACAAACTCAATTTCCTTTGTCCCAACAATTTATTAGCCATATATATAAGAGAAAAATTATGCATCACATACTAGGTAATTTTACGGTCTGAATCATACCCTGATCCAGTTTTAGCTCAGATTTAGAGAATGTAGTCACATATCTAAATAGTTTACATGATTAGCTCTCATTACGTTTTTTTACTCTCCAGTAGTTCATACATAACATATTATTTCTTGGAGTTTTGCTTTGGATTTCACACGTACTTAAGGTAGTGTTTGATAGAAAAAATACTATCCCTGAACAAGTGTATGGGATAGAGTTTATCCTCTAGCTATCCCTAGGGATATTCCTTGGCTATTCCATTGATCATATAAAATGCAAAAGGTAAATATATAGGATAACTTTTTTTTACTCTTATTTGGAGGGATAACCAGCTATTCCTGTATGAAATAAATTGAGGGATCCCTCTGGTTAACTTTATTCCCAGCTATCCTTTATATAGTTATGACTTTTGGAAATAAGAAGAGATATCCCCTCTTATTTCCTATTTCAAACACATCAGCAACAAATTAAAATAACCATAAATCATTCTAGTAACATAAGCAAGAATTCTCTGGGCATGCATAAAGAAAGAGGGGCATTATGCTTAAACCTTCCAAGACTTTCAAATGGACTACGAGAAATCCCTTTAGGATGGGAAAAAATAGTAGAAAAAGGAGATAAAAGAGACAACAAAGGCCCAAGAAGAAAAGAAAAGAAGACTAGAAGAAGTGCAGCAGCTTTCATGGTGCAAAACCTAGTGACCACACAATAACAGCGCAATCCGTTCGACGAAATGTCACGGAGTTTTCTCACGCCGAGTCAAAAAGCCGTGGTCCCGATCGACCAACTCTCCCGCCCATCTTCTTGAAAGGAACCCCCTTTGCATTGGTTAGCCATGCACATCTCATTCCGTACCCACCCGTCTCGGATATATATGGCGAGTTCCTTCCACGCTCCCTAATTTTGATCCAATTGATGGCCATTTGATGTGGTCCACCATGACTCGGCCTTAGTGGCACATGGAACTGGGAGATGACCCATGACCCATGCCATGTTGCCATCCACCACTTGAGCTAACCAAGTGGACAGAAACTTCTACGTCTCTCTGTCTCTCTCTTCGTTGATTTTTCCTTGTCCCCTCCCCTCCGATTTCAAAAGAAAAGGTTGATTCCTTAAAACATGGCAATAATTCCGATTTAAAGAAGCCAATCAACTTGTGGATTTAAATGTTGTGGTAAACTATGGAGTGACAACTTAAAAAAGTCTCGCCATAAAGAGCTTTTGATTTGTTCTAATCATAGTTTTAGTGAAGAGTTTCAGTTTGGCTATGCTTTTTTTTTTTTTTCTTTTTGCCAATAATCTCGCTGAAAGGTGAGCAGCATTACATGAGAGGTTCAAGCATGGATTTGAGCTAAAATGCCAAACTCTTCCCTTGGTGGCCCCTAAAAAGGTTTCAAGAAAGTTTGGCGGACAGCGTTATTATTTTTTGTGGAGGATAATTATGAAGTGCTTGTGATCCTGCTGCAGACCGAAGTGACCCAGCTTGAATAATATAAAATTCAATGCTGGACATTTATGGTCTTGGGCTGGTCCCAGAGCTAAAATTCCCATCATCCAAGCAAGATCTTTGGGAGATCCCCAAATCTCTCAAGGCCTGGAGAGTGTTTAATTTATGCTATCTTATTCTTGCACCTTGAAAAAAAGAAAATAAATGTCTTGGACATAAAAATAATTTAAAGGGTTGATGGTTCTAAACTGAGTAGGACAGAGAAAAGGGATTCATCTAGCCTTATAGTATTAAAATTTAGTTAGAAACTTTATTAATCAATAGCGACAATGATGAGGATGATAAGCTAAAAATAATGAGATAGTGATCGGTTTAATAAGAAAGAGATGATATGCCTTATAGCCAGAGGTTGCAGCTTGATAAGGCTCTCTAATTCTGAAGTTAATAAGAGAAGGAGATGAAGGTCAAGGGCGAACCTTATAGCCTTTCTAATAGTGAGAGAAATTTAGATGAATGAATTCAAAGGATTATTACCAAAGGAGTGAAGGAGAGAGAGAGAGAAAAGAATAAAAAGAAGTCCCATGCCTTTGAATAGGATCGCCATTTATAGGCAAGCTTAATACTGAATGTTGAGGCTACCCACACTGCAATAACATGCCTTGTTATGGTGGGCTGATCAACAAACTGAATCACTTCAATTGTCATAAGTTATGCCTTCTAGCACGATAACATGCATTAGTATAATTTTAATCTTATCGTATCTATATTGTCATAAGTTCTAGCAAGCGGAATGAAATAGAATGGCTAGAGGCTACTTAGCAGGGCAGGCCTATGTGTCATTGAGGGTGGGCAATTGATCCTCTCAACGTCTTGTTGGCTTTTGAACTTCTTAGGGGAATTTCTTCCACTAAGAGTACTAATAAATTATGTTTCCCTCGGCCTATGACAAAATATGAGCCTACTAATAGGACTTGTTTTCCTTGATTATCCTTGTAAACTTGATGTTGGAGGATGAGCTTTCACTGAAATACCACCCAATAGCAAGTAACCACGCCATGCCCTCACGGGAAGGCAATAGGAGAAATAAAAATTTTCTTGATATTTTTGATAGCATTTGAATGCAGGGCCTCCCTCAAGCCGAGATGCGAGTATTCATCCATAGATGATCCTTGCTTAAGCCTGCTGGTGGGTGTATGTTGGCAGATGATGGCTACCTAATAAATCAGACTGAGGCTAAAGTTTTACTCTATGTCCTTAAGACAATTTCGTTCCACAATGGCGCTTACGGTCAGTATGACGATTATCTCCCAGGATACAACAGTCTCCTTTTGATGAAAGCAGTACTACAATTCACCAAAACTTTCGAACCAAGAATGCTACTCTCTTTTCAATGCACTATTGCTATATTACCCTTAGGAAAGTATGCAAATGCCTAAGAGAGGAGAAGACTATAATTGATTCAGATTGAACTCAATTCGGAATGGCTTGGGATGAATGAAATGCTTAGGTCTAGGGTCCTATTTATCGGTTTTTAGGTACCCTTTGGAAGCAACCCTATGAATTTAATTTAATTTAAATTCTAAAATCAAAGGATGTGAGGGTTAAGGGCTTATCACCCTTGATATGCCCTTTAGACATCATGATCTTCAGATCAGGCGATCAGATAAGCCTTTTCATGGCTGTGATTTGAAGATCAGCCGATCAGATAAGCCTATCCATATCTTGATAAGCCTTTTCATCATCGTGATCTGATGATCATGTTATCAGATAGGCAGTTGCATGTCTTTGATATGTCTTTTCATGATCGGACCGTTGACTTATCTCCAATCGACGATCGAACGGATGCCTTATCACCAACCGATGATCGGATGGATGCTTTATCACCAACCGTCCTATTGACTGGTCGCGAAAGCGTCCATTGTGCCCTTCGTACACGCGCGTGCGCGTGCGCGAGGGTGATGCATCACCCTCAAGCTCTTCACTTATGGTGAGCCTAAGAAACTTAAGCTTCAAGGAAGTGGTTTCCATATAAGTGAACCTTCCTTTCTTGTTCTTTTCGATATGGGACTAAATGTCCCCACAATTTCTCATTCACACACTAAAGGGCAGTGATGGGCTTTCAAGGCCCATTAGGGTATTTAGGCGTATTTTGGCCCATTACCCAACAATCCCCCACATGAATGGAAATTGGACTTAGATCAATGATCATCAAAGATCAGCAAAGGCAAACCCCCACATAAAAGGATTTTAATGCAAATGAATATGCAGACACACTAAAGAGAGTATAATGGGATGAAGTTGTATCGGGATAGGTAGCTTGTAGCTTTGAACCTTCCTTAGTGAGTTGTTATCGAGTTTACTTGCTAAAAGGTGAACATGAAGTCTTGAACCTTTCAGCATTTTGTGTAAACTATGACAATAACAATCACGCAACTTCTTTCCGAGCATTCTTTTGGTTCTCATGGTTGTGTTCATTTTGGCCCCGAACAACTCCTGGTCTCATGAGTGCTTCAGAGAATTAAACCTTTAAAAATTCTCATAGAATTGGCCCAGTTCACACTCACATAGGTGATTCTTATTAAGAGTATCCTGCTATACCCCACATGATGTTCATGTCATAAGAATCATTAAAAGCAATGCTTATCCTAGTACCTTTAGCAGGTTTCACCAATTATCATAGGAATGAGTAGGATTGGACATCCTTAGTGCTATCAAGCCTCTTCATAATTTAGTTGTCCCTTTTGAACCTAGATCTTGGGATCTCCAGTCAGCTAGGTTGGGTATCCACTATGAAGATTTTTCAGTTATAGGTTTTAAACCCATTCCTCTCGATAAACAGTTTACTTGATCTCTTGGTAACCCCTTTGTTAATGGATCCGCTAGGTTTTTCTTTGACTGAACATAGTCAATAGAAATTACACCAATTTCAAGTAACTGCTTAATGGTATTATGTCTGTGACGTATATGTCTAGACTTACCATTATACATCTTATTCTGTGCTCTGCATATTGCCGATTGACTATCACAATGTATGCATATTGCAAACACAGGCTTTGGCCAATATGGAATATCTTCTAAAAGGTTTCGAAGCCATTCTGCTTCTTCAGCCACCTTTTCTAAGGCAATAAACTCAGATTCCATAGTGGATCGAGCTATACATGTTTGCTTAGAAGATTTCCATGATACATCACCTCCTCCTAAGGTGAATACATATCCACTTATGGATTTTGTATCTTCTGTGTTAGATATCCAATTTGCTGTATCCTTCTAGTATAGCTGGATATCTTGAATAATGTAATCCATAACTTAGGGTATATCGCAGATATCTTAATACCCTTATTAGAGCTGTCCAATGATTTGGACCTAGATTTTTTGTAAATCTACTCAACTTATTGACAACATATGCTATGTCAGGATGAGTGCAATTCATGACATACATTAAGCTGCCAATTATACGTGAGTATTCAATTGAGATATGGGTTCTCCAGTATACTTAGCCAAATGTAGATTAACATCTACTGGTGTTTTACCAGGCTAGTATCATACTTTTTATACTTATTTAATATTTTCTCAATATAATGAGATTGGGATAATATTATTTCTTCAGATGTTCTAGTGATTCGAATCCCTATTATAACATCTGCAACACCAATATTTTTCATATCAAAATGTTTGATTAACATTTTCTTTGTCTGTTTAATCATTTCTGTATTACTACCAATGATTAACAGGTCATCTACATATAAGCAGATTATCACATACCCTTTAGGCAGGGTTTTGGCATATATACATTTTTCACATTCATTTATTTTGAATCCATTTGATAACATAACATTATCAAATTTTATATGGCATTGCTTAGGTGCTTGCTTTAATCCATATAAGGATTTAACAAGTCTACACACCTTCTTTTCTTGTCCTGGAACAATAAATCCCTCAGGTTGTTCCATGTATATTTCTTCATCTAATTCACCATTCAGAAAAGCAGTTTTAATATCAATTTGATGAATTTCAAGATTGTTAATGGCTGCAAAAGCGATTAACATTCTTATAGATGTTATTCTACTTACTGGTGAATAGGTATCAAAGAAGTCTATACCTTCTTTTGTTTGAAGCCCTTAGCCACTAATTTGGCTTTATACTTGTCAATTGATCCATCAGCCTTTAGCTTTTTCTTAAAAATCTACTTGCACCCTAAAGGTTTCATACCAGATGGTAAGTCTACCAACTCGCAGGTATGATTATGCATGATGGACTCAATTTCACTATTGACAGCTTCTTTCCAAAAGGGTGCTTCTGGATTAGACATTGCCTCCTTGAATGTTCGAGGTTCATCTTGTAACATATAAGTTACATAATCAGGACCAAAAGACTTTGCAACTCTTGGTCTCTTACTGTGTCTGGGTTCATCTTCAGGATATTCTTCCTGATGACTACTACTAGCAGTATTATCATAAGTTCTTTTATTTGAACTTATTTCTAATTTCCTTTTACTTGAAAATATATCTTCAAAGAATGTTGCATTCCTTGATTTCATGATTGTATTTATCTGTATATCAGATATATCTGATTTATACACAAGAAAGCGATATGCACTACTATTATGTGCATAACCGATAAATATGCAATCAATAGTTTTAGGTCCTATTTTGACCTTTTTGGGTCTGGAATAGCTACTTTAGCTAGACACCCCCATACTCTTAAGTAATTGTAAGAAGGCTTCTTTCCTTTCCATAACTCATATGGAGTAACATCCTTCTTCTTAAGAGGTATTTTATTAAGAATATAATTTGCTGAGAGAATTGCTTTTCCCCATAAATTCTGTGGTGTACCAGAATTTATTAACATAGCATTCATCATTTCTTTTAATGTGCGGTTTTTACATTCCGTAATTCCATTAGATTGAGGCGAGTAAGAAGCAGTAGTTTGATGAATAATGCCATGCTCTTGACAGAATTCGTCAAAAGGTGCATCATATTCACCACCTCTATCACTCCTTATGGCCTTAATCTTTTTGCCAAGTTGATTTTCAACTTTATTCTTATAACATTTAAATATTTCTAAAGCCTCATCTTTAGACTTTAGTAGATACACATAGCAGTATCTTGTTGAATCATCAATAAATATTATAAAATACTTTTTACCTCCTCTAGTTTGAATTGACTTTAAGTCACATAGATCACTGTGAATTAAGTTAAGAGGTTCAGTATTTCTTTCAACTGATGGAAATGGTGTTTTTGCTAATTTAGCTTCAACACACACTTCACATTTGTAATGTGGATCGATTTTATGATTAGGTAATAATTCTAATTTTATTAATTTTCGTAATGAATTAAAATTTACATGTCTTAATCTATCATGCCATAGACAAGAGGAGTCAACCATATAAGCAGAAGAAGAAGCTTTATTTATTTCAAGATTTTTGTGTACAGTCATTACATTCACCTTGAATAATCCATTATTCAAGTAACCCCTTCCAATAAATATCCCCCCTTAGTGAGTATAAATTTATCAGACTCAAAGACCATCCTAAAGCCATGTTTGCTTAGGAGGGAGCCTGATATAAGATTCTTTCGGATGTCTGGGACATGTAGCACATCATTCAGTAGAAGCTCCTTGCCAGATGTCATCTTCATAACAATGCGGCCAAGTCCTTCTATCTTGGATGTAGCGGAGTTACCCATGACCAAATTTCTACCATTGATAGGAGTATATGATGAGAACATACTCTTATCAGAGCAGACATGTCTGGTAGCTCCAGTGTTGATGTTATTGGGGAGCGCGGAATACCCCCAAGATCACGGCTATAGCGTATATGAGTAATACAAAAATCTTTTACCGTTCTAATCTATGAGTATAAGATATACCTTCAGACTTGAACTTGGAACACTTTGATTTGATTGCTCGACCTCAACCTTTTAGCCTTCCGCCGTATTCCCGAAAATACCTTCCTTCTCTCACAAGATGGTGGGATCTCTCGGCCGACCTAGGGTTTCTTGTTTTTTTTTTTCTCAAAAACGTTAACCCTAGCAACCAACTGAGAGGGTATTTATAGGGCTACAACAGGGACCAATAGGCAAATATGAAAAGGACTTCCCACGTAATTAAATCTCCTAATCCTATCCCGGGTTAGGATTCAATTACGTAAATTACAATTCATTCCACTAAAGAATTATAATTGTACTCCTAATCATATTCGAATTTATATTTTCGAGCCTTAATATTAAATACTTATTATCTCCCCACGTTAAGATTACAGATATCCACCAATTAAATTTAATACTGACAATATAATTTAATTGGCTGTTATTATCCTTGAGACTTATCCACTTAACTTATTTGATGTATCGGATTCAAAATCCACTTGCAAGATTTGATACAATCAAAACTTATAAGCTTTCTCAAGGGGATATCATCAATCCAAATTAACAGGACGTGGATTCCTTCAACTATTAATATTCACCATATATAATGTTATTGCCCAACCCACTGAGTTATTGACTCATATAGAATCTCACTCTATGTGTAATCAAAGCAATAATCACTACATACACGTGTCTAGAAATAGAATTCAGATTAAGAGCATAAGTAATCATAATATTCATGAGTTTTAAATTATTTTATAAAGTCAGTATAAAATAATTAACTCAACTGGGTCCTGTTCAATACACACAAAGTGTACTAGCACAAATAGTTAGAAACCATTCCCCGTAGTCAAGACAGACCTACTAAAAATTTGTGCTACAGTTCTACTGATGGTGTGTCCAATTCCATCTAAAACTGTGAACAATAAACTTGTATTCCAAAAGAACCGATGATCTAGTCTTCTGTGTGTAAGCCGTACTCTACACACTAGATCAAATACTCTTTGTAAATACTAGACACATGCACATATATAGTAAATGGCACACATTGCTCAAAATGAATTCTCATTAAAATATAAAGACATAACATAAAGCATATCTTTTAGTCTATATCTCTATCAGATGTACCACTCATTTGCTTTGTCAACCATGTTTGCTTCAAATACAATAGTTGACAGCATCATCTCGGATACCTCTTTGGATAGGGTTTCAGCAATATTGACTTCTTTCTTTCTTTATCCTTGAAACGACAGTCCTTGGATTTGTGTCCTTGCTTTCCACAAACAAAGCACTTTCCCTTGAATTTATATTTCTTAGGATTGCCCTTCTTCTGTTTAAAGCCTTCGCCTGGAAACTTGCATTTCTTCTTCCCTTCTATGAGGTTGGCCTTTGGCTCAGTAGGTTGTCCTCCTGTCTTCTTGTCTTGGCTCTTATTGTCCTCCTCGATCCTCAGACGAACAATTAGGTCTTCAAGTCCGATGTCCTTCCGCTTGTGCTTCAGGTAGTTCTTGAAGTCCTTCCATAGTGGTGGTAGCTTCTCTATGATGGCAGCTACCTGGAATGACTCGCTGAGAGACATTCTCTCTGCATGTATCTCATGCAGGATGATATAGAGCTCTTGGACTTGCTCCATAACTATTTTGTGGTCGATCATTTTGTAGTCTAAGAACCTTCCAACCACAAACTTCTTGTGTCCAGCATCCTCTGTTTTGTACTTTTTGTCCAGGGATGCCCATAACTCCTTGACAGTAGCAATACTACTGTACACATTGTACAGGGTATTGTTCAGACCATTCAGGATGTAGTTCTTGCAAAGGAAGTCTGAGTGCTTCCATGCTTCCACCACAGCAATGACTTGCTTGTCGGTCTCCTCTTCCTTTAGGACAGGCGGATCTTCATTCAGCACTCTGACCAGGTTCAGAGTTGTGAGGTAGAACAGCATCTTCTATTGCCACCTCTTAAAGTCCGTGCCAGAGAATTTCTCCGGTCTCTCGGCTTGAATGGATGTCGTCATAGTAGCCATCTGCAGCAGCACTTCCGTGGTAGCAAGAAATTGTCTTAAGATTGTTGGTGGGTGTATGTTGACAGATGGTGGCTACCTAATGAATCAGACTGAGGCTAGAGTTTCACTCTATGTCCTTAAGAAAATTTTGTCCCGCAATGGTGCTTACGGTCAGTATGACGATTGTCTCCCAGGATACAACAGTCTCCTTTTGATAAAAGCAGCACTACAATTCATCAAAACTTTCGAACCAAGAATGCTACTCTCTTTTCAATGCACTATTGCTATACTACTCTTAGGAAAGTATGCAAATGCTTAAGAGAGGAGAAGACTAGAATTGATTCAGATTGAACTCAATTCGAAATGGCTTGGGATGAATGAAATGCTTAGGTCTAGGGTCCTATTTATAGGTTTTTAGGTACCCTTTGGAAGCAACCCTACGAATTTAATTTAATTTAAATTCTAAAATCAAAGGATGTGAGGGTTAAGGGCTTATCACCCTTGATATGCCCTTTAGACATCATGATCTTCAGATCATGCGATCGGATAAGCCTTTTCATGGCTGTGATTTGAAGATCAGCCGATCAGATAAGCCTATCCATATCCTGATAAGCCTTTTCATCATCGTGATCTGATGATCATGTTATCAAATAGGCGGTTTTATATCTTTGATATGCCTTTTCATGATCAGACCGTTGACTTATCTCCAACCGACGATCGAACGGGTGCCTTATCACCAACCGACAATCGACGGATGCCTTATCACTAACCATCCTGTTGACTGGTCAACCAACAGTCCTTTTGACTGGTCAACCGACAGGTGTCGGCCATTGGATCACGATCGCGATCATGATTTGATCACCATATCTCGACCCTTCATCCGATCGATCAACGATCAATTGATCTCAGCCCCTTATCTTGATCCGATCAGTCTCCACCGTCAGATCATCATGATCTAGAAAAAATTTAAAGCCTCTCAAGCTCCTCGCGACGATGCAAAGTGCGCCTACAAAGCGCCCATTGTGCCCTTCACACACGCGCATGCGCATGCGCGACGCATCACCCTCAAGCTCTCCACTTATGGTGAGCCTAAGGAACTTCAGCTTCAAGAAAGTGGTTTCCGTATAAGTGAACCTTCCTTTCTTGTTCTTTCCGATATAGGACTAAATGTCCCCATAATTTCTCATTCACACACTAAAGGGCGGTGATGGACTTTCAAGGTCCATTAGGGTATTTAGGTGTATTTTGGTCCATTACCCAACAAAGCCCACACCCAAACTGGAAGCTTGGAATCACATCCATTGATCCAATGGTAAGGGTGTGAAGACCAAATATGAGCTTTGTATTGGTCTATGTTAGGTTTGAATGTCATTTTCTATGAACATTTGTTCTTCTAAATCCTTCCATTTTAAGATCTTAGTTTTGTAAAACTCTTATGAGGTTCATTTCTATCGTATTTCAATTTGATTTTTTTTTTTCCTTTTGTTTTACCACCAAAAAACTCTTAAAATATAAATTGAGCAAGCATTATGATGAATCTAACATTTACTAAACATCTTTTTTTTCCCAAGTCTTCAATAATTCTTTTTTTTTTAGCATCATAAAGTATTGTAACCATCTCATTCTCATTCTAATGATGACTGATTTTAAAACAACTGATTACACTAGTGTCAAAACTTTAATTATCGTCTTTAGATATCAAAAAGAAGAAGAAACTTAAGCTTAGAAAATAATCATCATTCTTAACATATACTTAATGCTTGGTAAGGAAAAACAAAAGGGAAGAGAAGTTGCAAATATTTTAATTTAAATCAAGAAATATGAATAATTGTGAGAGGCATTAGTGCACTTATGGTGTACAGAACATA
Organism: Calamus simplicifolius; assembly: GCA_900491605.1. Classification (NCBI taxonomy): domain Eukaryota; kingdom Viridiplantae; phylum Streptophyta; class Magnoliopsida; order Arecales; family Arecaceae; genus Calamus; species Calamus simplicifolius. The sequence continues at coordinate 113,996 of UESW01004702.1, read as the reverse complement.
TTTTCGAGGTCAACGCTTAGGATTGGTTCTATCCATTATTTTACATTCAAAGATTAAGCTTATAGGTTTATATTAATATTTAGTTATTTTTAATTTTTAGATGTTGTGACACTATAGGTAACAATGGGATCGAACCTAGTAACCGGATAAGAATTCTTAATTAAAGGTTTGAATTAGGCTTCTCATAATGATAAATTATAACAGTGTATTATAAAGAATTTTTTTATGCTTTCACAGTTTTTTAGATTATTTTAGCTAAATCAATATTACAATAAGCTATTATAAATAATACATATAAATATTTAATATTTTTTAAATATATTTTTAAAATATAAGTGACTACCTTCTTGACCAAAGGCGGCATGCCCTTAGGTGAGCCATCAAATGATGATCATTAATTAGCATAATTTAACTCAATTATAATTAATTTAATTAATTTAGAATTAAAATTTTGTTGTTGTAGCATTGTCGATTCTCATTGAACTCAATAGCCGGCGATTTAACATTTGGATAGGTTGGTTTAGCAGCTGGATTCCTTTTCTCGTTCTCTTTCAATGCCAATAAGAGAAATATTAAGGTAGTATTTGATACCCCAAAAGTTATCGCCGAATAAATGTACATGATAGTATTTATTCAGGGATAGCTAAGGGAATAAGCATCTTTTTAAAATTACAAGTCTACCATCAAGGGATAACTTTAGTTGTTCGTCGGTTCCTAGGGAATAAGTTAAGGGGATAATCCATGGTTAAATATGGTTATCCCCTGGTTAAACTTTTTCAGACCTATCCCCTCTAACTATAGCATTTGGGGATAAGGAAGAATATCCCCTGGATATCCCTTCTTATCCTCTTATCAAACACTGCCTAAGATTATGTTTAAAATAGAGGATAAGAAAGGATATTCAGGGAATATCTCCTTTTATTTCAAAAGTTATAACTACATAGTAACATAGGATAATCTGAAAAAGTTTAACCAGAGTAATAATCTAGAAAACCTAGGAATAACTAGAGCTATTCCTTGATGATAAAGTTATTATTTAAAAAAAAAATTATTTCTTCGACTATCCTCTGAATAGATGCCATTCTATACACTTATTCATAAATAACTTTTTTTTGAGAATCAAACCCCACATAACTCTACCTAATTGAAATAAAGAAACCACAAAGAGAGAAAATAAGCGAAAGTGGGGGAAAAAATAACACACGTGCACACGAGCACGCCCATAAATTTATGCCAGCCCACTTGGCTCTCACTCTCACACTCCATCCAGATCCAGCAAGCAAAAAGAAGGGGAATGTTTCCAAATGTCACCCTCATCAGCCCTGGTTTTTGGGTTGCAACGTCGAACGGATTGGTATGAGCTGGACTCCTCAACTCAGTCATCACAGTCAAGGGCGAGACATCCCTCTGTTCTAATTTAATGCCGTCTCAATCCCACCCTCGTTGCTAAGAGAAGGCACAGCGATGGAGTGGTACCAGTGGATGAAACTGGAAGCTTGTCAGAAATATCCCAAGAAGGGACCGTGTGGGCTTTTTCCAAGTGGTTGAACAGAGACCGTAGCCGAGAACAAACAATCCAGATAGCCGGATGGTGACGCTAACTTGGATGAAATATTGGTTCACGTTGGCACGGCCACGGGCCACTCACTGTATACAATATATTGAAAATATTAAATAATCTTGTCCTAAGTAAACTAATGCATTTTAAGATCTCAGCTAATTTTGAGTTGTTCAAGCTCAGATTAATTATCAAGTTGGCTTGTATAAATTTTTATTTTATTTTATTTTTAAGAAAAAAGGTTTGACGAAGAAATAAAAGTCAAGGAATGGTGATCAAATTCTGGTTAAACTCTTGATACGTGTAGGTTCTCGAAAATCCTTGACTTCCTCTAGATGTGATGCTTGATATTGAGAAGTTGTATCTTCCTGTCATTTTTATCTTTCTTCTTCTTTCTTATTCTTTCGTTAATCAATAAAGCAGTTAACTCCCTCTTAAACTTTATTAAAAAATAAAAAATTAAGTAATAAATAAAATTTTATCTTCAATGAGATAATTTAGCTATTCATTTTTTTTAAAAAAAAAATCAAACTACATAACTCCTTTCTAAATGGTATGTGAATGGGACATTATATCACATGTAATTTAATCTTTTACAATAATAATCATTGTGTGTGAACATAGAAAAGTCTTACTGCATCGAAGACAGTACAACAAACACGCATCAACTCCAATAATTAGCACACATTGTATGTATGCCCGCATGCATGTGACACGTGCCAATTACCGAGCACCTGATGATGTAAGACTTTTTTGAATAAATATATATTTTATTTTATTTTATTTGTTGATTGACCTATGTGCCTCTTGTTTTGTCTCCTTCTAATTGTTCGATAAACCTCTCTAATCTTACTTAGAGCATTCTCAACCCACCAAAAACACAGCTCTTAAAGTTATAAAACTCATGATTAGGCTCTAAATTACTCACGAGCATCTTAGCAATCAAAACTAACGCATGATTTATATCGCTAATATCTTATATTAGCCAAAATTGAAGTATTCTACCAAACGAACTCGTGACAGGATCGAAATGGGGTTTGATCCAACCATTCTTACAACACATGACAAGTAACAAATTAACTAGCATGAGACTACATTATGATGGCTTAATTCTTCTTCCATTATAATTTTGTTTGACAATGCCCTAACTTAGTGTAAAAAAATAAAAAATAATTTTGTTTCTGTTTATTTAATTCTTAAAAATAAAAATTTCTTATTAGTCAAGGCGGTTTTTGAAGACGGCCGTTCTCTTCTCTACCTCAGCTCACAACCTAACAATATATATATATATATCTCTCTCTCTCTCTAACCTTTTTCTCCCCTACTTTTCTCTCACCCCCCCCCCCCCCCCCCAACGCGCCATTAAAAATCCACCAATTCCCCAATCCCTTCGCTCTCTCTCTCTCCACTGCCACCGATTCTACCTCCTCTCTTCTACCAAATCGCCGGCAAACCGCCGGAGCTCGGAGAAGGAAGAGCCAGATCCGCCGGAGTCCCGCTTCCAGCGGGCAAAGAAGCGGTTTTCCGAGCCGTTCTCTTGCCCCTAATCGACTCTTCTCGCTTCTCCTCCAGAACCCTAACTCTCCATACCCTCCATCATCGACGAATCTAACATTTGCCTCGAATAATTCGCCAGAGAAACGGCGAATCCCAGTTTCAACTCACAAGGTATACGAACATATATCGAAATATTTTTTTAAAACGTTTATTTATCTTTTATAGCCGCTGATTAGTGTTTAAAAATAAAAAAAATCGGGGAGGGACCAGAGCCCAAAAACTGTCGCCGTTGGATATCGGGTCGCCGGGAGGTGAGCGGTATAGAGAGGGTGATGAAGATACAGTGCGACGTGTGCGAGAGGGCGGAGGCGGCGCTGCTGTGCTGCGCCGACGAGGCGGCGCTCTGCTGGGGCTGCGACGAGAAGGTCCACGCCGCCAACAAGCTCGCCGGAAAACACCAGCGGGTCCCACTCCTCCCCCAGGCCAACTCCACTTCCTCTCCGCTCCCCACTTGTGATATTTGCCAGGTATATATATATATAATTATACTCCTTTTAAGTTTAAACTCTCTTATCACCCTTACTTAGTATCGAGGTTTCCATTTGAGATATTTTTATTCTTCGGCAATTATAGTTTTATGCCAGCTCCCGCATAGCAATTGTTATGCGGGCACAGGCAGCAACGATTATGAACAAGGTCGCAAATTAAATTCTATGCCGAGTTTTGGCAGCAATTTTTAACAGGTTACTCTAATACAATCTAGAGCATGCAAACTCCTGATTGACATATAAAAGCTTTGGGGAAAAATTACAGGACTACATTAAGTTTTTAGATTTGAGAGTCTCCCATGATATATTTAGTTGATTGTTGAAGATTCTGTGGTGCTAATTATGATGCTTGCTGGATCGATCTTATCCCATTCACACCTTTGATAGGTTGGGCAGGAATAATGGGGGGGCATCATTGCAAGTTTGATGTTTGGGAATGCTTTGGGTAGAGTTTTGAGATTTGGAACTTGGAAAATGGCAGGAACTTTGCTGAAGTTTGGAAAATTTCCTTTAGTGAAAAAAATAAAAAGAGTGCTGTTGGAATTAACTTAAGTGTATTTATTATTCATGTTAAAAATAAGTAATAATAGAAGTTCCACCATCAACAGCAATTTGTAGCACTATAGATTTGTAAGCTGTAGGGTTATTGAATAAGTTGTGAGTGATTCATGAAAAAAAGGATAAATTTAGTGACTGAGAATGATTTGAAGAGTCCTACTAAGAAGGAAGGAAAAACAAAATGAAATAATTTGAGAATTTATCAGTAATTAGGAAAATTTTGTTATATCCTGCTAGGAGGGGACCGGATAGTCAATTTGCAGCTGGGATGGTTGTCTGCCCGCAATATGATAGTTACTGGATATATGGTTCTTCTTTAATTGTAGTAGTCCATTCATTTGATATTCAGCCTTAACTGCATATTGGGAAGGTTGTGGATGGGCAGTTCTATTATTGGATTTAAGATTTAATGCTTGTTAATCAAAAATCCAAATAATTGCCGTCCTCATGATAGGCGGTTGCTATAGCAAATAATGAAGTGGCACCAAAGCAATGGAGATTCGTGTCTAACATTGGCATAAAAGCAAATGGTGTCTTGTGGTCTTTCTAAATGACTAGTTTGTCATTGTTTAAAGTGTTCCCAGTATTGGATTTATCTCTTAATAAGTTTTTAAGAGCAATGACTTGTCGTGTGATGATAATTACTTTCTTGACATGCAATGGCACGTTACCATTGTAATGTTGCTAACATAGGCCACCATCTGCATGACAAGTGCTCCAGCAACTTTTGTCTTGAGAATCTTGTCTTGCCCATAAAAGAGGAATTGTTATATAAACAAAGAGAGTAGTGTCATAGAATTGGTTTTGTATGCTGTAAGTTGCCATATGCTTTAACGGCTACTTGGAACTTTTTCCTTTCTATTTTAAATCTTTCTTCTAAAATGTGTCTATGGATTGGAAAAATGTCTTCTGACCGATTGTTATCTAGATGCATTTGTTAGGGAGAAAACCCAAAGTTCCTTCTTAATCTCTTCAACCATCTAGATGTTTTTTCTTACACTAGACAATTTGTTTAATCCCAATTTCTGAAAGATTCAGGGATCATTACATCATATAAAAAACCAAAACCCTGATAAACATCTTTTCAAGAAGGTGCCATCTTTCATGAATGATTCCAGATAGAAGGTCGGTTTATCATGAATGCTACACCTCAAAGCTACAAAATACATATTTAAGGTTACTGCTTTTGATTATTAAAAAAAAATGTTACAACTGGTGATTAATTTTTGATGTAGGGATGTAGGTTGTTTTCGCATGTTGTGCTGGTCAAAGCATAGCTCTTATTACTGGCATGAGATGCATGTGATTAACATTAAATATGGATCTCTGATAGTTCAATTAGTGGTCTTCACCGTTTTGGCAGCTGGTCTGTAAAGCCCTCATGGATCATGTGAAATACTAAATTAAAATCCTATAAATCTGTTTAGGTAGCCCAAATGTATTATAGTAGGTATATATCTAAACTTATGCCCCTTGCTTCTTGCATGTGGTCAGAGGGTAGTGAAAATACAGTTCTATTCATACGATCAATGCTAAATATCATGTGCCTAACCTCTAATTTTCAGTTATGGACTTCTTAGTTCTCTTGGTGACATTTTTGAGATAATAAGCTCATTTATGAATACATCAAATGAATACTGCTGGATGTTAAATGATAAAAAAAAGAGTGGGAGCTGTATGCAAACAGGCCATACGACAATAATTCAACCATCAACATACCAAAGGATTCACCTTGGTTAGCAACGATTGGTGAAGAACAATTCACCTAACCTTAAGAATTGGTGGTGGTTTGTGGATTTTGCACTTGTGTATCCGCGCACGCGTGTAACTGGTCTCTCTTTAGCAAATAGTCATTAGTACTTGACTACTATCAATATTTCTTGTATTTAAAAAATATGCAGGAGAAAGCTGGTTATTTCTTCTGCTTGGAGGACCGTGCTCTGCTCTGTAGGCAGTGTGATGTGGCCATCCACACAGCAAGCCCTTATGTATCGTCCCATCAGCGATTCCTCATCACTGGTGTGAGAGTTGCCCTTCAGCACTACCTCACCAATAGCAGTGCCAACAACAGCAGCAGCAGCAATGGCAACAGCTCTAGCAGCAATACTAACAGCAACAACCCCACTTTAAGCTCTCTGGCATCAAACGCTTCACTTCCAAATAGGAAGCTGCAGATAGCACCAACAGGCCTTGCTGTGGAGGAGGTGGAGGTGGAGGGCTCAAGGCCACCATGGCCATGGAATGAAATCCTTGATGGTGTTGAATTGGATCATTATTATGGACTCTCCGGGCCTAGGTCTTCAAGTTGACCAGCAAAGAGTCTGCATCCCATTTTTCTTCATACAGCCACAAGGAAATAAGAGTGTTGAGAGAGATTGATACATTATGACATGAAATTGTTGGATAGTTTCTTCTGTCTTTGTTTTTAGAGGGCTGAGCAGTGGTGGTGTCGTTGCATTGGTTTTTGATAGGTTGCTGCCTTTGGAGGATGGGAGTGAGTGATTACAACGGTAGCGTCACAAGCTGATGATGCGCTTAAAAATGCTATAAACCACAGGAAGGTTTAAGCGTGAAATAGAACAGCTCTGTTCATGTTACTCTTTGCGTCTTTGCTAACAAAATCACTTGTTCATGATATAGTTTTCTAGTGGAATAACCAGATTGTGTGTGTGTGTTATTTTATTAAAGAAATTACAGTTATTTAGATGGAGTGGTAGCTTTGGTCGCAGGTTTTGCACTATATATGATTTAGCCATGTTGGATGGTTGCGGATAATGGATCCGACGTGGGACACCATTTGGTGAGATGAGACGGCAATGTGCCAAAGTTGCTGACATGGGGAGGGACCATCTGGCATGATTAGCCGTGCTGTCTTGTATGGCAGTGCTCTCTCTCTTTTTTTTTTTTCCTCGCTGCTGCAAGGATTTAAATAATGCATTGCCATGTGTAAAGGGCCTCTCAAAAACCGTTATAACTTTTCAATATAACAATAATCGGTAAAATAACAGCCATTATAAAGATATTATAATGAAAAATAATAGCTAAAAGAAAAACCAACGTTATATTGATTTCGTATCAAAATAATCGGACCACGCAATCAGCTTGGGAATTTTGAGGGGAAAAATTGAACTTCAAAAATAATAATTTTTATATGAGGGTACAAAAGAAAATAATGGCATTATTTGTGTTATAATGGTCCGTTGCATGGAAATAATAACAAATAAACAAAAAATAATGATCGTAATTTTTTTCTCCATCATTTATTCTGATAATGTAAACAAATGATCATCATTTAAAACCATGTTCGATGGTTAAGTTGAGGCTCATGTTGTCACATGGCAAAAATAGTATCTAAATTTTTGCCATGCGATGGCACTAAGTCGCCCCACTTAGCCAATTTTCAACCTGCACAAATGTTAGTTGATCGAAAGGCAAACACACAAGGCAGCAAGTATTTAAGTCATCTAAAGTTAGCACCCACAGAATACTCAAGCTCAACAGATAAGGTAGCAACGCACAGGCACACCCAATTACGGGAAAAATCCGAACCTTTTATTGCCTCAACAAAAGGAATATAGCAACGCACAGGCACACCCAATTACGGGAAAAATCCGAACCTTTTATTGCCTCAACAAAAGGAATACAAGGCTAACTGGATCACAACACTCTCTGTGTCTCAGCCGCCTGCAAGGTCCCAATAAATAGGCAATTGTAGCTGATACCCCCAGCCACGTAGGGTTGCTGGCAAGCCAGCCCTGCGCCACGTGCCCCATGCACGCGACCATGTACAAGACCCACTACGCCCACGTAGTGTCCAAGTAGTGCACCAGGTCAAAGAGTGTTGATGGGTTGCCACGTTGCCTAACTACTCTAGGACGTGCGGGTCAAATCATCCACATTCGCTGGAGCGCATCCGTGGTGTAACCGTCTTGCGTGCCACGTTCTGTGTCATGCCGCAAGTCCCGCCAATGCACGCGCCATCTGCTGCGCTGCCGCATTCCATCAAAGCATGAACACCGTTGCGCACGCCACGTCTCAGGGTCCCACCAATGCATGCACCATCTGCTGCGCTGCCGCATTCCATCAAGGGATGAACGCCGTTGCGTACGTCACATCTCAGGGTCCTGCCAATGCGAGCACTAGGCGCTCCTGCCAGAGTGCACGCACAAGGTATCACCATCTTTTGAATTATCCAAGGCGAGATGTCCGACATCACGCCAATCTCCCACCCCATGCTCAAGGCTCGCCGCATGGGACGTTGCCGCGCGCGATGCGTGCTTCAAGGGTCTAACAAACCACCCAGACCAGATGAAGTCGATGCTTGGTGCAGAGTCCAAGTACTGCTTGATCTAGTCTTCAAATTGCCATAGGGCCGTGTCTCTCTCCCAGGTAGCATCAGCGATGCTGCCCCCTTTCCATTGCACAAGGTAATTCGTCCGCCTATTTTTCTTGCTTTGCCCCAACGTCTGATGATCAAGGATTTGCTCCACTTCCTTGTCAAATTGCTTCCGAATCATTGCAAGGGCTCGCTGCATCTGTTGCCTTGCTGTAGCAGCTTCATAAAATGGTTTTAAAAAACTAACATAAAAGGTAGGATGTACCTTGAGTCGCTCAGGCAACCTTAGCCTATAGGCAACATTTTCGAGTTTTTTCATTACTTCAAATGGTCCATAATATCTCTGGACTAGCCCTCTATGATAACACTTGCCGGTTATCTTTTTCCATATTTGTGGAGTGAGTTTCAGCAACACCTTATCTCCCATGTTAAACTCCAAGGGCTTTCGATGTTGGTCAGCATACTTTTTCATCCATTTGGCTTCCTTCATTAAGCTATCTGAAGCTTGAAGGATCAGCTCATGTTTCTCCTGGGCAAATCGATAGGCAGCTGGGTAGCTTCCTTGATGCTTGGAGTAAGCCACCTCTAAGGGCATAAGTGGCTGCTGCCCCATGACCAACTCTGCTGGGCTCATCAAGGTTGCCAAAGACTTGTGCACATTGTAGCAAAATTGGGCAACATCAAGTAAACTAACCCAATTTTTCTGACTGGCCGTCACAAAGTGCCGCAGGTATTCTTCCAAGAGTGCATTGATGCGCTCGGTTTGGCCATCAGTCTGCGGATGATTGGCCATAGAAAACTTCAACTCTGAACCCATCAAGTTGAAGAGAGCAGTCCAAAATCTTCCTGTGAACCGAGGATCCCTGTCACTCACAATATCGTTAGGCAACCTGAAAAACTTTACCACATGTTTGAAGAATAGTTCCGCTGCTACATCGGTCGGGCACTTATGTGGTGCTGCGACAAACACCGCATATTTTGAGAATCTATCCACGACCACCAAGATCCGATCGCATCCCGTCCACCATCAGGAATCCAGAAATAAAGTCCATGGATATAGACATCCACGGCTTTTCTGGGATGGGCAAGGGTTGAAGTAGCCCCGCCTCTTTCTTTTTCTCTGTCTTGTCAAGCTGGCAAACCCGACAAGTCTGCACATACATCTCGATGTCTTCTCCCATCTTCGGCCAGTAGTAGGAGTTAGACAGGAGCGCCAACATTCGCTCCACACCCGGGTGTCCAGCCCATTGGGTGTCATGAGTCTCCCGCATGAGTTCCTGTCTCAAGCCACCAGAATTGGCGACAAAAAGTCTGCCCCCTTTAGCAACCAAATGATCATTTTCAAGCCAAAAATGTCTTACCAGACCATTTTTCACCCCATCCCTGAGTTTGGTGTAGGTCTGGTCCAGGTTGCTTTGTTCCTTCACTCGGTCAAGAAAGGTTGTTTGCACAGCCATCAAGACAGCAACATAAAACTGGATCTCCTTGTGACTTAATGCATCAACCACTTGATTTTGTTTGCCTAGTTTATGCTCCCAAACAAAATCAAATTCGACAAGAAATTCCTGCCAATGAGCCTGCTTTGGAGTAAGCTTTTTCTGTGTTTTAAAATATGTATTTGTCACATTGTCCGTAACCACCTTGAACTTGGTCCCCAAAAGATAATGCCTCCAAGTATCAAGGCAATGTATCACCGCAGCCATTTCTTTCTCGTGGGCGGAATATCGTTACTCAGCATCCTTCAATTTCTAGCTTTCAAAGGCAATGGGGTGCCCCTCTTGTACCAACACCCCACCAATGGCACAGTCCAAGGCATCAGTATGAACTTTGAACGGTCTATCGAACACCGGGAGCTTCAACACCGGTTCTGTTAAGATGGCCTCTTTAAGCTTATCAAAAGCTTTTTGGCAAGCTGGCGTGCATGCCCAACTCTGAGCCTTCTTGAGCAGATCAATTAAAGGACTAGCCAACTTTGAATACCCACAAATGAACTTTCGATAATAATTAGCCAACCCAAGAAAAGAGCGAAGCTCATGTATCTTAGTGGGCGCTGCCCAATTGATGATAGCCCGTACCTTGCGTTCATCCATCTAAATCGGTCCTTGGCCCACCCAGTGGCCTAAGAACATTACCTCCTCCTGCAAAACTCACATTTTCTCTCTTGACATAGAGTTTGTATTCTTTAAGCCGTGAGAATACTTGCTTCAAATGATTCACATGATCGGTCAGGGACTCCGAGTATATGACAATATCATCAAGATATACGATCACAAATCAGTCCAAGAACTCATATAGCACATCGTTCATCAGATTGCCAAAGGTAGCAGGGGCATTAGTTAAGCCGAAAGGCATAACAAGGAATTCGAATGAACCATATCGAGTGACACAGGTCGTCTTTGCCGTATCACCTTCAGCAATGCGAACCTGCCAATAACCCGATCGCAAATCCAACTTCGTAAAGTAGCAAGCTTTTGATAACCGATCAAATAGATCTGCTGCATTAGGCACCGGATACTTATTTTTCACCGTCACTTTGTTTAGTGAACGATAATCGACTCACATCCGTAGTGACCCATCTTGCTTCTTTTGGAATAAAACTGGAGCACCGTAAGGGGCCTTTGATGGTTGAATGAAGCCTGCAGCCAACAATTCATCGAGTTGCCTCCGAAGTTCTGTTAAATCAGTTGGGGCAAGCCAATATGGAGCCTTTGCTGGAGGCCATGCATCCGGTTCCAGCTCGATCTTATGATCAACAGACCATCGATGTGGGAGTACTTTTGGTAGCTCCGGTGGTATAGTATCGGCGAAGTCTGTCAACACCCCTGCGATTTCATCAGGTACCTCCACAACCTGATCAGGCTTCATCTCAAAGAGAGTAGGGACATATGTAAGTTCCCCCCTCTTTAGGCTCGCTTTGAACTGTTTGGCCGTTAGCACTGCACATTGCTTCTCCTTTTGGCTCACAAACTCTGCTTTCACAAAGCAAGGAGATTTTTCATTGTTCACCATCATGCCACACAAATGAGGCATCAAAGTTACTTTAGCCCGCACAAAAAATTCGATTCCAAGTATTAACTCAAAGTAATCAAGTAGGACTATGGTCAGGTTGGACTCACCTTCCCATGAACCAACCCAAAGGGTCGTTGTGGCAGAACCAAGGACCGGCATGGCTCCTGAGTTGATGGCCTTCATTTTGCAGGAGCTTTGGAACACCGATATACCGAGTCTTGCCACCATCTTTTGGGATAGGAAATTACTGGTTGTTCCCGTGTCCAGCATTGCCTTCACCTCCTTCCCGTTTTGTTTCACCATCAGGTGCATTAGTCCCACAATAGGCAATTGCTTCTCAGATGAGATAGCATTCAAGAGTTGCAGAGGATTGACTCTTGAAGTCTTGCTCATTATTGCAGAGGCCACCTGGTTCATCTTCTCCTGCAACAACAAAGCATTCAACCGCTCCTTCGGGAAATCCTTTGCCTGTTGAGGGCCGTTGCAAATAAAGCATCCCTTGTTGCGGTTGGACACATTAGCCGTAACACTTTGTTTAATGTCCTCCACCTTCTTGCCCTTGCCATCGGGCTTCTTCTTCTCCTTGTACTGAGAAGATTTCACCTTCTTCCCATCAACTCCTTTCTTCTTGTCGGAGTGGGACAAGTTGGCCTAAGAAATCCGATAGTCCACAAGCCTATCCATAGCAGTAATGGCTGAAGGTAGGTCCTTCATGCCTTGACGTCGCAACTCCGTGTGCGCCCAACCCTACAAGCTGGATAGGAAATTGAACAGCTTGTCAAATTCGGACATGTCCTTGATGTCAAGCATCAAGGAACTAAATTCCTTCACATAATCGCGGACAGTTCCTGTCTGTCTTAGCTTTTTGAGGGCATCCCGAGCAACCCAAGCAGTGTTGCATGACAGAAATTGATCCTTCAGTTCCTTCCGGAGGGTCTCCCAAGTGTCAATAAGGGGTCTACCAGCATTGGCATCATTGGCCATCCGAGTTTGCCACCAAAGCTTGGCATTACCTAAAAGGTACATACCAGTGATATTTACCTTCTCCGCCTCAGGAATACGAGCAGCTTTAAAATACTGCTCCATATCCCATAAGAAGTTTTCCAACTCCTTAGCATTCCGTCTTCCGCTGAATGATTTTGGCTCAGGTACCTTGATCTTCGAACCAGCACCTGGATCCTGAGGGCTGTTCAAAGCACGCTTTACCAAAGCGATCTCATCCCGCAACGAGTTGATGCTCCCCACGGCATCTTTGACAATATTTTCCAGGCTCCCCTGGCTGGCCTTTACCAATTCAACCGAGGCCACAAGATCATCTTTGGCAGCACCAAAGCGAGCTTTCGTTTCCTGTACAAAGGAATTATAAGAGATGTTAAGAGCTCTAAGTTGCTCTGCCATTCTCTCAATTTGGGTGAGCAGTGATAATCCCGAGCCATCATTTTGGCCTGGTGGGACACTTCCCACAAAGTGTTCAAGAGCCTTGATTCTTTCACCAGCTCGTTCATTGCTTCCGCGAGCCCCCGTCAACGAGGCTCTGATACCAACTGTCACACAGCAAAAATGGCATCTAAATTTTTGCCGTGTGATGGCACTAAGTCGCCCCACTTAGTCAGCCGATTCCCAACCTGCACAAGTGTTAGTTGACCGAAAGGCAAACACACAAGGCAGTAAGTATGTAAGTCATCCAAAGTTAGTACCCACAGAATACTCAAGCTCAACAGATAAGGTAGCAACGCACAAGCACACCCAATTACTGAAAAATCCGAACATTTTATTGCCTCAACAAAAGGAATACAAAGCCATCATTGCAAGGCTAACTGGATCACAACACTCTGTGTCTCAGCCGCCTGCGAGGTCCCAATAAATAGGCAACTGTAGCTAACACCCCCAGCCACGTAGGGTTGCTGGCAAGCTAGCCCCGCGCCACATGCACCATGCACGCGGCCATGTACAAGACCCACTACGCCCACGTAGTGTCCAAATCATGCATCGGGTCAAAGAGTGTTGATGGGTCGCCACGTTGCCTAACTACTCTAGGACGTGCGGGTCAAATCATCCACGTTCGCTGGAGCGCATACGTGGCATAATCGTCGTGCGTGCCACGTTCCATGCCGTGCCGCAAGTCCCACCAATGCGCGCGCCAACTGCTGTGCTGCTGCATTCCATCAAGGTATGAATGCCGTTGTGCATGCCATGTCTCAGGGTTCCACCAATGCATGCGCCGTTTGCTGCGCTGCTGCATTCCATCAAGGCATGAATGCCGTTGCGCATGCCATGTCTCAGGGTCCCGCCAATGCGAGCACTAGGCGCTCCCGCTAGAGTGCACGCACAAGGTATCACCATCTTTCAAATTGTCCAAGGCGAGATATCTGACATCACTCTAATCTCCCGCCCCATGCGCAAGGCCCCGCCGCATGAGTCGTTGTCGCGCGCGATGCGCGCTTCAAGGGTCTAACACACGCCACGATGAAAAAGAAGTAATTGGATCGGTTAGCATTGACTAAACCGGACCAGGGCAAAAAGCCTAGCATGAGACATCCTGCTGAATTGAATCAGGCCCAACTTCGGTCTAAGACTAGCCAACCCGAATCCAGCCCGCTAACAATGTCTAAAGACCCAAACCCAAACAGACTGATTATAATTATGTATAATATATATGCATATTTAAATACAAATTAATTGTGATTGGATGGTTTAAAATATATTGTACATTTGAAAAATATATTGTATATTCAACAAAAATTCGGGTCAAGCTGGACTTGTTTTTATAAGCCCAGGTCTGATCCGAAATTTCAATGGGCCTAAATTTTATAGCCCATCCTGGCCCTATGGGCTAAAAACCATGATTCAGTCCGATATTTTTTAGGCCGGCCCATGGGTCGCCCGGCCCATGTCCACCCCTAGGACAAGAACAGGCAAATAGGAAAAGTCTTTGTGCATCTCCAGTGCACAAAGGCGCGCACCAGGTGTGTGCATTAGCCGCGCGCCCGTACTAGCGCGCGTGTAGGATGCGTCACGACCCAATAGGTCATGGTACGCGTGCTCGCACGAGCGCACGGCCAATGCATGCGCCCAATGCTTATCCTTGTGCACCAAAGGTGATGCACAAAACATTTCCCCTTTGGTGCACAAAGACATTTCCCAGGCAAATGATGAATTTGGGTCATTAAGCTGAGGAACAGTATTCTATCCTTGAGCCCCCTCTGTCGAAACAAAATGAAAACTTGCATGAGTACTTGTTACATGAATGCAGACCCTTCCACTTTTGTCAAAAGCATGACAGCTAAAATTTTCGTTTGTTTTCGCAAGCAAAACAAGTTATTTAGATTTCAAAGGAGAAATCCATAAAAAAGGAGTGTGCGTAGACATATTCAAGCTATTACTGTGACTATTTCCAGGTGAAAAAAAGAAAAGAAAATAAACAGAATCCATATGGTACCAACCCCCCATGAAATTGCTGAGAGATCTGCAAAACCTCATTTTAGATTCACTAATTTCTGCAACAGCTGAAGTTGCAACACCATAATTTTAAGTATGACAGCACATACTCCTTTAACTCTCGAGAACCAATTTCTTGAATTCAGTAATGCATTGCAATGCCCGATCAAACTCTGCACTCTCAAGGGCAATGGTGAAGCGGCAGTAGTTGGGTATTCCAGTCCACAACCCACTGTTAATGCACAAACCTGTGGCTCTGAGAATAGCTTCCCTAAAATTACTGTCATCAAGCTGGGCCTCAAAACCATCTATTTTAAGCATTCTGCCAATATAAGCTGTTGGTTTTGCCACCATGGAAACACTACCGCAGCTGCTTACAACATCCCATCCACAGTTGCGAAGTTTCTGCAACAGAGAGATGTAAGCATCAAAGCCGGGGAAGATAAAGAGACAAAAGATAAATGAGAATGAATTCATTTGCTGATTTTCCTCAAAAAGAATACAGTTGCTGATCAGTTTGACTCCTTGCGCCCAGCTTCAAGATCGAGGTCCAAGAAAAATTACCAGTCCTCATCTATTTGTTGGGTAAAACTAATATATCATTAATCCCAGATTATCATAATTTGGATTATCTGTAAGTGGTAAAATGAGTAGGAGAAACTCTTTTACCACCATAATCAAAGGCAGAGCTAAGACTTGATAAAGCCAAAATCTGGAAGAAAAGTTCTAACAAAGATAACAATATTCATCCACCCCTGTGAACTGAAAATGCCAGTTCATGGGGTAATCAAATCATTTGGAACACTAAATAGGATTTCTGTATATATTAGGCACTGGCATGCTTGTATACATAAATGCATGCACATGCAAACAAACATACTTGTCCTTATTAGTGTTTTACTTAGCAGGTGCAACACCTCCAAGCTTTCAGGTTTTGAGCTAATGACTAATGAATTTAGTTCTTCAAGAAAATAAAAATAAGAATGCGCTCTAATTTGAGCTGAGAAGAAATTTAAAATGCAGCATGAAATGAATAACAAACCTCTGTTAGGCGGCCAGAATAATTCTTCAGAATTTTTTTCTGTTTGACAATGGCTTCAGCAAAGTGTTGAGCCTTCTGCGTCTTGAGGCCTAACAATTTCTTGATGGCATATTTCACAGTGCTATGTGGCCTGCTCGAGCTTGGAAAAGTATAGAATGTATCAATCAAGGATGGCTCATTCAAAATCAAGAACCCAAATTCAAGCCCTCCGGTCAACAGCTCCAATGACAGCCCTCCAAGCAAAGACACGCAGAAAGATGAGCCTGAGCATGTCAGCGTGGAAAGACTGTCTTTCAAGTCCCATCCCCCCCAATCATCAGTGTTAAATTCCAAACCAGAAAAGAAAGTATCAATTACCACCCTTGCTCCAAACTTGGCACAAACTGTAAGTATATCCTTGATTTCTTCATTGCTGTAGAGCAAGCCAGTTGGGCTGATTGTGGGACCAGATATATATAACCATGGCCTTGTTACAGTCCCAAGTAACTTGGCAAGTGTCTCCGGCACAATCTTAAACCCTACTTCTGAATTTGTTGGGATGGTCATGATGTTTGCTTTCATGAACTTTGCTGCAGAGACATGATTCCCATTACTGCCTGAGGGGAAAAGCAAGGTGCCTTTTTCTTGTATGCAGCAAAGGATGAGCTTGTTGAAAAGAGCAAGGTGTGAATTCCCATAGATGAACTCTGAAGAGCTATCACATGAGAATCCATAGCTGTTCATGACTAGCTGCTGGATTCCAGAGCGAACATCAGTTTCAGACTCGACCATGTTCTGCCTTGCGAAGCTTTCAAAGATGGAAGCTTTTACAGCTGACGGTATTGGTAGAAAGCTTTGATCTACATCCATATGAATCATGGTAGTGTCATTCGTGTCACCAATGGAAAGTTCAGCATCATTTAGGGCAGATGCAGCAGATCTTGCAAATCCTATCATCTCTGCAGATTTTGTATCTGCACATTCCCTCTGCAAAACAAGCAACACAGCATTTAAAAAAATGAAAGTAGTTAAAACAGAAGATGGTTCGACTTATCCTACGATGCTATTTTTGGAAAAACAATGGAGCTCTATGTTCCTTTTCTCATCCAACTTCTAGTTCATTTAATCTTTTCTATGAAGCACTGTCTAACAGTGATTCTGGATCCAAACAAAAAATGTACAGAACAATAATCAACTTAATGTATCAGTAGATATTGATGGAAGATTATTGAGCAAATCTCAAGTAAATAGGATAAGGGTTGAAAGTTGCTGTCTTTTCAAATTGGAACTTCTAAATATGGGCCCAAGAAAGTAAGTCCCGACTATATCAGCTGAGACCCATTCCATATCTGGCAACTCAGCTTCCAGTTGTTTGCTAAAGGTTTTGCTTTTTCCAACAAAAGTGGAAAATCTAGGCAGATTGATCTAAGAGACAGAAAAGAGCTGCATTAAGGAAAAAAAAGGCAAAGAGCATTTCTTTGCATTCTGGTCAGTGAGAAAACTACCTTTCCAGCTTATGAAATTACTGTCAGTCAAATCAATTTGTTAATCATTGTGTAACGCTGAATTTTCATTGTGCACAATTTTACAAGAAAGGAAGGTGTAGCTGACAGGCACTTGCAGCAAAGCTTAGGTACATATACATATCCCATCGTAAGCATGTCAAGTGCTGGTGGCAGAGAAACCTATTGCATTGGAAATTTTTAAAAATCCAAAAAGTTACCCATCTTGAAAGTATAACAATTTATTGTTGTGTAAGTTTAGGAAGAATGCTGCAATTGAACAGCTCTCCGTAACATAAGAACTGATTAACTGTTCTAATGGTTCTCATGTATACACTAAACAAAGAAATTTTATTCCTTTTGTGTTACATGTATAAATCAATGTGCAAATTTATCTTCTCAAGGCAGGGTAAGATCAAACTATAAATGAGGCGAGTCACATGACAGGAAATATTTAAACATGGAAGATATACACCACCTTTGCTTTTGAAGAAACAAGAGCAGCCTTTTCGTCTAAGATGTGTGTTACTTAACTTAAAATCACTGGCCAATATATCAAAAGCTAAAAGAAACTTCAATCTATAGGGGAGTGGCCAAAAATATCTTCATTATGGAAGAAGCTAGGGAAGCTAGGCCAGCTTTATCTTCTAAGACTTCAATGCATTTACAATCAATGAATGGTCTTTCAAAAGCTAAAAGACTATTCACATAATTAGGTACCTATAATATCCTAGTTTTACATCCAGCATATAGTTAAATTTAAACAGCATGAATTGCAGAAATTGGATGTAGATGAGCCAAGATGACTAAATGATTTAAATTTTCAATTACAAACTCCACCTTTTGCAATGAATCAGACATGTACCCTACTAGGTTAAACACACTGGCAAGAACAACTGCATAAAGAAAATAGGTAGGACAACTCATTTAATGACAATTAAAACCTAATCAATGATTTAGATGGAAAATTTTTTAAAATGATTTTGGACCAACTAAAATTGTGCTGGTAGGAAATCTGGCAATTGTAATAACAGAACATTGAATGCTTGTTCAGCATGATAGTCAATGGCATAGTATGCCATACTAATGTATACCACCCCACAATAAGCATTCTATATCATACCGATACCAAATTGAGGCTTGGTGCCAACATATATTGAGTTTTGGTACACTGGACCAACCCCCGTACCAGGCCTATCGATATTGTATCAGTGTGGTACTAGTACAAGGTCCGGTACCGAGACGGTAAGCTTTAGTTAATGGTAACTCTGCATGCATGCACATGCCTATATATGCATATGTGTGTGTGTGTGTGTGTGAGAGAGAGAGAGAGAGAGACCCTTGCAATTGGATGACGGTCAGCTATTTGAAATGCCAAGAGCTCATGGAACAGACAGCCATAATAATACTGGCTAAACAAAGCTGTAGGCCCTTCCAGTAACTCCACAGTCTTTGATAATGCATTAAAAATGGTCTCATCTTCAGAAATGACAAAAGCTACTTCCAAATCAGCATAAACCTGAAAAAGAGTGTTTCTTCCACTGTTAGAATATTTAACATTTATCACAAGCTAAAGGATAATTTCATGCATAGACATTGTCCATAGATCAATCAAGTTTGAAATATTCACTAGACCCATGACAAGAAAACTAAAGAAAAAAGTGTCATCATAATTAAGCCCAAACTAAGCAGCATATCTTGCCGTGCTAAACTCAGAGCATGATATAATTGAAGTTTCTGAGCAATTTAATCTTCTTAAGCTAAAAAGAACCTCAAATGTTGAGTTTATCCATCTCCAACTTTATCAAGCACTTCAAATTTCATCATTTGGCACTCAGTGGATAGAATTTACATAAGATAAGGTCTACCTTAAGCAGCTACTTCTAGAACACAAAGCTACCGGTGAAAGGCATATGTACCTGATTTTTCACTAGACCACACAAGATAGCTGCATGTGAGGGCAGAGTCCTTCCAGCAAGATATTTCAACACTCCATTAGATCCAGGAAGACTAGACAACTCAAAATGGTCCGATATATCTAAAAAAAGGCGGGAACCAATCTCTCTTGTAACATTTAACAGATTTTCAAATGCTGAGCTAGTTATGGCCTCAAAATAAGCGACGCCTGTTATGACAACCTGTGGTTTTAGCTTTTTTATCAATTCAATCATCAGATCTGATTGGAGTGGGGCCTCAATTACAGTGAGGGTGTCTTCTGCACTCCCATTGTCTACACTTCCCTGGAGAAAAAAGGAAAAAGACACGTCACGTGCTTTCCATGAATAGCATAGACTTCCTTTGGAAACGAGCATTTATTTTTACAATACATTACAAAAATAAGTTTGTCAAACTGTTATTTTAACATGCACATATAAATCAAATGGCATGCTTTCAGATGAACAATTTCTGTACCTCAATTGCCAAAGATGTCAGCCATTGCTTGGGCAAGTGTCTGGTCAAATGTTCATCAACAACAGCAAGTCGTGGTGAGAACAATCGAAGAGCATTCTCTATCGCCACAGTTCTTGATGGAAATACTGTAACATTCTTGCGCACCAGAAAGAAAAAAGAAGTCAAAAGGCCACCCTTAACCTTGTATAAGACATTGGATAAGCTACTGGGCCTGAGTCCAAGGATCAAAAGCCAAATGGAAATTCCATAATACTTTGCATCTCAAGCATCTTTTGTAACAATATTCCATCCAACGTGATCATATTTACACATTTTGTCATGCAAATGCATCAGCCCAACTAATTTTCACTTCTAAAAGCAAATTTGTCATCAATCTTTAGAATTAGACAGTGAAGCAAGATATTTCTGCACATTTTGAAGTGGTATCCCAATTTCAACACATAATTACTGATAACTCATATTCCCTCAGATTTATAATAATGCTTCAAGAAGCAAACCAGGAACTTTTCCCTGGACAACTTTTAAGAGTATAAACAATATAAGACTTTAGGCAATGCGATCTTTTAGGGTCCTGACTCAAGTACAGCTGTATTCACAAAAATGGCCATCCCATAAAACACTTACACACCCTGGTAATGGGAATGGCAATACCAACATAATAAAACAAACAAACAAATGAATTAAAATAGAACTAAGTTAAAATGGAAATTGTTAGTTTCTTTTAAAGCTATTTGTGGTGAAATAACAGCAAATTACCATTGTTTTGTAATATAAAAATAATGTTTCATAAACAGTAAAAAGGTATAATATAACTTTAGATACTAGTATCAAACCAGGATCAATACCTTATGCTGCTTATAAATAAAGAAGGTGGCATCTGAGACCATTTAGATGGACTTGGTTATCTAATAATGGCCATCAATGAACAGCATGTAACATGGCCATCAATTAAAAGCATAAGTGAACTGAACATTTTTCTTTTATTTTCTGTTATGTATGTGTGTATGATAGGCTATCAATGAACAGCATGCAACATGGCCATCAATTAAAAGCATAAGTTAACTGAACATTTTTCTTTAATTTTCTGTTATGTATGTGTGTATGATAGGCTCATAAGCAATTTTGGACAATGTAACGATAGGTAGCCCTCCTCCAATATTCCTGCCAGCCAGGCAGCCATCTCTCCAATTTCCCCATCAAAAAGAAAAAAGTCCCTCCCCAGCCCCTAGAATCTCATCCAACATTTTTGGTACGATCACCAAGAGACTCCAACAAAAGATTATCTAGCTGGCACTGGCACCTTCATAAATGAATGAAAATTAAAATCATGTAATACAGTGAGGATTAAGAGAGAAGCACTAGCAAGCCCTAGCTAGAAGGTGAAAAATCTGCAGATACTGAAATCATTGGAAATGTCAAGAGACTTGACATGAATTGAAGGATGATAATATGCCTCGGACATATTATACCATGCGTGTGAACATAGTGGGAGGCAAAACTGCAAGGAATAGAAAAGTCCTGGATCAACATCAAATAGGAAGGACCAATATACAAATGCTTATTCAATCCCTTATGCTTACAGTTTAGCAGTCGTTTACCTTTTTGCAGGGAACAAGATGAAGGATATATGTCTTAATAAACAAATAACTAAACAAATACTAATGGTACTATGTTTGTCATACACAAGCACTGCATGATCTGTGATTTTCATAATCATCATGCTATGGATTTTCCATGTTTTGAGGACAACATGGATGGAGACCTTTTTCTTGAAATGAAAAATAAAAACAGATATCAAGTATCAAAAAAAAGAACAAGTTATGAGGCAGAAAAGACAATGATCAAGAAATTGAAATCAATAATAGAAAGATCATGACATAGTTGACATGATAATGGGGTAAAATGGTGCTCAAAGCATGACTATTTGTCAGTACGCACATAAAGAACTGATAAGTCCAAGGAAGATATATTTTATAAAGATTGGAGTAGTTGAGGCATGTATATGCTTAGGTACCCTTTGCTTATTGCAAAGAACCAACCCCTTAATTTTCGGAAACCTACCTGTCCATGCAAACACACAAAAGTAACATGATGCAGTGGTATGCGGAGAAGAATTTCTTACATTGGTAGTTAGTGGGATATAATGATATATCTTCATAAAACCAGCAATAAGACTACGGAAACGCACAGATCCGGCTGGAGGCTCATACGGAAGACATGAATTCTCTTTGAGAACACTAGCAAGATAAGCTAGAAATGGTATCTTTTCATCAGCAACAGAATCATCATCAAATGACAAATCCAAGGCACTGCTGACCTCCTGGAAGCCATTTTTCAGAAAATCAAATATCGTTTTCACCTGGCAATATACTACCAATTGTTAGTGGCTTACTGTTCACTCCATCGTATAAATCTGTCCAAGAATAGAACAAAAGTAAACAAAAAATGCACCTGATTTGGTTGGCGAAGTCGACAACTATACACAGATAAAGCATGTGAAATACGACCACCGGACTTGACATATGCCCAGGCAGTACGTGCACAAATAGGCTGATCACCAACAAGACCCATAAAGAATTCGAATCGATGTGGACTGTTCTTCTCAATCTCTACTAAGGCTGAAATATCTGTATCAGCAGCCTGCAACAATATATTTCAAGTGGAAGCAATTCAGGTAATTTAGAAAAAAGCATGATATGTAATAAAAACAGAAAATAGATGAATACATTGATAGAAATAGGAAAATTTGAACAGTGATTTTCATTAGGAAAGTTCAACTTCACATGCCTGCATAACTTTTGTCTGCCAGAGCTTAGTGATGCGGAAACCACGGCGCTCAAACAAGCGTTTGCATACACCTTGGCCTGGCCGTCCTCCAATATTAAAGATCATTATACCCATGGGTTTTATGACAGCAATTCCTTCCTCAGCTGCCCGAGCAATTAAGCCTAAGCCAAATTGGTCCTCAACAAAACCCTGGATACATTTAACTCAGCAAGATTCAGTAAGTATATATCAAGATAGCATCTGGCAAGGCAACAAGCAAAATGCTCACTTCAGTTTGAAAATAGCCAGCTATGCTCTTGACTATTGTTGACATAATATAATTTTTGGATATCTATGCAACACCATCAATTTATTTAGATTAAAAACATCAATTTATTCCTATTAAATAGTGTTATAATTAATCTCATGTTTGTAAGTCATAGAGAAGTTAGCAGTTAATGATGGAGAGATGCCGATTTGGTCCCAGAAAATGCAGAATCTTCTCTTTTGCAGTTCAATTCTTCTGCCTGGATCATTGAATTAAATGCAGAATCTTGCAAATGAATCAGCAGCTCTTCTTGATGTTTCAGACTCATTCTACACCATAGTTTATCATGTTGTTATACTGTTTTTTCACGTTTTTTTTATTCATATATTTAAAATTTAAAATAAACCACCAAATAAACTTGCAAGAAGAAGATAGCTACAATGTAAGGGGATCATCATTTTAACATTACTATCAAATTTTAAAAAGTCCCTCCTAATGACTCTTGTTCCCTAACATTTGCCAGAGCATCAATGTTATTAGTCTATACACAAATCTATTTCTACATTCAATCCTATTTGAAACTGCTTATTAGGTCTTTCCATGTTGGTAGATCGAGCCAAGTTATATACTTGTGCAAAATGACTAAAAAAACGGTTGACTTGTTTACAATCTTATGTTTGGATGTCTGTTATCTGCTGGAGGAATACATTTTGTTGAAAAGTGCTAACGGTAAGGTTGATGTTGCTTTTGTGTAGAGATGTGTGAACATTGCAAAGTAGTAGGGAGTACCATGAAAGTATTTAATGTGGGCCGAGCTAACTTGGCATGCCCAAGTGGCCAAAACCGAGCCATTGGCTGACGAGGCTGCCACGTAAGGTAGATAGCTATGATGAGACATGACGTGGCCAACCAAACAATTTGGACAGCTTGTTCTAGTTCTTCGATAAAGGCACCGACCTATTTGGGGCACAAACTAGTCCAAATGGGAATCTACCATTCTATTTGAAAAAGACCCTAGTTACCGCCTTATCTAGGGATCAAATCTATCAGTGCCATCGAAAAGAAGAATCCAGCTCAAATCATACCCTCTCCGAACATTTATAAAAGTATCTCAACTTTCTACAAGTAAATGATTCTTGGCCTTAACTCTGAAACTAGGGTACTTGTCCAAAAGGCTCTAAGCTTTTTCTCATTGCTCGAGCAGACTTGACTATCGAAGTGTTTTCCCCAAAGGAAAACTGTGATGTGAGTCTCCTTATGTTGTCTTCTCTCACAAGAAAGCAAACTGGTCGAAAATGTGCTCTATTAGACTGAGCTAAGGCCTCAGTTGACGTTCAAGGACTGATTTTGCACATAGACAAGATTTATCTTAGATTAGGATTTTCACCCCACACAAAGTATTTATCAGAGAGTGTGGTGCTCTATCACCTAGCATGCTTCCAGGTTCCTTTGAAGCCGTTAAATATCTCAGTATTTTTTTTAGTTGCACTTGTTCATGACCTATGCACACACCCATTGGCATTTTGGCAGCATTAATATGTTGTCCTTCTATGATGGTGCTCATGTTGATATAATGCTAACATGAACCACTTGTCATTCCATTTTCCCTTCTTTGAAGGTATCACACTTGTTTAATCTCTTAAAGGTAGATCAGTATTATCAATGACTGCAACTAAGTCAATGGATAATTGGTTTCTTATTTTATTCCCATTGAAAAGACCTATTCTTTGTATCTCTGAACAAAAGCTATCGTCTAACCTAACATAAATCCAATCAGTTTTCAAGAATTCTAATTATTTGTCGAGATAATTGCCACACTCGCTATCCAACATGTAACCCGAATCCCCTCCTTGTTAATTCTTGTATAGGTTCTGTTGATTGCATTTAGATAAATGGCCAAGTAAAGACATTAGACAGTTCCTCTCTAAGTCTATACTTAATTTTGAGATCTTATACAAATCATCCTTCAAAAACTTTAGGAAGCATCCTTTCCACCTTTTGTCTAACTGAAGCTATGTTTGCTATCAAAATACTAAATTCTAGTGACTTTTTTAGCTAGAAAAGGCTTTACGCTGAGAAACTTTATTTTCTTCATACCTTAAAGGTTTTAGCCATTAGCAAGAGTGAGGATAGTAATTAATAATAAGTCTACCTCCTCCCAGTCATCAACCTGCCTAATGTTCTACGCAAATTGGAAGGCAAAGAAATCACATATATCAAAAATAGTATACCAATTAAGCAAAGTTTAAATTCCAACCTGAAGAGCACAGTAGTTACTTAATGAATACAAAAATTCCTCGCTTGAATTTTCAGTAATCATCTTCGACATGGCCTCTGGATTTGGGTTGAGAATCTACAATAAAATAATTTTAGTCAAAATATTGCAACTCAACTCAACTCAACTAAGCCTTAATCTCATCAAAGTATGCAATAAAAAATAAATCCCTTGAACAATTTATGCAAAAGGTGAAAAAAGAAACAATTCTTATAGATTCATATAATTTTTAAGTCAATAGTATTTGTAATTAGCAACTTGCTCCTTGTAAAATTGAACTTTTGATTGGTACCTGAGGTATGCACCCAACAATGCGATCAAGTTCGATCTTATTATCTCTACAATAAGCAAGAAGATCTGATTCATGAAATTCCACCCTATCAAGCAAAGTCTTCCCCTCTTCATCATAGACAGGAAGCCCATTTTCATCCAATGCATTCAAGAATAAATTTATCCAAGCAACTTTGACAGCCCTTGGATTTATATCGAGTCCATAAACCTGTCAGAAACCACATTAGCTTCTCAGTGGGGTTTGAATGCCTATGTAAAGATTTTTCTTTAAAACCTTCTATACCTTCAAGCAACATAATCAATTATAAAAAAAGAAAATGTATGTGTGAAAGATGAATGATGTGCTTGAAAGGTGACATTTGAAAAAAAATGCATCGATGAGAAACTTGTAAAAAATCATGGATAATTAGAAGTTTACAACTTATCACATACCCATGGTGATCACATTTTTTTTTTTTTTAATATTGGGACTGAATTTTCGATTTAAACTAAAAGTCCTCTCATATATAATGTCCTAAGGGATGAATGTGGCTCCCATTAACAAACCCAACCTTCTTCTTTCTTTGTCTAAATTCTTTCCAAGTCCACGGAAACCTAAGAAAGTTGCCCATGGCTATGAGCTTAAAATGTTTAAAGAAAATGCTATTTTTCCCTTCCTACCGGCCACTCTTTCATATTTCACTGTAGGCAGGCCTCTTTCGTAAAGTCAATTCAGCTAGGAAATTCGATACCATTTTGAAGACTGAAGAGTCCATCTATAGTTGAGCCAGTTATAGAATATTCTCCAATTTCAATCATCACACTTTCATCCATAAAAATCCAGTCCTGTAGTGAGGGCATGAGACACTTCAAATTAGAACTTTTCCCAATAGTAACAAAGTTGCTAAAACAATACAAGTAGCATCAACAAGCACCAAGAGATGAATATTTGGCATCATAACCATAGCCATCCAGCTTTTTTCCAACTAATTGCAGTCAGCTTTGTGAATCATAATTTGCCAAATATTGAAGAGATGAATATCTGGTGATCCTAGAACATGAAAAGGGGAAGGGGAGTACAAAAAACAGACCTTTATCGGGGACCATTTTTCAGCAATTGCAATGGATATCCAACCATTTCCACAACCAAGCTCAGCAACAATCTTTTCCTTAAATATGGAATCAGGATGCCGATTTATGCCTTCATAAAAAGTGAAAGACCAATCTTCTGGAATGAAAATGCTAGGGATCTCGATCATTGTCAGTTTCTTTCTTTTCTGATAGCCTTCACGTAATATAGAAATGTCTAAGATAAGTAAACACAAAGAAGAAACTAAAAATACTCTTCAAGCAAATATCCAATTTGGAACCAAGTAACAAACACTCAACCAACACAATATCATAATTTACTAATTATGGTAAGTACCTTGACTTGTCATCCATGCTTGTCTTCGGAAAAATTTTGAAAATTAAATCAAAGGATTCTATGTTCCACATTGCACTTTTTCCCTTTGAATGAACTCTAGACTGTGCTCTTGGAAGTGAATAATAATATGTGACGAGTGAAAGGTGAGTGTTCCAATGTATATATCTAAAATCAGATGAGGATAGCAGTTTGCGACCTTATTGACTTTTTGTCTTGTACATTGGCATGGTTACGAGATTATCTAATCCAAGGGTCATCAGAACAGATCTGATTTGGCCAAGCATCCTTCCACCATGCTAACCAACCAAATATATTGAGACAGGAATGAACTATACGAATTTAATTTTCAGTTACTTCTCCTGTCAGAGTCTTGTTGATCCCTGATTTAGACTACTATTAACAGCTAAAGCAACAAGCTATTATCATCCCATTAATTAATGTTTTGCTCAAAGTCCTCGCTGAACTTTAACAAGATATGCAAATACAAAGCAAGTTGAACAGCTAGAACAGAAGTTGATCTATATGAATTAGCTTGATATCAGATCAACCAAAATTGGTCTTATTTATGGAGGCATAGGAAGGCAGTTTATGGGACTGGGCTACCCAAAGCCTTATCTTTGGCTGACCCATACTAATAGGTCCTTTATTTTCAAAATTTGTATACTTAGGGTATTTTTCGGTATACGTACATCTAGGTCCTTAAGTCTAAAGGAACAGGTGCCACATTTAACAAGAATACTCCAATTATAAAATATTTAAATAAATAACCTGAAAGAGAGCCATCACATGTGATCTTTATAGAATACAATGGTCGAAAGATTATTAAAAAAAAAAAAAATCAAGTAAGCAGAGCTGCTGACAATTGCCAAGAATTTATGCGTTGATAACAAAGCATCTCTGCTTTTCAGGGAGAATCGAAACTCTTCTGTAGAAAAGGCGTATTACAAAGTCCTATCTGAAAAGTTAGCCAATATAAACACATCAACAAGCAAGGAAGAGTTCTAAAATCAGGGAATCGAATGATTTGAACTATCTAGACGAACCAGGATACAGAGAGAGAATATATTTGCAAGCATCCAAAACCAAGCTATCACATATCAATGAGCGAATGACGACAGAATTATGAGTGGACAGAATCTATTCAGAATTCAGATAAATCTGATCCACAAGGATGACAAAAAGAAAAAGAAAAATAAATAAAACAAACAATGATACGGATATATTACATAATAATAAAACCCATAATATCCATCAGCTTAAAAGGACAAAATTGCGCAAGAATCGAGTCAACAAGTCACAGAAAAGAAGACAAATTGAGTTGCGAATCCATCAAGGGGTCGATCGGAGATCGAGGAAAGCAGAGCCGGGAGAGAAGACCTCCGAAATCGGCGAGCAAGACGTCGTGGATGCGGAAATGGTAGGTCTGGAAGCAGCGGTCGGCGGCATCCCTGGAATCAAAACGGCGTTGGAGGGCGGCGAGGAAGACGCGGGCATCGGATCTGGTGGCGGGGGACTCGAGCCGCTCGAGGAGGACCTTGAAAGCGGCGTAAGCCGCGTCTCCCGATCGCTCGCACTCCTTCAAGAACTCCTCCATCGTTGCCATTAGAGAACCCTCGCCGACCTTCGTCTCCTCCTCTTCTGGAATTCTTCTTCCTCGCCTTCTCTTCTCTTTCTCAGCTGCAGTGAAATGGGGAAGGGGAAAGAGAAGACTGACGGGAAGAGAAAGGGCGGGCGCTTCAAAAACCGAGTTAAACCGGGAACTTCTCCTTATTCGACCCAAAATAGGAAGCACATTGATTTGTAGCGGCTATTGATTTTTTATAGACGGCTAGGATATAATAACATATTTAAAATGTGACTATTATTTAAAATTACATTAAATTAAATTATCATTAAAATGAAGAATTTTTTTAATTGTTGATTATTTGTAGCGAGAGGCTGAGATTAATATTTAGATAGATGTTTTATTTTTTTAATTGCTGTTGCTGATGGATGATGTCATGCGGCTTCGTTCTACTATTGTTCAGTTGAACTGTGAGCCATCTTGTCCATTGGATTTATTTGCAAGGCAAATCGAACGGCGGATGTGCTCCCCATAGAAATTCCCCTCCGCAAGTCCGCATGATATCGGTTCTCGTGGTATGGTGGCAAATTTGCAGAAATATTCGGCGCCGTTGGTGCGGTCCACGCCAAGGATTGCGTGTTCCTTGGAGCGACGGTTCCCGGCCTCCAACTCCGCCTTCTGATTCGTGTGCTTCTTTTTAACTATCGGTCTGCACCGTCCGTGTGTGTTTATAAAGCTGGTCGTTGACGCAGACGGGAGCCGTCCAATGGTTTGTGATCGGTTGAGAACGAGCCGCAAACCACCACGAAACGACGGACAGCGAAACAACGATGGGCCGCCGAGAAGGGCCGTGAGCGGAGAGACGCGCTCTGTAAATCTTCCGTTCGGCGCGAATATCGACGCATCCGATCTCGCCTTCCGCGGATCTGGGGAGAATGGGTTAACGGCGGATCTGGGGCCGCTTAGGCCTTCTAGAAGGGGACATCGCGGGCATCGCGCTATTGGACGTCATCATCGAGACGTGCACCTGAATCCGCCAATTAGAGGAGGGATTAAATTGTGGTCCTGCGGAGTATTCTACCGGACCTACGCAAGCGATGGTAAATATAGCCAAAATCCTGCGCAAATGGATTCTTGAGATAATAATATTTCAAGCTTAAGGACAAGCCTAGAGTTGGTTTGTTTTTGAGATTGGATTAAACTACGTTCAAGCTTGTCGGTAAGGTTATGATTGCCTTTTTGATATTGGTCCAAGCATAGGTACCCAGTGAAGTGCACGAAGGATACTTAAGTCTTGTTAGTGATTCAAAAAATTGTTTTTGGAAACATAGATTATACCAAAAAAAAATTTGAGTTGCATTATATTGATTTTTAGTATTTAAAAATATATTTTATTGATGTTTTTAAAAAATATTTTTTTAAAGAAAGACAGCAGCGAATCACATGAAGAAAGATCATGATGAGTAGAAAGAAAGTGAATTCGCTGAGTTTCCAACGTTTCAATAAAGAAAGAAAAAATAAAAAACGTCTGAGATAAATTTGAAGAAAATAATGTTTTTTAGATTCATTTAAATTTTTAGAATCATTTTATAAAATATTTTTTAAAACAATTCGATCAAATACGCTTTTCATAGATTAGATTTTTGTTTTTAAAAATAAAAAATTTAACTCAAATCCATTGGCAAACATGCCCTTAACTTTTTTTTTTTTTTTTTTTTTTGAGTTCTTAGAGGTGGCCTTCCTCCTACCCATTATGGACTAACTTCTCCTCGCTGGCTGGAACAGAAACTAATCTTGGAGACTCCTCCTTGCTTGGCGGCACTTCATTCCTCCTTAGACAACTTTTTTTCAAAGGCACTTGGCCTAGATGGTTGGCCTGATGGATGGTTGGATGGCGAATCCTCCTCTTGGCACCACCCCTTACTTAGCCCCTTACATGGCCATGGTCCGTATTGGGGTGAGGTTGGGTTGTGCATGCGTTAAGGGTATTCTTGTTCTTTATGTATTGTGCTCATTATCATACATATGCACGGTCAATCATCGCACGTGATATGCATGTTTCTGTACCGCCAATCGTGGGATTAGCCTAACTTTAGCGCTCTTCCATTAGATCCAGCAAGTCTCCTCCATGCTCGACCTCTACTTCTCACGGCGCTAAGCTTCATCCCGGCCTCATGCACATCTTTCGATAAATTGCAACCTTGGTGCGCTTGTGCTCCACCACATGATCATCCTGTTTGTTGCGTCCAGCAGCTAGCATGTACCTCGTCCGATGCGAGTGGCGCAATAGTCCCACCTCTTTATACCGCTACCAGATCCCGCCTGCGCACGCTAGTGCGGGCGGATGCTGCCGTACCATCGCCCCATGCACGTACGCCCACGCACGCATCTATGCTAACCATCTGGGTCTGGCGTGCATCTGCTGTGCGCCACCTGCCCAGTCCTTGCACATAGCCCTGGGCATGCCATTTGCACCCATTTGGGTCGCTTAGCCAATCCTACATGCACACGGCTTGAACCGCGTGCCATGCCACATCCATTCGGCCTCTGTGCGCAACTTCGTTGTGTGCGGCTTGACCTATGCACACCACTTGTGCGTTGCGCAGCTTGGCCCATGCGTTATCTCGCCTGTGCGTGCCTAGCTTGCATACAATCTTGGCCTGTGCGTCGCACAGCTTGGCCCTAGCCTACGCGAGCCTGTGCATGGCGTTGGCCTATGCGCACGCTGGTTGCACGACAAACGACCATGCGCCCTTTGGTTTATGCCATTTGGATAGCTGCACCTGGTCAAACCTAGTGCAAATCCCTTTAGTGCGGTGTCTTTTATGCCTAGTGTCACAGGACCAAAAGTTCAGACTAAATTTTTCCTTGCAAAGGCTTTGTGCGATGCTAGACTTCCTCAAACCTAACCAGCCTTCCCACTCAAGATAGAAGTAAAGATAACTTCGTTATAGAATTCCCAAGATTACATGCACACACTAGACCCACCCCATTGGTCTTGCCAAGTGGTGTGTGTCCTTTGCCCGAAGGCATCAGGGCTACATATAGCTTTGCGGTGGACAGTTCCCCCAACCACTGGGAGTTTTCCAAACTTCTAGCAACCACACGGTCTGAGTCTTGGGCCATCCCAACCGAGAGCCACATGGGCAAGGGAGTTTCTGGAAGCACCTGAACTTTCCTTTGCAGGCAACTACTTTCCCGCCTAGGCCTTCAGCCAGCCACAAATGCACCCAATGTCAAGTGCATCATCCCACCGAGTGGGCCGAACCCTTAGCCGAAGTGCATCCCAACTGTGTGCACCATGGTCTCTTGGCATGCACCCATCCATGCCGTTGAACCTATGCTCCAAGCACAGGTTCGCCAATGCCACGTCATCCCGACCTTTGCCATGTCACGGTCTGACCTTTGCCATATAGACACCATGGCCAACCCTTGTCGGCGCAAGGTTTGCCATGTCCATGCTCATCCGGTGCCGTGGCCAAGTCTAAGCCCCATCCTTGGCCTGGAGCAACCTGTGTAGTGCCTCCCCTCAATGTCATTGCCCAAGTAGTGCACACGGCCAAGGGGCCGTGGCGCAGCCTGCGGCAAAGCCCACGGCGCGCACGTGCAAGCAAGGCAGGCGATCGAGGGCCTGCCAAGTCGGAGACTGACCATGCGATGGGGTGTGCACGACCAACCTTGGGGCGCATGAGATTGGTGGGCTCTATTTTAGTCAAGGCAGCAGTGCACGAGGTCGGCAAGCCACGCGCCTAGGCCAGATGCAGATTCAGCTTCCAGACGTGATGTCACACAGAGAAGTCAGCATCAACCTCACCAAAATCAGCTAGGCAAGCATTGGCCAAAGATCTGGGGATGGCACGCACCGGCGCGCGTAGGTCGGCTCTACCGCGCGGGCAAGCGCACCCAAGCTGGCCTGGCCGTGCACGCAGGCACGCGTAGGACGGCCTTGCCATGCGTGTGGATGTGCACAGTCTGGCGCGGCTACGCGCGCAGGCAGGTATGCATGCACAGGCGTAGGTGGCGCTCGGCACGCGCGCACGACTGGCCAGGAGGGCTAGGCTGGCAGCAGCGGGGTGCGCACGTGCTCCTCACGTGCGTGTGCCCAAGAGTGGTGACGGTCATTGGTAGGATAGCAATCAGGCGGACAGCCTGGCGAATGCCAGACTAGCGTGCCTAGAGGCTGCCAGGGCTATCAGGCAAACAGCCTAGCAGGCACCAGACTAGCGCCCTGCAAGACTGGCGCGCGCCCAGGCTAGCGCGCACCCAACCTAGCAAGACGCCAAGATCGGCGCACATGCGATGCAGCCCAGATGTGATCTAGACGCGCAGCCCAGGCTGGCATGCATTCCAACCTGGCATGCGAACTAGGCTGGTGCATGTCCTAGGCTGCCTGGCGGCCAACCTGGCATGCGGCCCAGACATGCAATGTCTGTGGGGCGGGCGTGGGTCAGATGCACCTGCCTAGGCTGGCGGGCAGCTAACCTGGCACGCTGCCTTGGTGCGGTGCCCACATTGGGCGGACACGGGCTAGACACGCCCGCCCAGCCTGGCCAGCACCTAGGCTGGCACGTGCGCCCAGCTGGCAATGGCCAAGGCGGTGCTTTCATGGGAGTTTTCACGTTGTTTCGATGCAGAGTGGGCAGCAAACATTCCAACTATAAAAAGGAGGCATCGGTCTTCATTGGGAGGCAATCCATAAGTCTTCGACTTTTCAACTTTGAGCGAGTGTGAGGTTGAGGGAGAGGACACGAATCAGTTGTCAAAGAGTCTTCCTACGGGGATCAATGGGCTGTGGGATGGTTATCTTGTAGCCTAAGGCAAGGTGAGCGGAAGAGGTCTTTGAGAGATTTCTTGTAAGTGCTTTGGCATGGGTTCACTTTGTATCCTCTTAGGATTGTTATTAATCAAAGGGGTTGGGGTATCTTTACTCTATAACAAGCTTGTGTTTGGGTGTTTGTTTTGTGGTTGTTTGTTAAGCGTTGGGAAGGAGGAAGCCTGCGGCTAACCTCACCCCATTCTTAGGCGCATGATTACTCTGAGAGGATGACTTAGTGCTCAGCGTACTAAGGCCGGTCACTAGCTAGAATGCTTTTGTACTTAAAAAAAAATAACCTATACCTAACTGGATGACAAGTGGGTATCAGAGCCGCGCTCAAGATTCAATTCACAAGCAACAAACTTGTGAACATGATGGATCGTATGATACGGGTCGAGGCCATAATCGAGAATCCTCCTGGGAAGGGGTTCTCAGATCTGATCACACGATCACTGGAGCAGGAGCAGTGGATCAATCTGATCCAGCAGACGATCTTGGCAGCCCCAGATCATGAAGCTGGGCCGAGCTCTTCAAATGAAGGTCAGCAAGACGACGAGATGCCTTGCTAGAGGAGGTTCTGAATCGCGTCAAGGAGCTAGGAGATCAAGTTGATGCACTCCAACAGGAGTGCACACGTCAACCCCAAGCGGATCAGCCCCCTCCATCCCAGATCCGCATACCTGAGCCGAAACCCTTTAGCGGCGCGCACAATGCCAAGGAACTAGAGAATTTTGTCTGGGAGATAGAGGAGTACTTCTTAGCAATGAACATATCGAAAGCGCAGCGCATCCGACTCACCAGCATCTTCCTTATCGGTGACGCCAAGTTATGGTGGCGCACTCACAAAGAGGAGGCTCGAAACATCGATAGGCCAGGAATTATAACTTGGGAGGCCTTAAAAGAGGAATTGAAGATTTAGTTTCTCCCTCATAATGTAACTTGGGTTGTGAGGGATCAACCGAAGAAGCTGAAGCAACGGGTTCCATCAGGACTACATCAAAGAATTCAGTTCCCTGCTGCTCGATATTCCAGTCATGTCATAAGCCGACAAGCTGTTTAACTTTTAGTCGGGGTTGCAGAATTAGGCGCAAGTGGAGTTGCGAAGGCAAGGAGTTAAGATCTCAAATCGGCAATGGCTGCTGCTGAGAGCCTCATTGACTTTCGCATCACGACGCCCACCCCCACCCTTGGTGTCAAGAAAAGGCAAAGGCCAAGGAGGGCAAGGCGTCTCATCCCAAGAAGAAAGGGAAAAGGAAGAAGACGTGGCCCGAAAAGAGCAAGGATCCACCCAACAGTCCAAGGATCCCACGACCAAGACTGAGTGGCCCCAAGGCTGTTTCATCTATGGAGGCACACATCGGGTGCGCGACTACCAGAAGAAGGGGAAGCTCACAACACTAATATCCCAATTGGCCAAAGATTACAACAACTCAGGGGGGGAGCCTTCCCAAGTGAACCCATTGCAAGCCATCAATGTGCTTATCACCAAGAAGCCACTATCCTGCAAAAGGCTTCTTTATATTTTGGTGAAGGTCAATGGCCGGGAGCTGAGGGTCATGATCGATACGGGTGCCACTGACAACTTCATCATGGACAACATTGCGAAGGAGCTAGGATTGCAGACTACCACCGCTACAACCATGATCAAGGCCATCAACTCAAAGGCAGCGAGGGTGAGCGGCCTTGCAAAGGATGATTTGGAGGTTGGTCTATGGCGAGGGCCATGTAGCCTTTTGGTGATCCCACTCGATGATTTCAGATCATCCTTGGCCTAGAGTTCTTCAAGGCAGCCAAGGCGATGATCTTCCCATATCTGAACGACATGCTGATCGGCATGGAGGATAGCACCGAATTCATGTCAGCATGGTCGTTAGCTGCTAGCGCACCACATAGAGGACGATGCATGCAAGGAGGAAGGTGGGTAGCTTCCCATTACACAGCAGAAGACACAGGTTCAGAAAAGCACTGGTTCACGCGCAGCACCCACTGCAGACCAGCACGCGTGACCTGGTGCAAAGGCACGCACAATCCCAGATAGCGGACTACTGTCCGCCAAGCATATCAGCCGAGGCCTTCGAAAAGGAGACCAGATATATGACGTGGCACTAGTCTAGATTTAGCCTAAGCCAAAGGATGCTGAGGAGGTGCCCGCGTAGGTGGGGGAGGTGCTGAGGGAGTTCGCCGATCTTATGCCCGATGAGCTGCCAAAGGAATTTCCACCATGGTGCGCGCACGACCACCGCATTGAGTTGGAACTTGGTGCATGTGCCCCGTGTTGACCCAATTATTGATTTTGATGATTAATAAAAGATATGAGTATATTCATTTTGTTTCTAATAGATTTAACAAGTGTTTCAGGGATTAAAAATGTTTGATCAATCAAAATGGATAAAGAAACATGTTTTGAATCAATGTTTTAAAAGAAACTTTTAAAGTTTAGTGCTTGGAGTCGACACTCAACTAGTCAGGAGCCGACCCCAAGGCGTATCAGAAGGTTTCTGAGATTTTGGCACGGTCTGGAGTTGACACCCAAGGTTTCGGAGCCGACTCCAATCTGAGATACAGAGAAGTGCATTCTGTTTTAGTTTCTGAGCCGACACATAGAATTCGGGAGTCGACACCTGAGATTTCGGGAGCCGACACCTGAGTTTCTGGAGCCGACTCTAACCTGAGAACAGAGAGCATGTTTTATGACTTTTCTGGAGCCGACACTTACAATTTCCGGAGCCGACTCCCGAAAGCGAGAACCGATACTTACCTTTCTCGGAGCCGACTCCCCAACAACTTTTTCTTTACTATTTTTGAACACCCGACTTGGAGCCGACACCTAAAAAGTTGGAGCCAACTCCAACCTATCAGGAATAGATTTTTCATCTGTCAGAATATACTTCAACGGTAAGATTTCTTTTCACCTAACCTCTAACGGCTATTTTCTTTGTGTAGAAGAATCCAAACATCTCCAACGGCTATATTTTCATCTAAAACTTGGATTAAGAGATATATAAAAAGGGAAAAAACCGTCCGTTTGAATATGTGAAAATAGAGAGGAAAAATCGAAAAAGGAAAAGGGAATATTTTGTGCAAAATCCAAAAATCTTGAGAGAGAAATCAAAAGGAAAGACTCAGAGCTTACATCAACCAATCCAAGAGAGTCCAAAGAGAAATCCAAGGCATTCAAGTTCAGAATCGGAGGATTTTTCAAGTGAAGAAAAAGAAAGCAAAAGCCCTGATTTTTCCAACTTCTCAACTGCAATCTTTGTGAAGAATCTGAGCTGAGGCCTGATTCAACATTTCAAAGGAGAAGAGAAAAGAAGAAAAGCTCAAATCAAATTGCTTCAAATACGCTTTTCTTACCCTTGTTTATTTAATTGAATATTTGCTCACTTAAGAGCTGTCTTGTATTGTAAACTCTATTTTTGATTGTTGTTGACTAGTTCAATCAAGGATTGAATTAGTGGAGGTGTGATACCTTGGTACAAGCTAAGGATAGCTTGTGGCTGTGTTTAGTGCTGGTGAGCTCGGAAAACCAGCTGGGTTCGTTGTAATCCTGAGGGAAACAATAAGTTTTGAGTTGTGAGCTTGTAAACAACTCGGCTGTAATCAAGTAGATTATAGTGTGGACCCAAGTGATACTTGGGAGTGGACGTAGGTGTTGAATACACCGAACCACTATAAAATCCTTGTGTTTGCCATGTTTTGACTCTCTCGCTCTATCTTTTATTTGTGCTTAATATTTATCCTGCACTTAATTTCTTTTATTCCAAAGCACATTGTTTTTAAAAGACCAAATTTTTTTAAGAACCCAATTCACCCCCCCTCTTGGGTTGCCATCTGGGCCAACACCCCGGCTAAGGCCCCCTATTTATGAGCCCGGTCGAACTGACAGAGTTGCACACTAAGTTAGACAAGCTATTGGCCACGGGGTTGATCCAACCATCCCCGCCCCCTTCGGAGCATCGGTCCTTTTTTAGCACAAGAAGGATGGATCGATGAGCATGTGCATGGACTACCGCATGCTCAACAAGGTCACCATGAAGAATTGTTATCCGGTGCCCAATGCAGTAGACCAATTTGATCGGCTTGCAAAGGTGGAATACTTCAGCAAATTGGATCTGCATTATGGATATTGGTAGGTGTGCATCGTGCTAGGCGACAAATCAAAGACGACATGCGTGACTTAGTACGGCTCATTCGAGTTATTGGTCATGCCCTTCGGCCTGACAAATGCACCGGCCACCTTTTGCAACCTCATGATGGACGTCCTTTATGACTTCCTGGATGACTTTGTCATGGTTTACCTAGATGACATTGTCATTTATAGCGGTGGCCTGCAGCAGCATGTGGAGCACTTGAGGCGAGTCTTGCAGTGACTTCGAGAGCATCGCCTCTACGTTAAAAGGGAGAAGTGCGAGTTTGCATGCATCAAGGTCCATTTCCTTGGAACATTGTCGGCCATGGTGCGATTCGGATGGACAGAACCAAGGTACGGGCCATCCTAGAGTGGTCGGCCCCTGCCACAATTAGCGAGTTGCGATTGTTCCTAGGGCTCGCTAACTATTACCGAAGGTTTATCAAAGGGTACTCGGCCATCGCAAGCCCTTTGACCGATTTGCTCAAGAAGGAGCGAAGGTAGTTGGTCCTCTGACTGCAAGGAAGCCTTTGGCAAGCTGAAGACGACGTTATCTATAGAACCAGTCTTGCAGCTATCCAAATTTGAGGATCCTTTCGAGGCGCACATGGACACATCCGACTATGCACTTGGCGGAGTCTTGATCTAGGCTGGACATCCGGTGGCATACGAGAGTAGAAAATTCAAGGACACTAAGATGCGATATTCGGTGCATGAGAAGGAGATGACCACATGATACACTGCTTGGAGGTATGGCTTCACTACTTGCTCGAGACAAAATTCAAGATCATCACCGACAACGTCGCCAACACCTATTTCATGACCCAGTGCAAGTTGACACCCAAGCAAGCTCACTGGTAGGAGTACTTGGTAGAGTTCGATTTCGATTGGGAGCATCAGCCAGGACATCAGAACCAAGTGGCCATGCCCTCAGCCGCCAAGCTGTGTAGGAGTACGTGGCCGCGGTGGCAACCATGCAGTCGAGCATTGGCGAGTGCATCTACAACACAGCTCAGGCGGATGTGGCCTATGCCAAGTTGATGCGCGATGTGATGAGCAGATTGGTGTGGCACTTCTGGATCTAGGATGGTTTGCTTCGCGCATATGGAAGCAGGTTGGTCATGCCAAAGAATAAAGCCCTACGGTGCGACCTACTCAAGGAGTCCCATGACTCAAAGTGGGCAGAACATTTGGGCATGGAGCGGATGTATGCCCTGCTATCTCGCAATTTTTATTAGCCGAATAAGTGGAGAGACATGGAGGCCTATGTGCAGCTTTAATCTGCCAGATGGACAAAGTGGAATGCAGAAAGCCAGTGGGACTATTTCAGCCTTTGTCCATCCCGAGCCGACCGTGGGCATCTATTTCATGGACTTCATAGTGGGGTTTCCGAAGGTGGACGGAAAGCTTACCATTTTTGTGGTGATGACGAATTTTCCAAGTGCGCCATCTTCATGGCCGTGCTAGAACCATGCATAGTCGAGACGTGCGTGGTGCTCTTCTTCGCCAATGTGGTCAAGACCTTTGGCATGCCCGAAGACATCATCAGCGACCGCGACGTTCAATTCACAGGAAAGTTCTGGACCACGCTTTTCCAAATTGTGGGCATGGAGCTAAAATTCTCCACGGCGTATCACCCTCAGATGGACAGCCAAACCAAGCAGGTAAACACACTGCTCGAGGAGTACTTGTGGCACTTCGTCACCGCAAGCCAGCGCAACTGGCTAGAGTTGCTAGATGTGGCACAGTTTTCTTACAACCTCAACCAGTTTTCAGCAATGGATCAAAGTCCAGCGGAGTTGTGCCTAGGCTACTAGCCTAGGACGCCTTTGGAGGTTGCGCACAATACGACGGCCCATTCCTGTGGCATATCTCTTTGCGCGGGACAGGACTGAGCGCATCGCCAAGGTGCACGACAGCCTCGTGCGGGTGGCCATGCAGATGAAGATACACGCAGATGAGCATCGGTGACCAGTGGAGTTCCAGGTGGGTGACCTAGTCACGCTGAGGATAACACCTATCTTTGGAGGAAAGCTACCAAGCGAAAGTTTCATAAAGGCCATTTGCCAAGTATGACGGACCCTTCAAGGTGCTCAGGCGGGTGGGAGAAGTTGCTTACAAGCTAGCCTTGCTGGCCAGACTAAAAATTCATCCTGTTTTCCACATTAGCTTCCTCAAGCCATACCATGGAGACCTGGATGCGGACAAGCTAGAGAACCCTGGCAGGCTATGCCTTGCCATTCAACCTAAGTTTGCAAGGAAAATTTCAAGGATCCTGGTGGACAGAAAGGTGGGGATGAGTCAAGGACAACAGTATATGGAGTACCTAGTACAGTGGCACGAAGAAGATGCTTCCGATGCCACCTGGCAGTGGGCCGAATAACTTTGGCAGTTTGAGGAAGATATTAGGCCTACTTGAGGGCGAGCGCGACGGAGACGTCGGCACCTTCAGGTAGGGGAGGTCATCGCCCCAATAATGCGCACGGCCATGGGTTGTGGCGCAGCCCCGCGTGCACACGTAGGCAAGGCATGCAACGAGGGCCTGCCAGGTCAAAAACTGACCGTGCGATAGGGTGCACACGGCTGACCTTGGGGGCGCATGAGGTTGGCAGCCCTATTTCAGTTAGGGCAACAGCGCGCAAGGTCGGCAAGCTACGCCAAAGCCAGATGCGGATTCAGCTTTCAGACATGACGACACATGGAGAAGTCAGCATCAACCTCACCAAAATCAGCTAGGTGAGCATTGGCCAAAGATCGGGGGACGGAATGCACCGACGTGGGCAGGTCAGCCTTGCCGCATGTGCAAGAGCGCGCATGATGGCCCTACTATGTGCACAGATGCGCACAGTCTGGCAAGGCCGCGCGCACGCTGGTGCGGCGGGCCAGGCTAGCAGCAGTGGGCATGCACGTGCTCCTCACGTGCACACGCCTAGGAGTGGAGATGACCGTTGGCGGGATAGCAACCATGCAGATAGCCTGGCAGATGCTAGTCTGGCGCTCGACTAGACTAGCGCCGGCCATACTGACGCGCCCGGAGGCTGCCAGGCGACAGCCTAGTGGGCGTCAGACTAACAACGTGCGTGTTGGCTGATAGGTGGCCAGCCATGCGCACATGACATGCCCAGCCTGGCATGCTTTCCAGCTTGGCAAGGCGCCAAGATCGGCGCACGTGCTTCGCATGTGCGAGGCAGCCCATACGCGGGCTGAACGTGCAGCCTAGGCTGGCACGCAGTCCAGCCTGGTGCGCATGCAGGTTGGCGGGCGGCCAGCCTGACGCACGGCCCAAAAGTGCAATGTCCGCAGGGTGGGCACAAGCCAAACACCCGCCTAGCCTGGCAGCGCCTAGGTTGGCGGGCGGCCAGCCTAGCGCATAGCCTTGGCGCAACACCAACACTGGGCGAACGCGGGCCAGACGCGCCCGCCTAGCCTGGCCAGCACCCAGGCTGGCACCGCCCAAGGGCGGTGTGCCTAGCCTGGCAGTGGCCAAGGCGGTGCTTTCATGGGAGTTTCACGCTGTTTCAACATGGAGTGGGCAGTGAACTTTCCAACTATAAAAAGGAGGCAACAATCTTCATTGGGAGGCAATCTATAAGTCTTCGACTTTCCACCTTTGAGCGAGTGTGAGGTTGAGGGAGAGGACACAGATTGGCCATCGAGGAGTCTTCCTATGGGTGATCAACGGGCTATGGGAGGGTTATCTTATAGCCTAAGGCAGGGTGAGCAGGAGAGGTCTTTGAGAGATTTCTTGTAAGTAGTTTGGCATGGGTTCACTTTGTATCCTCTTGGGTTTGTTATTAATCGAAGGGGTTGGGGTATCTTTACCCTGTAACAAGCTTGTGTTTGGGTGTTTGTTTTGTGGGTGTTTGTTAAGCGTTGGGAAGGAGGAAGCCTGTGACTAACCTCACCCCATCCTTAGGCGCATGATTACTCTAAGGAGAGGCTGACTTAGTGCTCGGTGTGCTAGGGCCAGTCCCTAACTAGGATGCTTTCATACTTAAAAAAAAAGCCTAACCTAGTCAGGTGACATCAATATTCTGGCAGGGCCTCCAACCATCTGTCATCCTAGGAGTACAGGCAATCTGAGTAGCATTGCAGCCTAGGCCCTAGGCCCTGCGCGTGCCGGTCGGCCCTTTGCCATGCTAGCCATGGCTCGGCACGCCATGGCCACACGCCCAAGGCCGACGCACAGCCAAGGCCCGCCCGGCCAAGGACTGCACTGCCATGGCCCAGCGTGGCCATTCGCCCATGCGGCTAAGGCCGGTGTGGCCATGGCCCAGCGTGGCCATACACGTGTGTGGCCACGGCCTGCGCAGCCATGGCCCGAAGCGGCCAAGGCTGGTGTGACCATGCGTGCGCATGACCATTGCCCTGCGCGGCCATGCACGCATGCAGCCAAGGCCCTCGCAACCATGGCCCTACGAGGCCATGTGCCCGTGCAGCCAAGGCCTGTGCGGCCATGCGTCCGCATGGCCAACTGCCTGCGTGGCCAAGTGCCGGCGCTGCCATGGCTCGCACGACAAACCTTGTGCGGATCAAACTGGGTCTGATAAACCTTTCTCACCAGAAGAGCTCGATGTCCTTGAAGGAAGATTTGCTAAGTACTTGTCAATATCATTTTTGAACTGCCACATGTCTGCCTTCTTTTCCCAACTAGTCTCACCCTCTGATTCACCCTTCCACTGAACCAGATATTCTGTCCGCCAGTTCTTTTGCTGTGGCCCAAAGTCCAATGATCCAAGATCCTTTGAATCTTCTTCTCATATTGTTCCCGCATAGTAGGAGGAGCTCACTGTTCCTGCACCCGAGAAGGATCAGCACTTGGATGATAAGGCTTCAGGAAACTCACATGAAAAGTGGGATGTACTTTTAGCCTGTTGGGCAGCCACAGCCTATAGGCAACATTTTCCAACCGTTTGACAACTTCAAATAGACCATCATATCTTGGGATTAGACCTCGGTGTGCTCTCTTTCGGCTAATTCATTTCCAGATTTGTGGGGTCAGTTTCAACATGACTTGATCTTCCACATTGAACTCTAAGGGTTGGCATCCCCGATTAGCATACTTCTTCATCCGCTTTGCAGCCTTGTGCATGCTATCTTGTGCCTCATCAAACATCTCCTATTGGTCCCTGACAAACCGATAGGCAGTGGGACATAGGCTCCCTTTCTTTTGTAAGGCCACCTCTTGAGGAGTAAGGGGCTGTCATCATGTTTCCAACTCTAAGGGACTAAACCCTGTTGCAGAGGACCAATGCAGATTGTAACAAAATTGAGTAGAGACAGCAACTTTACCCAATTTCATTGATTTGCTGAGGTATAGTGCCGAAGATATTCCTCCAAGAGAGCATTCACCCGTTAAGTCTGGCCATCAGTCTGAGGGTGATTAGCAGTAGAGAACTTTAACTCTGAACCTGCCAATTAGAAGAGATAGGTCCAAAACCTTCCTATGAACTAAGCATCCTGATCATTGATGATTTCTGCAGGCAATCCGAAATGCTTCACCACATTCCGATAGAATAAATCTGCAGCCACCCCTGTTGGACATTCTTCTAGTGTTGGGATAAAGACAATATATTTGGAAAAGCGATCAACCACCACCAAAATGAATGATTGGTCGTCCACCTTTGGAAACCCACTAATGAAGTCCATGGAAACAAAAATCCATGGCTTTTCTGCAACTGAAAGAGGCTACAGTAAGCATGCTTCCTTTCGCCTTTCCACCTTATTTTATTGGCAGATAAGACAAGACTTGACATAAGCTTCAATGTCTTGCTCCATCTTTGGCCAGATGAAGGAGCGAGATAAGAGAGCCATCATGCGCTCTCTGCCTGGATGACCAGCATGAATTTCCCTCAATAACTGGTTCCACAGTTCCCGCCATAAGGAACATAAACATGACCTTTCACCATCAAAAGATCGTCTTCTAGCCAATATCTCCGAGTCTCACCATCTCGGACTTGTTGAAGCAGCCTCTGATAACCCATATCCGACGAAGCCGCCTCCCAAATTTTATAAAAAAAATCTACTTCAATTTGAGAGATAGCAGCAACTACCTCTTGGATGCCTCTCCTACTCAAGGCATCCGCAACTTAGTTATGCCTTCCAGGCTTGTGCTCCCACTAAAAATCATATTTTGCAAGAAATTTTTGTCACCACGTCTGTCTAGATGACAACTTCTTCTAAGTCAAGAAGAAAGTGTTGGCCACATTATCTGTCTTCACCATGAACTTGGCCCCCATCAAGTAAACACGCCAAGTTCGTAGGCATTGCACTACGTAAGCATCTCTTTCTCATGGGTAGGATATCTTTGCTCGGCCTCCTTGAGTTTTTAACTCTCAAAGGCAACCGGATGTCCATCTTGCACTAGAACCCCTCCAACAGCCACATCAGAGGCATCGGTATAGACTTCAAAAGGCTTGGCAAAGTCAGGCAACTGTAGCACTTATTTTGAAGAAATGGCCTCCTTGATGTCTTCGAAAGCCTTTTGGCAATGATTGACCACAACCAAAGTTGGTCTTTTTTCAGAAGATCCATCAAAGGAGAGATTTTTCTTGAGTAGCCAACCACAAATTTTAATAATAATTGGCTAACTCAAGAAAACTTCTCAACTCTGTCACCTTGTTTGGTATTGGCCATTCAGTGATAGCCTGTACCTTCCTTGCATCCATCCTCACCAACCCATTGATCACAAGGTGCCTAAGGAACCTAATTTCCCCCAAGGCAAAACTCACATTTTTCCCTCTTTACATATAGGTCATTTTCCCTCAACCGAGCAAACACCCGCCTCAAGTGTTCTAAGTGATCCTCAAAGGACTCATTGTATACAACAATATCATCCAGATAGACCACAACAAACTTGTCGATATAGTCATGAAATACATTGTTCATTAAATTGCAAAAGGTTACAGGGGCATTGGTCAAGCCAAATGGCATGACAAGAAATTCAAAATATCCATATCGAGTAACCAGAGTAGTCTTTGGTTCATTCCCTTCAGCAATTCGGACTTGCCAATATCTGGATCGCAAGTCCAACTTGGTAAAATATGTTGCCTTGGACAAGCAATCGAACAAGTCTGCAATCAAGGCACTAGATACTTATTCTTTATAGTGACCTTATTCAGGCCTCTATAATCAACACAGAGTTGAAGAGAACCATCCTACTTCTCTTGGAATAGCACCGGAGCACTGAAAGGGGCCTTCGAAGGTTGGATCTTCTCGGAGTCCAACAATTCACCCAACTGTTGCTTCAATTTGGCCAACTCCTTAGGCGACATACGATAGGGAGCCTTGGTAGGAGGTTTGGTGCCCGCATCAGTTCAATGTGATGGTCTACGCCTCGCCGAGGTGGAAGCCCCTTAGACAGATCATGGGGCATAACATCATTGAATTCCTGCATAATTGCAGCCACGTCCCTTGGTACGTTCGCCATTTCCTTTGGTCTCTCCTCCATAATCATTGCAAGGTAGGTACCTTGGCCCTTT
Source organism: Calamus simplicifolius (assembly GCA_900491605.1). Lineage (NCBI taxonomy): Eukaryota > Viridiplantae > Streptophyta > Magnoliopsida > Arecales > Arecaceae > Calamus > Calamus simplicifolius. The sequence goes on along the minus strand of UESW01004702.1, from coordinate 69,122 downwards.
TTTCATCCACGAGCCAACTGCCTTGCAGAGATAATCTCCAGTTTATGAACATGATCTCTCCCTTACCCAGCAACAAAGCAAGGTTTCTTCTCATCCCCGATGAAAATTCCACCCATATGTGGTATAATGGCAACTTTGGCGCCTATGAAAAAGTTGTTGCCAAGGATGACTTCAAGTTATCGAGGGGCACCACCATCAAATCCAATCAGCCTTTCCACTCGCTGATGGATAATTTGACATCAAAGGCCATGCCTTTCATGGTTTGTGCTTGGGACTTCACTACCTTAATATGGCTTGAGTGTTTGGACACTTTCATGCCTAAAGGATTCACCATCTTTTTCGCAACGAAGCTATGAGTGGCACCAGTGTCTACTATAGATAAGACACGGTGCCCATTGACTTCAATCTGGATAAACATCAACCAGGGTCGATCTGTTGTTGCTTTCTCGGCTTGAAGAATGCCAAGTACTTGAAGAGGAGCAACACATTCAGGGCCCTTCGAATCTGAATCTCTCATCAGCCATGAGAGCATTCAGTTTCTCCTTCTTTAGACCATTTTTGGCATAATGAAGATCATTGCATATGTAGCAACCTGGATGAAGATTCCCTTTGTCATTCTTTGATGAAGAGCCATCCTCTTTGGCCTTCATCTTAGCCTTGCCGGAGTCCTTCGTCTTCTTCCCATCAACATCTTTCTATTTTGGAGTCTTCTTAGGGAACTTATTAATGGGGTGAGACTTTTTGGAAGGACCTAGTGGGGGTTTGATAACTCGGATGTCCACTAGTCTTTCAACAGCAGCCAATGCGGCAGACAAGTTAGTCACCCCTTGTCTCTGCAACTCCAACTGAGCCCATGGTTGGAGGCCAGATAAGAAGTTAAACAACTTATCTGCCTCACACATGTCCTTGGTATTCAACATGAGGGAACTGAACGCCTTCACATAGTCCCTCACGTTGCCATCTTGCTTCAGTTTCTTTAGGGCATCCTTGGCAACCCAAGAAGTGTTGCAAGGAAGGAATTGATCCTTCAGTTTTTGCTTTAGGGCCTCCCAAGTTTGAATCTCGAGCCGGCCGAGGTCATTGGTCCGTGTTCGCCACCAAAGTTTTGCATCATCCGTCAGATACGTACAAGTGATAAGAACCTTCTCCTCTTCCAAGACATGAGCAGCCTTAAAGTATTGCTCCATGTCCCAAAGGAAGTTTTCCAATTCCTTGGCACTCCGAGTACCATCGTAAGTGTGCGGATCCAAAACCTTCATTTTGCTCCTTCCATCACCCTGAGGACGGGTTGGCACAGTCAGATAACCAACCCCGTCTCGTCCATCCGAAGTTGGGTTGCCACTAGTGACTCCTGAAGCATCAGCATAGTTGCTTGCAATTCTTTAGTTTGCGCCCATAAAGGAGATGCATCGTTTGCTTGAGGCAACTTGACCATTGCCTTCAACCGGGACATCCTTTCCCTCAAAGCCTCCATGTTGTTACCACCTGTTGGCATCAAGAATCCTTCAAAGAGCCGATAACCGGGCTCCGATACCACTGTCACAGGGCCAAAAGTTTAGACTAAATTTTTCTTTGCAAAGGCCTTGTGTGGCGCTAGACTTCCTCAAACCTAGCCAGCCTTCCCACTCAAGACAGAAGTAAAGATAACTTCGTTATAGAATTTCCAAGATTACAAGAACACACTAGACCCACCCCAATGGTCTTTCCAAGTAGTGTGTGTCCTTCGCTCGAAGGCATTAGGGCTACATATAGCTTTGCGGTGGATAGTTTCCCCAACCGCTGGGAGTTTTCCAAACTTCTGGCAACCGCACGGTCTGAGTCTTGGGCCATCCGAACCGAGAGCCACATTGTTGGCCCAGATGGCAACCCAAGAGGGGGGGGGGGTGTGAATTAGGTTCTTAAAAAATTTAACATTTTAAAATGATTGGCTTTGGAATACACAAGATTAAGTGCAGGATAAATATTAACCACAAACAAAGAGATAGAGAGAGAAAATCAAAACACGGCAAACATAAGGATTTTATAGTAGTTCGGTGTATCCAACACCTACGTCTACTCCCAAGTACCATTTGGGTCCACACTATAATCTCTAGATTACAGCCGAGTTGTTTTACAAGCTCACAACTCAAAACTTGTTGTTTCCCACAGGATCACAACGAACCCAGCTGGTTTTCCGGGCTCACCAGCACAAAACCCAAACCCAAGCTAATCTAGCTTGACCCGAGGTATACTACCTCCACTAATTCAATCCCCCTAATTGAACTAGCAAAAACAAATGAGAATAGAGTTTACAATAACAAACAGCTCCTTAAATGAGCAGATATTCAATATAAATAAACAAGGTTAGAAAAGCCTGTTTGAAGCAGAGTTGATTTGAGCTTTTCTTCTTTTCCTCTTCTCCTTTGAGATGTTGAATCAGGCCTCAGCTCGGATTCTTCACAAAGATTGCAGATGAGAAGTTAGGAAAAACAGGGCTTTTGGCTCTCTTTTTCTTCTTTTGAAAAATCCTCCGATTTTGAACTTGAATGCCTTAGATTTCTCTTTGAGCTTTCTGAAGTTGATGGATTTGAACTTTGACTCTTTCCTCTTTGATTTTTGCTCAAGACTTCTCGGATTTTCAAGTTGTTTTCTCTCTTTTCATCTCTTTTTTTTTTTTTCAAACGGACGGACTCCCCTTTTATAGATTCTTCTTTAATCCATGATTAGGTAAAAACTAGCCGTTATTTGTTCTTGGATTCCTCCTATACACAAGAAAAGTAACCGTTAGAGATTATGTGAGAAAATGTTACCATTGGAGGCCGTTCTGACACTTTGAAAATCTGTTCCTGACAGGTTGGAGTCGGCTAACTTTTCAGTGTCGGCTCCAAGTCGAGTATCCAAAAATAGAAAGTAAAAGTTCATTGAGGAGTTGGCTCCGAAAAAGGTAAGTGTCGGCTCGTCGCATTCGGGAGTCGGCTCCGGAAAACTGTAAGTGTCGACTCCAGAGTAGTCCAAAAACATGCTTTCTATTCTTGTATTGGAGTCGGTTCCAGAGACTGTAAGTGTCGGCTCCTGGAATCTAGGTGTCGGCTCCGAAACTCTGAGTATCGACTCCTGACCGTGCCAAAAATCAGGAAAGCATCTGATCCGCCATGGGGTCGGCTCCAGACCTTCTAGGTGTCGACTCCAGGCTCTAAATTTTGAAACATACTTCTGGCAATTGATTCAAAAATGTATTTCTTTATCCTTTTTGATTGATCAAATCTTTTTAAGCCCTGAAACACTTGTTAAATCTATTAGTAATACTCATATCTTTTTATTAATCATCAAAATCAATAATTGGGTCAACAATCTCCCCCTTTTTGATGATTATAAAAACATTGAGTATATGCATGAGTAAACAATAGATTCTCACTCCAATTTTCTCAAATGTTTGTCCCTCATAGGTAAGCTCCCCCTGAATGAGGTAGCTCCCCCTATAATGTTAATTTAACAATTGTTCTTCCTTTTAACAAAAAATTTTAATGGTTGATACCAATTTTAATTGCCTCTCCTTATGTGCAGTTAATTAGATACCAATAAATTAAGCTTAATTGAGCTTACTTGATCCAATGCATATACAAAAGCTAAATATTTCTCTCTCTTTTTGTTTTACATTCAATGCATATACGATTAGGAAATGCTTACATAACTCTCCCTTTTTTGTAATCAACAAAAAGATCAAGAAGGGTTAAGTAAAATTACAAAATTGATAGATTTTTCAAGGATCAAAAGATATTCATTAAGTATAAGATAAGTTCATTACATCAAAAGTCAATTGAAACTCTACTATATCAAACATCAAGCTATACATCATTACATTAAAGCTTCAAGATAAATCAATATCAAACTAGACTAATTATCAAAGATGCTTCATTACAAGATAATCAAAAATGAGTTCTAAGAAGTCTTTGCAATTCTTCTACAATTTTTCCCATCCCTTCACTTTGAGTCCTAACAAATTCTTTTAGTCTTCTGTCAACAAATGCACATGCAGTCATAATCTTGTCCTGAAGCTCAGCATTGCATTTGGAGTAAGTTTCTGAGTCTCCACCAATATCCTTAAGCTCTTCAAATATGTTCTTGAGATCATTCTTTAAGGATTCAGCAGAGGAACCAAGGGTAGACTCAATCATTCTAATGCGATCATCCAAAGAGTAAAGGGTTTCTTTCAAATTCATAAATTGGCTATCAAACTCTGTCTTCATTTCTTCTTTTTGAGCAGCAAATAAACTTTTGAGTTGCTCTAACTGAATATCTGAAAATCCGATAGATGACATAGGTGGCGGTACAAAAACTGGAGCAGGAGCAGGAGCAGGAGGTGGTGAAGATCTGCTAGGCTCTGGTGAAGGATGCCTCGCTGATGGACCAACCTCAGATGGTGCAGAAGCCCTAATGTCAGTGGCTCTCTCATCCAGATGACCTTTCCTCTCCCATTGACCATTAACCTTCACAAAGCCCATCCGGTGCATAGTAGCCAAGCTATAGTATTAGTGTGTCTAAGGTTCTTTGATGGCTCATTATCAGAAATTACAATACCTTGACTTTAAATACCATAGTCAAAATCATACCATAGGGCAGTGAAGATCTCCTTTTGCCCCCAGCCTCAGCCATGTAGAAAATCATCATCCCAGCAAGGTTAATAGGCTGACCAGTCAGAACACTGTCCATAACAACAATGTCTCGCTCTGAGACATACTCAAATCGGCCAGTCTTAGGGAATAAGATCCTACTACAGATGTTGTGAAGTAATCTAAGCTCCAAGGGCAACTGATTAGCCCTAACTTCTTCAAATTCAGACACTTCTCTTCCTAACATCCTTGATAATGCATCAGACCTCTCACTATGAATGTCAACAGCTAATCCAGTGACAGGGATGCTCAGAAGATGTCCTAAACTCTGAAAGGTAAGGTGAACTCTCTTCCCTCTAACAGAACTGATAATCCCACCATCTCCCCTTGATAAATTGAAATATAATTCCTTAACTAGGGCCGGATAAGTGGGAACATCCAACGAACAGACCTTGTCCCAGCCAAGCTCTTTAATTTGTCTTCCAATAGAAAATCCCTCGGCCTCGAAGAAATCAAAATCTAATTTTCTACCATAGTAATAACTCTCCCGGCTAAAGTATCTACCTGTGGAGATGAGAGACCAGGATTATCCAAAGGAGTTGAGGAAGAATCGTCGCTTGGAGATGGCTCACGGATAGGACGCCGAGCCGTACGCTTCCCGTGGTTACGGGAGCTCCAAGAACCGATCTCTCCGCTTAGGTGCCATAGAAATCCTTGGGAATGTTTGATTTGAGGAGAATTTGGCTTAGAGAGGTTTTGAGAGAGTTTGGAGAGAGTATGGAAAGGGATTGGAAACGATAAAATGACGAAGGTGTCGACTCTGCCCTAATAAATCAATTTGGGACCACCAGGTGTCGACTCCGCAAAGTCGGGTATCGACTCCAAGTTGCTAACACAGTTAGAGCTCGAACTGGAGTTGGCTCCACTTATACGGGTGTCGGCTCCAAGGTCAAGGACCGAGAGCGACACAGAAGAGGTGTCGACTCCTCAAATTGAGGTGTCGACTCCACTGACAGTTTCAGAGAAAAAATAAATAGTTTCAAACATCGAAACTTGTCAAAATAAGGTCAATAAATTTTTAAAAAAATCTTTGGAATATGAAGAATCAAATTGCATAGATGACTAGATAAATTGTCCTTAAAATATGAAGGAATCTTAGGAAATTAATAGAGATCTAGATAGTCATTCCTTAAGGGTTTCAAAATCATTCCAAAGGGTCACAAATCCCTAATTCACCTCTAAGATAACAAAATCTCTCTTCACTCAAAGGTTTTGTAAATATGTCAGCTAATTGTTCTTCAGTATTAACATAATCAAGACAAATTTCATTATTTGCTACATGTTCTCTTATAAAGTTATATCTAATTTCAATGTGTTTGGTTCTTGAATGTTGAATTGGATTTTTAGTTAAATTTATTGCACTTGTATTATCACATCTAATAGGAGTTTTATCAAGTGTTATGCCATAATCTTCAAGTTGTCGCTTAATCCAAAGGATTTGAGCACAGCAACTTTCAGCTGCAACATATTCTGCTTCAGCAGTTGATAATGCAATCGAATTTTGCTTTTTGCTAAACCAAGAGATTAAGTTACTTCCTAAGAATTGACATGCACCACTTGTACTTTTTCTATCTAGTTTACATCCAGCATAGTCAGAGTCAGAATATGCAATCAAGTTTAGTGTTGAGTCTCTAGAATACCATAATCCTACATTTTTAGTTCCACTTAGATATCTTAAGATTCTTTTTACTGCAATTAAGTGAGATTCTTTAGGTTCAGATTGAAATCTAGCACATAGACAAACAACAAACATTATATCTGGTCTACTTGCAGTTAAGTAAAGTAGAGATCCGATCATACCTCTGTAGTACTTTTGATCTACTTTCTTACCATCTTCATCTTTGTCTAATTTGCATGAAGGACTCATAGGTGTTCCAAGGGGTTTGATTGACTCCATTCCAAACTTCTTGAGAAGTTCCTTTGTGTATTTTGCTTGATTGATGAAAATTCCCTCTTTGCTTTGCTTGATTTGAAGTCCTAGGAAGAAGTTGAGTTCTCATCATGCTCATTTCGAATTCACCCTGCATTAACTTAGCAAATTCTTGACACAAGAGATTGTTAGTAGCACCGAATACAATATCATCAATATATTTGTACTACTAATAAATCCTTATCTTTTCTTTTCAAAAATAAGGTTTTGTCTACATTTCCTCTAGTGAAATCATTTTCAATCAGAAATTTTCTTAATCTATCATACCAAGCTCTAGGAGCTTGCTTTAAACCATATAGTGCTTTGTGCAATTTAAAAACATGATTTGGAAATTCATGATCTTCAAAACCAGGTGGTTGTTCAACAAAAACTTCCTCATTTATAAATCCATTTAAAAATGCACTTTTAACATCCATTTGAAATAAGTTGATATGCATATGACATGCAAATGCGAGTAGTAATCTAATTGCTTCTAATCTAGCTACAGGTGCAAAAGTTTCATCAAAATCAATTCCTTCTTCTTGATTATATCCTTTTGCGACTAATCTAGCTTTGTTCTAATTACTATGCCATTTTATCTAATTTATTTCTAAATACCCATTTTGATCCTATGACTGAATGATCTTTAGGTCTATCAACTAAGGACCAGACATTATTCCTAGTAAATTGATTTAATTCCTCTTGCATAGCTAACAACCAATTATTATCTTTTTCAGCCTCTTCAATGGTTTTAGGTTCAATTTGAGATACAAATGCAAGATGATTATTGATGTTTCTCATTGATGATCTAGTTCTTACTCCTTGAGATGGATCACCTATAATTAATTCTTTTGGATGACCATAGGCATATCTCCAATCTCTAGGAAGATCTACATCATTATGATTTGCATCAACAACATCAACACTAGGAGAATCATCATCTTTAGCTCCTTGTTCATGATCTGAAGATACATCTATATTCAATTTTTTAATATCCCTTTCTAATATGTTTGTATCTTCCTCATCATCAATCTTTCCTGAACTCGATGCTAAAGATTCATCAAAAACTACATGAATAGATTCTTCTACAATTAAGTTTCTCTTGTTAAACACTCTGTAGGCTTTGCTAGATGTTGAATATCCTAAGAATATGCCTTCATCTGATTTTGCATCAAATTTTCCTAATTATCTTTACCATTATTATGAATGAAACATTTACAACCAAATGCATGAAAATAATTGATATTTGGTTTTCTATTGTTCCATAGTTCATAAGGAGTTTTCTTAAGGATTGGCCTAATTAAAGCTCTATTAAGAATGTAACATGTCATGTTTATAGCTTCGCCCAGAAGTACTTTGGTAGGTTGCTTTCACATAGCATGGTACGGGCCATGTCTTCTAAGGTTCTATTTTTTCTTTCTACAACTCCATTTTGTTGTGGTGTCCTAGGTGCAGAAAAATTATGATGGATGCCATTTTCAATACAAAAGTTTTCGAATAAATGATTTTCGAATTCAGTGCCATGATCACTTCTAAGAGACACTATGGTGTTTTTCTCATTTGTGACCTTCTTGAAGAATTTCAAAAATATTGGAAAGGTCTCATCTTTATGAGCTAAAAACAATACCCAAGTGTATCTAGAATAATCATCTACAATCACAAGACCATATTTCTTTCCTCCTAGACTAGTGGTTCTAGTAGGTCCAAAGAGATCCATGTGAAGTAGTTCAAGTGGCCTAGAAGTGGAAACAATGTTTTTAGTTTTGAAAGAGTTTCTAGTTTGTTTTCCAAATTGACATGCATCATAGATTTTGTTATTTTCAAAATCTAGTTGTGGAAGGCCTTTTACTAAATCCATTCTAATTAATTTTGAAATTAGGTGTGTGCTTGCATGACCTAATCTACGATGCCACAGCCATCCAATCTCATTCATATTAGCATTATTAGCAACTAAGCAATGATTACTAGTAGACAAAAAGTTCTAAATCAATCAAGTACACATTGCCATTTCTATTTCCAATAAATACAATGCTATTATCAATGGGATTAGAAATAGTGCAAATAGAAGCTTCAAATGATACTTTGAAACCTTTATCACATAATTGGCTAATACTAATTAGATTATGCTTTAAACCATTAACATATAAGACATTTTCAATAAATGTGGAGGGAGTTATTTGAATTTTACCAAATCCCAAGATCTGGCCTTTGCCATTGTCACCAAACGTAACAACTCCTCCTTTTTTTGCTTTCAAGGGTGATGAATTGATCCTTGTCACCCGTCATGTGTCTTGAGCAGCCACTATCAAGATACCACTTTCGCTTTGATCTTTTGGCGCAAGACACTCCTGCAAAAATGATCAAGTCTTATATTTAGGTACCCAAGCTTTCTTGGGTCCTTCATGGTTAGTAGCAATAAAGATTGTTCCTTTTGGAACCCATATTTTCTTCCTTTACTACTTAAATTCTTGTTAATTTTCTTAAAATTACATTCAAAGGCTTTGTGTCCCTTTTTGTTACAATAATGACATAAAACTTCATTTTTATCTTGTTCTTTTCTAAAGAAGTTTTTGACATACTTTTGTTTTATGTTAGGCCTATAACCTAATCCAGCCTTATCAAATATAGCTCTTTGATTGCTCAATAATAAATTAAGTTTTTCAGAACTATATGTAAATTTATCAACTATATTTTTATATTTATCAACTTCTTCTTTAATCTATCATTTTCATTGAAATTGATCCTTTTTCTTCAATCAAAGCTTCATTTTCAGATTTTAATTTTTCAATTTCATGAGTAAGATTATCTTTTTCGTTGACAAGATTTAATTATCGTTTTTCAATGATTTATTTTTCTTTTTCAGAACCTTAAAATCTCTTACTAACTCATTAAATGCATCATATAATTCTTCAAAAGTGAAATCATCATAAGGTGTTTCAGAACTTACCTCAATGTCGTCATTTGCCATAAAGCAAATGATGGCAACTTCCTTTTGTTCCTCCTCAGAAGAGGATTCTTCACTATCACTCCATGTTGCAACATAAGCCTTCTTCTTCTTCTTGTACTTTCTTCAATTGAGGACAGTCATATCTGAAATGCCCCGGTTTCTTGCACTCATAACATATTAAGGGCTCTTTTCTTTTTCTTTGTCCTTCTCTTTCTCTTTTTCTCCTTCCATTTTTGTTCCAGACTTTTTCTTGTGGAAGGGTCTCCTTCTTTGCATGAACCTTTTGAATTTCTTTGCAAGGAGTGCAGTCTCCTCATCATCATCACCATCACTGCAGCTTTCCTCACTTTCTGCAGCCTTGAGGGCAATAGTTTTCTTCTTCTTGACTTCCTCCTCTTGATGTTGTTTCATAGTCAGCTCATGAGTCATTAAGGATCCAAGTAGCTCCTCCAAAGGTAAAACATTTAAATCCTTGGCTTCTTGGATTGCAGTCACCTTCGCTTCCCATGATCTTGGAAGTGACCTAAGAATTTTATGCACAAGTTCAGAATTAGTATAAGTCTTACCAAGACTTTTCAACCATTTACAATATCAGTGAATCTTGTGTACATGCATGTAATTGTTTCAGTTTGTTCCATGCTAAATATTCATATTTATGCACCAAAATATTAATTTTTGATTCTTTTACTTGATTAGTACCCTCATGGGTAACTTCTAATCTATCCCAAATTTCTTTTGTGGAAATACATGTAGAAATTCGATTAAATTCATTTGCATCTAATGAACAATATAAAACATTCATGGCTTTAGCATTGAGCTGAGCCAACTTCTTATCATGTTCATCCCATTCCGTTTCCGGCTTAGGAATCACCATGTTATCTACTAATTATGGGTGTGTGTGGACCATTAACTATGATTCCCCATAAGTCATAGTCAAGTGCTTGAATAAAAATCTTCATCCTAGCTTTCCAATAACTATAATTAGTTCCATTAAACAAAGGAGGTCGATTAGTGGATTGACCTTCTAAATAAGATGACTAACTTGAGCTGCCATTTGGATCTTTAGCTCTTGATCGTTAGACCAAATTCAAATGAGCACTTGCTCTGATACCAATTGTTGGCCCAGATGGCAACCCAAGAGGGGGGGTGAATTGGGTTCTTAAAAAATTTAACCTTTTAAAACGATTGGCTTGGAATACACAAGATTAAGTGCAGGATAAATATTAACCACAAACAAAGAGATAGAGAGAGAAAATCAAAACACGGCAAACACAAGGATTTTATAGTGGTTCGGTGTATCCAACACCTACGTCCACTCCCAAGTACCACTTGGGTCCACACTATAATCTACTAGATTACAGCCGAGTTGTTTTACAAGCTCACAACTCAAAACTTGTTATTTTTCATGGATCACAACGAACCCAGCTGGTTTTCTGGGCTCACCAGCACAAAACCCAAACCCAAGCTAATCTAGCTTGACCCGAGGTATACTACCTCCACTAATTCAATCCCCTTGATTGAACTAGCAAAAACAAATGAGAATAGAGTTTACAATAACAAACAGCTCCTCAAATGAGCAAATATTCAATATAAATAAACAAGGTTAGAAAAGCCTGTTTGAAGCAGAGTTGGATTTGAGCTTTTCTTCTTTTCCTCTTCTCCTTTGAGATGTTGAATCAGGCCTCAGCTCGGATTCTTCACAAAGATTGCAGATGAGAAGTTGAGAACAACAGGGCTTTTGGCTCTCTTTTTCTTCTTTTGAAATCCTTCGATTTTGAACTTGAATGCCTTGGATTTCTCTTTGAGCTTTCTGGAGTTGATGGATTTGAACTTTGACTCTTTCCTCTTTGATTTCTTGCTCAAGACTTCTCGGATTTTTCAAGTTGTTTTCTCTCTATTTTTTGTCTTTTTTTTTTTTCAAATGGACGGACTCCCCTTTTTATAGATTCTTCTTTAATCCATGATTAGGTGAAAAAATAGCCATTATTTATCCTTGGATTCCTCCTACACACAAGAAAAGCAACCGTTAGAGATTAGGTGAGAAAATGTTACCATTGGAGGCCATTCTGACACTTTGAAAATCCGTTCCTGACAGGTTGGAGTCGGCTCCAACTTTTCAGGTGTCGGCTCCAAGTCGAGTATCCAAAAATAGAAAGTAAAAGTTTGTTGAGGAGTCGGCTCCGAAAAAGGTAAGTGTCGGCTCGTCGCATTCGGGAGTCGGCTCCGGAAAACTGTAAGTGTCGGCTCCAGAGTAGTCCAAAAACATGCTTTCTGTTCTCGTATTGGAGTCGGCTCCAAAGACTGTAAGTGTCGGCTCCTGAAATCTAGGTGTCAGCTCTGAAACTCTGAGTGTCGACTCCTGATCGTGCCAAAAATCAGGAAAGCATTGATGGCCATGGGGTCGGCTCCAGACCTTCTAGGTGTCGACTCCAGGCTCTGAATTTTGAAACATACTTCTGGCAATTGATTCAAAAACATATTTCTTTATCCTTTTGATTGATTAAATCTTTTTAAGCCCTGAAACACTTGTTAAATCTATTAGTAATAAAATGAATATACTCATATCTTTTTGTTAATAATCAAAATCAATAATTGGGTCAACACACATGGGCAAGGAAGTTTTTGGAAGCACCCGAACTTCCCTTTGAAGGCAACTACTTTCCCTCCTAGGCCTTTAGCTAGCCACGATCGCACCCAATGATCAAGTGCATCATCCCACCGGGTGGGCCGAACCTTTAGCCGAAGTGCATCCCAACTGTGTGCGCCACGGTCTCTTGGCATGAACCCATCCATGCCGTTGCACCCGTGCTCTGAGCACATGTTCTTCAATGTCACATCATCCCGACCTTTGCCACGTCACGGTCCGACCTTTACCATGTAGATACTATGGCCAACCCTTACCGGCGCAAGGTTTGCCATGGCCACACCTATCCAGTGCCCTGGCCAAGTCCGAGCCCCATCCTTGGCCTGGAGCAACCTGTGTAGTGCCTCCCCTTAATATTCTGGCAAGGCCTCCAGCCATCTACCACCCCCAGTGGTACAGGCAATTTGAGCAATATTGCAACTTGGGCGCTAGGCCCTGCACGTGCCAGCCGGCCCTTTGCCATGTGCATCCATGGCCCGGCACAGCCATGGCATGCACTGAAGGCCAACGCATGGCCAAGGCCCGCCCGGCCATTGGCTTGCACGGCCATGTGTTCGTGCAGCGCGGCTAAGGCCTTCGCGGCCATGCGCCCATGCGGCGCGGCCATGGCCGCCACGATCAATCTTATGTGGATCAAACTGGGTCTGACACATACCATGAACTTCATTGTCATGCCATGCAAAACACTCGACCATGTGTGGGCGCGCCTCCGCCGCTAATGCTAAGCTGGTGGCAGTTTGGCCATAAATATATAGCTCAATCTGAACCTGACTTGGCTTGCTATTTAAATAACTCTACTAGGAGGCATCTTTAATTATGATACTACTCAAAGCCTACTGGTAAGGGTTGATATCAGCAGGCACAATAATGGAGAATCAAGCAAGTCCAGTAAAAACTATTTTTTTTTGTTACAGGCGGGCGATCACACTAGTCTAGGGTGAGTCAAGCCCGATATATCAGAGTACAAAATCTGAGTAAGAACCATAGGGCAAGAGTCACCTGGCCTCCATAACCAGGGACCAGAATGGTGGGCAACCCGAGCAGCAACCCAGTCAGCCGCTGAGTTTGCTTCCCGGTAAACATGCCGCCAAATCTGGGCACTATAAGCCTGATGGAGCATAGTCTGATGTCGTATATCAAAGGGTTGGTAGGCAAAGGGTCGCTTGAGTCCTGCTGGAGCCAGCGGACAACAGTAATAGAGTCTCCCTCAATAATAAGACTGCGAATGCCCAGACTGTGGATAGCATAGGATATGCCAGCCCACATAGCATATAACTCAACTAGCGGCACTGAAAGGTCTAGAGAACCAAATCCACTAGCCATAAGCAACGATCCATCCGAGCCACGGATCACAAAAGCCAAACTAGCCAATTAACCTTGAACACTACCATCAAAGTTGATTTTGATAGACCTTAGTGGGGGGGGGGGGTTCCTAGGAAACAAAGACCGTACACCGGTTCGCTGCAAAGGCAGCAGGGGAACCCCAGATGCTAGGGCTATCAGAATCATGGCCTGACTGGTGGAGCATGTACTTAGAAGAAAGGGACAGAGCTGTCCTAACAATCCTGTAGGAAAGGTCAACCATATCTGCGAAAATACGTCGATTCCAAGATAGCCAAATCGGATAAGTAATGTAAGCACCAGTGGAACAAAACCGATGTGTGCCCCTACACATATCCTATCGAATCCAGCTCAAAAAAGAACTGTGAGATGGAGTTATAACCTGTTATCTGCCAGACTAATCTCACTCTGCTGGAAGTGAAGATAGCATGATCAACACTCTCCTCCTCAAGCCCGCAAAAAGGGCACGTTGGTTGGATCGCCATGCCCCTACCCGAGAGTAGGGAGCAAGTAGGAAGGCAGTCCCAAGCCATCTTCCAAATAAATAGTCGGACTCTATGGTGAATGGGAAGCTTCCAAATCCAAGACCCATCCAACATTCGCCTAATCTGAGGCCTATACTCCTGCATAAGATCCCTGATTGGAGCATGAGTCATATAGGATCTCCTCCACAGTTTGATATCCGAGGCATGGTCCGAAGTAAGAGGAATTAAGAGAATACGGTGGGAAAGCTCCGCACCAAAAAGAGTAGTGACAAGGGAGGTATGCCAGGTAGTGTAATCCTGAGCAATTAAGTCAGAGACTCTCATACCACTAGCAATGTCAGTGCTAACAAAGGTAGGCCACTGGGACAAAGGAAGATCAGCCAGCCACGTATTCCTAAGCACATCAACAGAAGTTCCATCACCAATCATCCACGAGATACGAGAAAGCATAGTCGGAGCATGACGACACACCTCTTTCCAGAAGAAAGAGTAGCCTCGAGTAGACTGAGGAGGTGTGTAAAGGGTCCAATCTCCGTATTTTGCACGCATGAACGAGCTCCAAAGACAGTCAGGGTCAAGCAAGAATCTTGTCGCATGCCTAGCAGTCAATGCCTCCTTTGTCACAATGAGAGGCTGAATCCCAAGCCCTCCCTTCGAGATCGGCATACAGACTGAGTCCCATGCCAGAAGGTGGATCCCATGGCCATCTTGCATCGAACCCCAAAGGAAGTATCTGAACCATCTCTCCATTCACCTCAAGCTAGTCACCAAAATGGCTGCATTAGAGAGAATGTAGAGGGGAAGAGAAGTGAGCACAAAGCGAATAAGGGTGAGCCTAGCCATCATAGATAACCTAGTGACCTGCCACCCATCCAATGATCACGGACACAGCGCTCAAGATCACTAAAATCAAAACTCCACGGCCGTCTCCCCGTAATGGTAATACCCAGATAGGATAGCCGATCAGCCTGAGCAGAGATACCCAAAATTTGCATTATAGTCTTCCTCAAAGAAAGGTTGGTCTTCGGACTGAAACAAATCATGGATTTGTCTAAATTAACTTTCTGTCTAGAAGCCCTATAATAAGACTGAATAACTGAAGCAAAAGTTATAGCATTACTAATGGTGGCCCTCCCCAGTAGGATACAATCATCAGCAAATAACAAGTGAGATAGCAAGGGCCCTTGGGGCCCTGCACTATAAGGAGCTAAAGAGCATGCCTGCTGAGTCTGATACAGAGCCCTAAAAGAGCATTAGCTATGAGAATGAACATGAAAGGGGAAATAGGACATCCCTGCCTGAGACCCCAGCTGAATGGAAGTAGTCCGTCTGGCCACCGTTAATAATAATAGAGAAGGACAGCTGATGAATACAGCCCTAATCCAAGCTACAAAGAGCTCATCAAACCCAAACTCCTGAAGAGATCTATATAGAAACTCCCAACTCACTCTATTATAAGCTCTTTCCATGTCCAACTTAACAGCCATCAAACAGTGATGAGTAGGAGCTATGTGGAGGTCATGCATAACCTCTTGGGCTAACAGGACATTATCAGAGATGCACCATCCTCTGAGAAAAGCCCAATGCTCAGGAGAAATAATGCGAGGTATCACCAGTCTCAGACGAGAAACCAAAAGACGAGCACAAACCTTATATAAGGTAGTGCAAAGACTAATAATGCGGAAGTGCTGTGGCATGGAAGCATAAGGCAGTTTCGGCACCAGAGCAATAAGGGTTGATTCCAGTCAGGAGGGCGAGAGTTGGCCCGAAAGACTAACTGATGGCCTGCACCACATTCTGTCTTACAATAGTTCAATAGTAGCGAAAGAAGAAAGGAGAAAACCCGTCAGGTCTCGGAGCCTTATCAGGACCAAGGTTCCATAAAGTCAGCCGAATCTCCTTCGAAGTAATCGGCCTGATAAGAAGGTCATTCTCCGCCTTAGTGACCTTAAAGGGGGCCACCACAGGATACACAGGGAGCTCATTCTCCGAAAGCTCAGACCAACAAGAGTGGAAGAAATGAAGAAACTAATTTTTAAACCAAACTAGCGAACTAGTCTGGTTTCATATTAATTTGATATGATACATTCTAAATGAGGTGGTTTTATTTAGTTTGTAATTCTTAAATTGTCACATATATATTAATTAATTTTGATAATTTATAAATAATCAAATTTTCATGCGTACCAATGCATCTCATGAACTTACTGGTCCCCTTGTACCGTATCATCTTTTTTAAAAAAATGTTGAGCGTACGAACTTGAGATAGTGGGAGACCTATGTACTATTTAAAATATTACACTTAATTATAATATATTTTAAATTTTATCAGATTACAACCAGATGATTTCATATTTGTACTTAGCTATATATATTTAAAAAACTATCTAATTATATCTATTTGATTTAAAATATTATTGTTAATTATCTGTATATTTTAAAATATAAAAAATTAAGTGTAAATATCAAAGCATATAAGTATTTTAATATAATTTAAGTGAAGCATTTCAAATCATATAAAAATTATTTAATAATATTTAAACTATTGATAGTAATTTATATTTTATTTTTAAGTATTATTATTATTTAATAGACGAAGAGTAGCGTGAAGCGTGATCCGATGAATGAAGAGTTCATTTAACATTGGAAAAGTCTTTGTGCTAGATGGTATACAAAGACGCGCATCGAATACGAGCATTGGCCTGCACTTATGCAAGTGCGCGTGTGGAACACACGGGCGCTTGCACGGGCGCACAGCCAATGCGCGGATATATGCATACCTTTGTGCACTGGAGGCGATGCACAAAGACATTCCCTTTAACATTTGCACTTGGCAAGCTGACATGTGTTGTGCCACAAAGATCGATGATTATGATATACTACATCAATATGGATTTATTTTCGGACCGAATCCACCTTGGATCTTCAAGCCGGATCCAGGTTGGATTTTCCCATCTGCGCGCATGGAAGGCAGGAGCTAAACCCCGAGAGCTTCTATTCGCACCGCAAGAATTGCTCTCCACACCTCTACTTAACAAAAATTAAATACCTATTTTACCCCTAAGACAATTGACCATAATGCCCCTGTAATTTCTCTCCACATCCACCAGAACAAAACACCACCCCCTCCCCCCTTCCCCTCCTAACGTTCAGGCGAAAAAATTTCCCAATTCATTTCTAGGTTATAAACCCCTTCTTTGAAGAGATTTCAACCTTCAATTGAACAATGGATAAGCAACTAGCGATTTGAAAGTTTTACGGATGCAAAGGTTCATTTTTTTACTTGTTTTGATTTTTTTTTTTTTCGGTTTGTATTTTGTTCGGCCACATAAGGCTGAACAAATCACCTCTATTGGCCCACCAAGGCTGAACAGAAACCTTCTATTTGGCCCATCTCAGTCGAATAGAAGGCCTCTGTTCGGCTACATAGGGCCGAACAGTCGCCCTCTATGGTGGGCCAAACAAAGGCCCTCTGTTCGGCCCTGTGTGGCTGAACAGAGGGGTTTAGGGTTGGTTTAGGGTAGGTTTAGGGTTTTAAAATAATTTTTTGTATATGTAGGGTGATCCTTCAACCGAATGCAGTATGATTGGCTCTAAATGTGTGATGGATTATATAAATGAATTTACAACTTATGAGATATGATAATTTTGATTGCAATTATTTTATTAGTTGACTTAGCAATGTGTAAAATTCTATACTCACATTAAACTATTTAATGTGTAGATATTCAAGAGTAGAGAAGACTTGTGTAATTGGTGTCGGAAAGCTAGGAGGAGGAATGGATTTATTGTTGTAATTAAAACTTCTGATTCGGGTAGCAATGTTAAGAAATCAAGAATTATATTTTGTTGTGAGAGGAGTGGTACATACAGCAATAAAAGCATAAAGAAAAAGGATTAAAGACCAGGGCCAGTGGCATAAAGAAGTGTGGATGCCCTTTTGCATTAAGAGAAAGGAAATTAAACACTGCAGATGATTGGATGTTAATGGTCATTTATGGTGTGCACAATCATCCAGCTGTGAAGCATCTGAAGGGGCACTCATATGTTGGACGATTATCTAAGCAGAAGACTTCATTGTTAGTGGATATGTCGAACAGTTTGGTTCAGCCAAAGGGCATATTGTCCATATTGAAGCAAAGAGATGCCCTCAATGTTATGACAATCAAGACGATCTACAATGCACATCAGAGGTGTAAGGTTGTAGAGAAAGCTGGGAGATCATAAATGCAACATCTTCTAGGTAAATTAGCTGAGGCTAATTACATTGAGTGGCATAGGAATTGTATTAATACTGATGTTGTGCGTGACTTATTTTGGGCACACCCTGACAGCATAGATTTGTTACGTGCATTTCTCATATTTTGATAATGGATTGCATATACAAGATGAATAGATATCGTCTTCCTCTTTTAGAGATTGTGAGGGTAACATCAACTGACCTCACATTTTCTATTGCTTTTGCATACTTAGACTGGAAGATAACTATACATGGGCATTACAGAGATTGCGCAATATCATGGATGCTAATATTTTGCTTGAGCTGATAGTTATAGATAGGGACTTAGCTCTATTGAATGCAATTCAAAGGGTATTTTCTACAGCTGCACATTTGTTATGTAAATGGCATATTAGTAGGAATGTTTTAGCCCAGTGCAAAAGATTATTTGAAACGAAGGAGAAATGAGATAACTTTATAATGAGTTGGAATATCCTGGTGTTGTCCTCCACAGAAGACGAGTATAATGATCACTGGAGTACACTCTAGAGATAGTTCAGACCTATTCAGATGCTTTATGGTATGTGTCAGATACTTGACTGACCAAATATAAGAAAGATTTGTTGCAGCGTAGACGAATGCATGTAGGCACTACGGGAATGTGACAACAAATAGGTATCAAAAGAAATCGATTCATTTAACAATGTTATAATTTAATTGCATCTTTATTATCTATCTTTGATTTACTTTACTAGGGCTAAAAGTGCACATGCAAAGCTACAGCTTGGATCAAGCCAAGGGAGTTTTGAGTTATCTTGGACAAAAATATATAGTTCGATTGAGTTGTAGTATAGTGACATTAAAGCCTCATTTGAGAAGAGTTTGATGGTTGTGCAACGCTTGCTGAATTCAAAGAACTGTGAGGTTTGATATTTATATTTTGAGGATTGTCCACCATTTGATCGGTGGATGACTATGCCGGATATGGGGCACCTTATAGCGTCCTGTTATGACGTTGTCCTACACCACCTCTCCTTACAACAATGTCTTACATTCCTACCTCTTAGATCGGTACCTCTTCCTCTTCTATCCTGCAAAGACATTGTAGTGGCTTTCGTAAATGGCAATTATTTTATGGAGGTATTACTTAAATGTCTCTTAATCATCTTTAAATGGCTCATAAATTTTACGAGTAATATTGTTTACAAATTTATAAATTTTATAGGTATTTCTATTGCCGGATCATCCCCATAGCAACCAATATCATTTACCTGCTGCTTCTAGATGGGCAACTTCATATGAATATAGGATTCAATAGTTCAAAGAAACTATCTCGTTAGATGTTATAATTAGCAAGACTGTTGAGTTGTAGATTGCATTTGTTATCAATCTTCAAATTTTATAATGTTTGATGTTTTTATATTAAGTACATTAAATATCAACTCTAACACAAAAAAGAAAATTTAAAGGAATCTCAAACTTTTATTCAAATTTTAATATATTTTATAAAAGATGTGCTAAAAGCTACAAAAATACATAAATACATCATTAATCCCTATCTCGCCATCATCGATGCCTATACTGCTGTGGAATGCATGACTAGGGCTAAGTATATCAGGATCAACTATTGAGATATGCTGACCCTGCAACACCTGTAGCATCTAAGAAATAACGTCGTATAGGTCAGTCCCCTATGACGCAACCTCTTCCCGACCCATATGTAGAATGTTGGTGCCAATACTAATGGCATCTGCAATACGTTACCCTTGCACGTCAGCATCAACATTATTGGGACGTGATCGAGAATAGATACTAGATCGGCACTCTGGGGGGTGAACTACTAGGTGCGTGATACGATAATACCAATCCATATATCCTGGTATGCAATCTGATGGTCGGATCACCGGACGACTCCTACTCGCTCGGCTCAGCAGATGATCCTCCCACTTCTTCCACATCTGATCATAGAAGACATACCAGATGCGGTACGATACTACTATCGATCCTCTGCTGGCTCGCTCAGGGGCTAGTGGTGCGCGGAGGATTGTCTGTATCATGCCTAACTGTCGTAGAACCATTTCAGGATGATAAGGTTCTATAACATCCATACACTTTAGGCATCCACTAAAGAATGTAATATCTAGGAATGGACGATCCTCCCGAATATGATGATGGGGATCCCAAATTACTTGCAACAGATAAATCCTAATCAGTTTGATAATATATGACAAATCATAGAAAAATATAAGTGTATGGTCCTATGGTACATACCTCATCAGCCCTCAAAACGTCCAATGACTCGCGTAAAACCACTAAATGGTCCATCGTGGTACATAATGGACAACCGAGAATCCATCGTTGCATGCAGGGCCTGGCATCAGTATAATCTAGGAATGGGTGATGAGTGAAATCTGAAAAATACTCATAAATACATGCCTTGAGCAGCATCATATATCCACTAATCTGTCTAATGGATGCCCTAGATGCAATCCCTAACTGCCGATATAAATGAGCCAAGGCATCAGCACCCCAGGCATATATGCTCACCCTATCCAAATCCGAAGTAGAGAAAGATAACTATAGGCACCCTCGTCTTGCTTTTATCAATAAATAGTGTGTACCTTAACAAAATAGCAAATACCCTCGTGCTGCATACTCTATCCTATGGTGGCTATATCTATCAGATACAATATGAAAATGACTCTTCAACCACTCTAACCTCACAGACTGACCGCGTACTGATAGCACCTCCTGATGCGCGTCTACCTATGACACACCTAACAGCTCCACTAGTAGGTCCTCAGCATCCCGATCACTCATCCTATCACATAATCATAATACTGAGGCAGCCATGACATTAATCCCTAATATGACGGCTACGTCATCCAATGTGATTGTCATCTCGCCAAAGGAAAGATGGAAAGTGTTCATCTCGGGCTGCCATCTCTCTATGAAGCCCGAGACAAGAATTTTATCAGTGAATCGATAAGAATAGTGCACTAGTTTAACCAGGCCCGATTGCTGAACTATTGCTCTGAACCTCCTATTGGATAGCCCTGATGCCCACCACTGCCATTCACCTACCTTGGCAGCATGGTTCATGCACTTCAGTGGGGCCGTTCCTGTAACATAAATGGATAATATTAATAATTTATATAATAATATCGTAATAATACATTAAAAGAAATATAATAGAATAACAAACAAACAATACTTGTTGCATCTAGATGGAGCTATATGTGTCCTGAAACTACTAAGGATAGACCCCATCCTCTAGACTGCATGGACATGGTCTATTCGCTTTATCTTCAACATCCATAGCTGGCATGTCCTCGTCTACTATCTCAGCTGGGGGCGATGGTGCAACAGGAACCTCAGGCTCAATATGCCTACCACGACGTTAGTCGTGGGTCTAACTCGTGAGGGACCATCATCCATATCAAAAATATGGCATTAACCAGTATTCATACGCAAGATTAAATAAAAAAATTTAAAATCAACTATAAACTATTACATTAAACTATTATATCAAACTATAAAATATTATATTAAACTTTAAACTATTATATTACTAAAAAATTTATTTTTAAAACAACTATAAACTATTATATTAAACTATTACAATAAAGTATTATATTAAACTATTATATTAAACTATAAACTATTATATTAAACTATAAACTATTATATTAAACTTTAAACTATTATATTACTAAAAAAATTATTTTTTAAAACAACTATAAACTATTATATTAAACTAAATAATAAATTTATTAAATATATAAATTTTAACTAAATATCAATTTTTATGTTAAAACAACTTAAAAGAAAAAAAATTTAAATTCCTCTGTTCGGGCCGAATAGAGCCCCCTGTTCAGCCAAGAAAATATGTTTGGCCCAACAGGACTGAATAGTATGATTCTGTTTGGCTATGTTGAGCTGAACATATGTGTTATGGAAAACACTTTGTACACCGCCTCCGGTGCAGCAAGGCCTACGTGGGCTGCACAGCTCCTTCCTATTGGTCCACATGGATCCCATGTGGCCTGACATGATGGGACAGAATAGCAGAGAGATAATGTTACTTTTTAATCGTACATCCATTAAAAGTCGTTCAGCCTTTTCACCATTGGTGTGAAGACGAAAATACCCTTTCCCTCCAGCCTACTTCAACCCGCCATCTTATTTGGATTTTGCTGATAAAAAATCGTAAGGTTCTGGCCTGGAAGAAGAGTATCCGAAGGAGTGGCAAAGCTCTGCCAGACGACATCCTAGTTCAAAACTTTAAGACAAAGCATCAGTTTAAACCCACGACACCCTAGTTGGAAACCCACGACACCCTGGTTCATAACCCACGACACCCTGGTTCAAAACCTTAAGACAAAGCATCAGTTCAAACCCACGACACCCTAGTTGGAAACCCACGACACCCTAGTTCATAACCCATGACACCCTAGTTCAAAACCTTAAGACAAAGCATCAGTTCAAACCCACGACACCCTAGTTGAAAACCCACGACACCCTAGTTCATAACCCACGA